>OZ038498.1:1122500-1250000 GCA_964036315.1 Acanthosepion esculentum | reverse complement strand
CTAGGATATTGAAGAAACGAAGTTCTACGTGGAGAATCTAAAAAAAAAAAATTTTCTATCGGTCTTCCATAACAGTGGCGACGAGGATATTGAAGAAACGAAATTCTATGCGGAGAATCTAAAAAAAAAACTTTTTGCTATCGATCGTCCATAACAGAGGCGACGGAGGTATTAAAAAAAAACAAGTTCTACGCGAAGATAAAAGATAAAAAAAAGAAAAAACATTTTTGGACACCAACCTTAACAGTGGTAACGAAGACACAAATTTTACCTGTCAGCCAAAACAGAATCGAACTCTACGCAGGAAAATGTTTTCGTACTAAGGTTCCAGAACAACAGGCGACAAAGAACTGAAGTCTACACTGAGAAAAAGGAAACATAGTTACACAAAATTACGGTGTAAACATGGAAGACTTTAAGGCAACCATATTGGAACTAATGAAAATGCAATTCGAGCAGCAACAAAAGAATGAGGAAAGACAGACTAGGCTCGAAGAAAAACAATTAGAAATTCAACAGAAAAACGAAGAAAAACTATTGGATATTCAACAGAAAAACGAAAAGAAGCAACTCGAACTACAAGAATTACTACTACGGGCAGTAACAAATAAAGGGAAAAATTCTGGAAATGAAGCGGCATTCTCGCAAAATGCTATATGGAGCTCTATCAAAGACTTCACTTTTGCACCGGACGAAGACAAAACCTTTGCAGCTTACTTCAGAAGATATGAAGATTAATATGAGTTTGATTGCGGGAATTGGTCAGACGCGAAAAAAGTATGTCTACTACTGAGGAAACTAGGGTCAAGCGAATACACTAAATTCGTAGACTACATCCTACCGAGGAAAACGAATGAGTTGACTTTCAAGGAAGCCGTGAAACTTTTAATGGAATTATTTAGTCCGAACACTTCACTATTCCATAAAAGGTGGAAATCTTTCAATTTAACAAATAAGGATAGCGAAGACTATATAACATTCACTTCCATAGTAAACAAACACTGCAATGACTTTAAGTTATCTGAACTCAGCCCTGACAATTTTAAATGTTTGATATTCGTCCAAGGTCTGGTTTTTACTAAAGATGCGGAGATCAGAGGGAGAATTCTAACAAAACTTGAGAATGAACCAGAATTGACGCTACAAAAACTGGCTGAGGACTGTAAGCGAAAAAAGCACTCGAAAGATATAGAAGAGTCTGGCGTCGCTCACATACGAAAAGTACAACGGCAAACACGTTTTTCTCCCTCCTCAAAAACTAACCAAACCAATTATTTTACTACAAAAAGTCAAATGAAATCTCAGAAGAAACTACCACCCAGTCCATGCTATCGCTGTGGGACTTTGCATTGGTACAAAGATTGTCCATACCGCTATAAGACTTGTCTTTCGTGCAATAAAGTGGGACATAAAGTTCTCACTGTAGAACAAAGAAAGAAAGCAAAAGCCGATAAAGTGTCACTAGAACTGACCAAGTGGACGGGATAAATATACGAAAAGACGTACAAGTAGAAATGTTAAACAAAAAAATCAGATTACAATTAGATTCCGGATCAGATTTAACCATTATTAGTTTACAGACGTGGAAGAAATTAAACAAACCGACCATGTTGAGAACAGATAAAATAGCCAGGTCGATAACAGGAGGAAAAATAAAATTTGAAGGAAAAATTATCACAAATGTGACCTTCAATGGAATGACCTAGAAATTAAAGATGAATGTTCTAAAAAATACGGAAAATTTATTTGGAACTGACTGGATGCAGAAATTTGACCTCTGGGAATTACTGATAAATAGGTTCTGCCAAAAAGTGGAAAGGTTATCGACCGAGGTAGAGAAATTCAAGGAGAAATTAAAGGAGAGATTCCCCGACGTATTTTCAGCCAACCTCGGGAGGTGTAAAAAAATGGCGGCCAGAATATAACCAAAAGAAAATGTACAACCCATTTTCAAGAAGAAAAGTAATGTACCTTTCACATCATTAGAAAAAATAAACGGAAAGTTGGATAGACTCGTGAAAACCGGTATATTGACAAAGGTGGAATATAGTCAATGGGCCGCACCTACGGTTTACGTGAAAAAGAAATCGAGTGAGATACGAGTATGCGCTGATTTCTCGACGGGATTGAATGCAGCGATTAAGGATTATCACTATCCTCTCTCTAGTCCAGAGGAAGTTTTCACAAAATTGAACGGAGGAAAGTTTTTCTCAAAGATAGACTTGAGCGAAGCATACCTACAAGTACCAGCAGATGAGGAAAGCTCGAGGTTGTTGTGCATAAACACACATAAAGGGTTATATAAGTTCCAGAGATTACCATTCGGGATTAAGGTCGCGCCGGCGTATTTCAGCAAATAATGGACACTATGCTAGGCGGACTGGATTTCACGATTACATAAGCTATGGCTTAAGACAAATCGACCGTGGTCGAGAATCCATGTAGATTTCGCAGGTCCATTAGTTGGTTTTTACTTCTTGATTGTAGTAGGCAGTTACAGCAAATGGCCAGAAGTATTTCGCTGTAGAAAATCTACTTCTGAGACTACAATAAATTGCCTTCACGAGCCATTTGCTCGTTTCGGTGTGGTTGATTGTCGAGTCACCGATAATGGGACAAAATGTACATATGCAAATTTTCAAGAATTTTGTGAGACATTTCAGGTGAAACACATCAAATCCCCGCCATATCACCCAAGATTAAACGGGCAAACGGAGAGGTTTGTAGATACATTAAAAAGAGCACTAAGGAAAGCTGATGACGTACCAACAGAAAAGGCTTTACAATAATTCTTGCAAGTGTATAGAATTACACCGAACAGTACTACACCATCGGCATTATCACCGGCGGAAGTAATGTTCCCCCGAAAAATTCGACAAATTACTGTCAAAACAGACAAAGCAATCACCAACGTCTTTTTTACCAAAAAGAAAATTTAACCCAGGAGAGAAAATCTTTTTAAAAATGTTCAAAAACAATACATCCTATTGGGAGCCAGGTACAATAGAGAAACGAATCGGGAACGTGATTTACATAATTCAGGGTTCAAACTTCTCGCATAAAAGGCACTTAAATCAGATCAGAAAGAGGCTGTTAGAGGATTCTAACGGTCTACCTCACGATGAAGAGGAAGTGATGGACACAATATTTGATACATTCAATATGCAAAGGCCTCAAGCAATTTCAGAACCGTGGAAATCAAGCAGAAAAAGAAAATTTACAGAGCCTTTGATGATTAATCCGAAGAGGAAAATATATTAAAGACCCCTGCGAGTTAAAGGTTTAGGAGGGGGGTGTTATGTGACCTTACCTATAACGACAGAGTGAACTCTTCCTGACACTATGAATACTGTGCCTCTCAAGAGAGAGAGACAAGACGGAATCGAGTAGATCCAATAGTAGTTCACTCCAAACCAGACTGACAGTCATACTAACACCTTCCACAACTTGTATTATTATTTCGTGTAATATATCTTTGTTATTTCTACTCATGTGTTTGTGCTGTTCTTCCTTGGTCCTAACCTTGGACCATAACAAAAATATTAGTCAGAAGGCATACATATATCAGCTTAATTCTTTCATATTTGAATATATCTCACTATTCAACCACACTAATTTTAAGTCCATGCTCTTACAACATATCACCAGATCCGGCAGATTTTCTGTTATCACAGTGAGCGATATTTAAAAACAATGATGATGTAAAGAAAAAGAAAAAATGATGAATTTGGTTAGATTGCAAAAAATTATTTATAAAAAAAGTTATTTCAAAATCTTGAAACAACGACCATCTCTCGTTCATGACATACGCAGCCATAAGAACGTTAACAAACCCAGACCTATGAAGTCCTAACGGATGAAATAGGCGACAAGTAAACTTTTTTACAATTTGTTTGGAGTCGGGATGTTGAAAGTAACATCTATCAGCAAAGTGCTAACCCTCTTACTTGTATTAATTCTCTCCATCTCCATCTCTCTCTTTCTCTTTCTCTCTCTCTCCCTATATATATATATATATATATATATATATATATATATATATATATATATATATATATATATATAATGTAGTAGTTACCTCACATATCCTCATCAAAAAATATAACCATTACTCTTTTCTGTAACAATTTCTATTAATTAAATAATATCAAACAATCATGTCTAATGGCTTTTCAAATTAGGTCGTCGATAAATAATTAAATTTTACTCAAGTCAGATGAATCCCGATGATAAAAGTGCTGAATACATTGAATGTAACAGCTTTAGATTTTCTAGTCATGATCAAATGTTCTCAAACTACAAACAAGACTAAATACCAATAAAAGTATAATCTATGAATAAATAAAGCACAGGCATAATAATAAACGTCTGCTTCTTTGTGCTGTGTGTCTCTACGGCGAATTATTTAATCTTCTTCCCGTCATAGACACTTTGTTACCAACGGAGTATATTTTTTTTGTTTGGATAGAGAGAAGTTATAGTCGAATTAGGTGTATATAGCAGGTTGCCAACTCTTTTACTTGTATTAATTCTCTTCATCTCTCTCTCCCTCTCTCTCTCTCTCTCTCTCTCTCTCTCTATCTATCTATCTATCTATATATATATATATATATATATATATATATATACATACATATATATATATATACATAGATAGATAGATAGATAGATAGATAGATAGATATAGATATATATAGTAGTTACCTTTCTCATATCCTCATCGAAAAATATAACCATTATAAAATTCTTCATTCACAGAGTAAAATTAATCATTTTTGTAATAATTTCTAATGAGTAATAATATCAAACAATCATATCTAATGGCTTTTCAAATTAGACGTCGACAAATAATTAAATTTTACTCAAGGCAGATGAATCACGGTGATAAATGTGTTGAAGACATTGAATGCAACAGTTTTAGTTTCTCTTGTCATACTCAAATGTTACCGAACTACAAAGAAGACTAAATGCTAATAAAAATATAATATATGGATAAATGAAACCTAAAGATAATAATGAACTTCTTCTTCTTCTTCTTCTTCTTCTTCTTCTTCTTCTTCTTCTTCTTCTTCTTCTTCTTCTTCTTCTTTGTGCTGTGTCTTTTCAGGAAATTGGCAATCAAGGATCTCCAAAATTCGCTGTTCTTTGTAGTTCTTAATAAATTATGTTTTTTTGTTATTTTTCCTAAACCTTATCCTGATATCCATTTCCTCAAGTTCACTAAGTAACTTATGCGTTGTTCTTGTCTATCCTTCTTGCCTCCGTCTGTACTTGTGAGTATCAGATTTTCCAAGCACTTTTTACTCATTATGTAAGAAATTTCACCTTGATTCCATGTTCTATTCATGGTATTCTCAGCATGATTTTGTTGCTTCAAGTCTCTTTTTGATCTTTGAGGAGATTGTCTAGCATTCACTGTCATATAGAGGGGCTGATATTACAAAAAGGTCGGCACTCTTTTCTCTGTTTCTAATGAGATTTTCCTGTTTCTTAATACTTTGCTTTTCTTTTGGAAATCGTCTTTCCCTATTCCAAAGCACTTTTGCTCATCAATCTATGATTCATTATCTATTAGAAAAAAGATTAAACTCTTAAATGAGGAGTCATTCTATGATTTTTCAAATGAGATTTCATTAGCACTATTATTTACAATATATATTTTGAATCTTTCTTAAAATATGATTGTTTTGAGCAATTGACTCGTACATAATTGGCGCTTTTTTGGTTGTTCAATTTTGTTCGTCAATATTTAAAGTAAAATTATATTTCATCCAATTATAGCGATTTAGTAAGCGTAGCTGAGAGACAGCGCCCGGTGAGGATCAAACTCATTATTCAGTCATAAATGATCTAAGCGAGACAATCTTGCTAATTATTACCCCACGTCGAAGTCCCCTATTTTAGCAAATTACATATTAACCATTATTTGCAATGGCATATTGACACTTATCAGGCAGCTCTTCGATACATTTTTGAGCAAAATCCCGTATATTTTTTGATTCGATGATGTTTTCGGCGAATTATTTATTCTTGTTTCTATCATAGACACTTTGTTACCACCTGAGTATTTTTGTTGACGTCGAAAGAAGTTACAATCGAATCAGGTGAATATAGCAGTTTGGATAGAAGAACCGAGGTTCACAATGCTTTCCTACATTATTCATGGCGCTCAAATTTTTGGTGTCGGTTGTGAAGCTTTGTCATTCCACTGCCTTTTGCATTCCTATTCGTCATTTTTCCCGCACATTTTACGATATATTTATGGAATAGGTAATTAGAATGTTACGTTCGCCATTACAATTGGTTTTCGAAAACGGAAAATATCATGACACAACCTAATATATAATTTACAGTAAATAAGATGGTAAACGAATGAAATAAATAATGAATACATATAGCAAGAAAGAAAAAGAAAATTTAATTTATGTAGCAAGTATGCGAATGAAAAATTAAAGTGGACGATGAAAAGAAGAAAACGATGTTTGCAGCTAGTTTTTAAATCATTTCACACCCAAGCAAGGCAATAACGCCACTAAACACAATCGGTTACTGAAAAAGAAAAGGTAGTGGAGTGACAATGATAAATCATCCATAACCGATCTATGAAATAAATAACACACACACACACACACACACACACACACACACACACACACACACACACACACACACACACACACACACACACACACACACACACACACACACACACACACACACACACACACACACACACACACACACACACACACACACACACACACACACACACACCTCGTGACCTGTCCACTTCGCTACATTCACCAGTTCTATAAAAATCCCCATTTGTCTCTACGTACCCTGATGGCGACTTTGGAAAATCGAAAGGTTGGAAAACATTTATTCCAAAATAAACTTTGGAGAATTTCCTTCTTATATGAGAAGGATTATTCGTAATTTCGAAAAGTCGATCAATAAAATTAATCGACGTCTGAATATATATATATATATATATATATATATATATATATATATATATATATATATATATATATATATATATATATATAGGATAGAAATGCAAGAAATATACTGTTGGAAAAGAACTTACGGTTATATCAAGCAAATTCAACTCTAAAATATTTTAAACTTAAAATATTATTTTTAAATGTATATAATATTTAAAATATCACATCGCTTTTTATTTAAATATATATTATTACAGCTATTATATTTAAGATATTATTTCATTAGAAATATCACCCGATGCAATTTTTCTCCCCGGAATTTATCTTGCATATTCATAAGTCTATTTTTCATTTACTTAGTGAATTTACATTCATTAAGACACACGGGGTTAATGAGAATGAATAAGAAAAAAGAGAAACATTATGAAGGCGCGAGAACAATAGAAGAGGAATAAGGAGACAGTAGATAACGAGCGACATTGCATTTAAATTTTTGAAGATCAGAGTTGGCTGAAAAGCATGGAGCTGAAAGAGAAAGAAAAAAATTATGTGGTTATATAAGCCCTTGCCACCAATCTAGTACTGCGTTCATATAGATACCATAGCGTAGATTTCAACCGGACAGCTACTATGAAATTATTTATGGAAAAGGTACAGGGAAGCTACATTAGGGCGGTGGGAAAATGTCTGAAGACGAGATGTCAGATCAAGAACAATAATATTGCTGATTCTTTTTTGGATTTTATCAAAAATCTCTAAATATTCAGCAGGAACATTGGACGATATATGGCAGCAATATTCGTAGCATGGACAAAAAACTGGAAAAAAAACATGGACAAAAAACTGACTTATAAATAAGCAAGATAGATTCAAGGGAAACAACTGTTAAGCAAGGCATAAGGAACTAACTTCCTTAGCCGCATATCTATCAATTGATTCAATATAATCTTTTCACTTCATGTCAGCTGAGAATATAAGCCCGAGAAGACGCAACAAGTCACTCATCGACGTTAGTATCAACCATGTTGATGGGAGACAGCTTCGTTTTAGAGTCTTCAAAACTAACAAGCAATTCCTTGCCTTAGTTAACAACAGACTTAGGTCATTACTGAAATCAGATGCCAATTTGACCTTATCGAACTGGGTTATTTTAAATATAATATTGTGTTACTGTTTTATTTGACATGTGGTTTAGAATTTGACTTATTGTAGTTCAATGGTTTAAAAATAATAAATCTATATAATTTAAAAGATGATTTGGGAAGAATCATTTTTTGGGGTCTTTTATTTTAAATTCTGATTTAGTAGCTCTGGAAATACTGAAATATATTAAACGAAACAACTCACAATGAAGAACAGAAGGAGATTCAAACTCCATTCAGTTTATTGTGGTAATTATATTCGAGATTACATGACAAGAATTCAATCGACAGGTTCCATTGATATCACGAAATATTTCTAAATATTTCTAATGATTAAATTATGCTAGAGCTCTTGGTCATAATTTCGTGGTTGTGTGCAATACTGTAGAAAGGAAAATATGTAATTATATTGTATATATATACACATGGATGGGTGGGGTGAGTTGATTGGTATAGAACCATATACACTAACCCACTTACCTAACTGTGCTGCTTAGCCTTACAAAAGGTGAGTAAACGGCTAGAAAAGATAAAAGAAAACTGTCAAACTGAAAATTGTGAAACGAAATAGATATTTGTTTAATTGGATGTAAATGGAAGAAAAAGCGATCAAAAAAGGGAAAAGGAATGAAAATAAAAAATGGAAGATGAAAACGAATGAAAGAAATACAGCATGGGTATAGGCAGACAGAAAATGAAAGCAGAAAACGACTTGAAAAAGAAGGAAAAGAAGAAAATTATTGGAAGGAAGGAAGGAAAGAAGGAAGGAAGGAAAGAAGGAAAATAATATGAGAGGAAAGTTATCAAATGACAGTGGGAAAAATAAGACATTAAAGAAAACATATATATGGAAGAAGAAAACGAATGAAAAATGAACTGAAGAATAGAATAGTCGTATGAAGAAAGAAAATGAAAGGCAAAAGAGAACGATTAAAAGAAGAAAAAGAAGGAACTGAAGGAAATAATGAAGAATAAAAGAGAGCGAAAGAAAGAAGAAACAGAATAGGGAAGGAAAGTCATGAGATGAAAGAGGAGAAACAACAAATTACTGAAGAAAAAGAATTAAAGAAAAAAGGATGAAAGAAGTAAAGAATGAATAAACAACATAAATCAAAAATAAATAAATAAATAAAAGAGAAAGAAACATGAAAAAATACTGACTCTCTGGTTTTCTTTTCTTCCGTATCTTTTCTTTTTTCATTCCTACATTTGTCTTTCTCATATTTCTTGAGGAAGAAATAATTCAATCTTTTTTTTACTCCTCAGATCTTCTTCAATGTTCATTTTATTATTTCTTTCTCAGATACGCGTCCTGGGTATGACGATAAACTACAACCGACAGTAAGGACTGATAGGGAGATTGGATGTTTTGAAGAGCGGAGTACTACTTCCTAACTGCTGTTGTTCCTGGGTAAATCCTGACTAAAAGTGGTAGCACTTGTAAGGGTCCCAGCTATGGGGAAATAATAAAATGACCAATTATAAATTTTATAGCAAAATAACAATCAGTGCAACACTAAAAATGTAATAAAACATATTTATAGTAAAATTACCAAGAATGCATTTTATTATCTACAAACTATGTATCTAAAAATACCTTTACCCTGAGAGTAAAAAAATATGTACAATATATCTGTAGTTGAAAGGATAAAATTGCGTTGGGGATATTTAGATTTACGCATTAAATAACCCATAGAGGTGTTGATATGCCGCTAAACAATTTCAACCAACAAAGATTTCTCAGATACATTCACCACCATTTAATTGTTCAACTATTTTCGTCTTATTTTATCCATTTCTAATAAAATCTTCTTCTTGTACAATTTTATTTGGCACCACTCACTTTTTCTTTCTTTTACTTCAATCATTACTGAGTAGCTTGGGCGATCATGTCAGTTTTTGATTCATGTTCGTCAGAGTAACTTCCGCGGTAGGGTGCCGTTACTTTCTGCGGTAGACCGGTTGCCAACCAAGGCTATAGAACTCAGTTTGCCCTACTATTTAACCCATAGATTTGGGGAGAATGATGGATTCATACCTTTGCCCGTAATTGATTGCAACGAAACCTCCGATTTCTCATTCCGGGTCGTTGTTCATCCATGATAACAGCATCTCGTAATCCCAAACAGTTACCCATCTAGTTAGTGATAAGGCTGAAATTTGCTTAACCTCAGGATATGGCTGTACTTCTGTTCTATTTTTTCCATATTTATTCACCTTTCATTTCCTTCTTTGTTTTCTTTTCTCTCTTCACTTTATCCTTCGACATTACATATTTTCTTTACTTTAGCATTACTTTCACATCCTTATTTTTTTCAACTGAAATCATGGTCTCTTTAAGTCCAAGTTATCTATCATACATATCCTCATAATGTGAAATTCTTAATTGCTCCTTTCCCCTCCCTTAAAAGAATTGTACTCAATAATTTCGTGCCATGAGTGGCCCTTGGGCCTTCTATACGGTGAACCAGCAGTAAAAAATGATTCTAAAGAAGAAAATTACAGAAATCTTCCAGAAAGTACTGAAATATTTCAGAAATTACAGAAACCTTTCAGAAAGGTGAACTTGGGCTTTGTATATTGTGAAAAAATAAATTCAAGTGAATAAAATTACAGAAATCTTCCAGACATATCAGAAATCTTTCAGAAATTACAGAAACATTTCAGAAAGATGAATTTAATTCAATATTTACCCCCCCATTCATTCGCTTAATTATTGATTTTTCAATCAGTTATATTGCAAATTAAATTCGTATTAAATCTCTATAAAAAAGGATATTCAGTAAAAATTACTTAGAAACATGAGAAATTCTGTCTTCTATATGAAATCAAATTTCTTATAAACAGAGCCTTAAATTGACAGTTTTATAAACTGATTGAATGAATCATTTTCTGCGGCTTATCAACCATTTTTCTGGTTACTTAAAGTAAGAAAACAGTTTTAGATTGTAAGAATTTTTTTTTAGAGATAATAATGATTTACTGATACAAGTCTTACTAATTAATCCATAAATATGAGGTGGATTCATACCTTTCCCAAGAGTATTTCCAACTAAGTGAACATATCGAACACAACGTAAATTGAAACTCACCTCTCGGATTAACAATTCGGACACTTTATCAATTACACCACTCACACATCCTGATATTCTCATGCGGTTACCCATAGAAGTAGACCGTTTCTTAACGTCGGTGATCGTACAGGAAGCGGTGTTTCAATGTCATTCAGATTTCAGTGTCGTACTTTTTCTGTTTTAAAAGTGAGGGGGAATCAGGGTTAGATCTCCCCTGATTGGGTCGATTTGGTGATGGGGAGTATGATGTTGAAAGACCCGAAACTCCCTGATGAACCAAGTCAAAACATCACTGACGACCCCCTCGGGCGCCTACTTAAAAGCGTATTTTTGAATTATTCTTCCTACTGTTTTAACAGTGACATCCGGGAACAGACCGGACGACGAACCAGGAATAGACTGGTTGACAAATTGGAAAGCCAATTGACGATGAGGAGAGACCACAAACTGTATTTCTGGGC
Source organism: Acanthosepion esculentum (assembly GCA_964036315.1). Taxonomy (NCBI): domain Eukaryota; kingdom Metazoa; phylum Mollusca; class Cephalopoda; order Sepiida; family Sepiidae; genus Acanthosepion; species Acanthosepion esculentum. The sequence continues at coordinate 1,238,376 of OZ038498.1, read as the reverse complement.
TAGCAACCCGACTTACGCAACTCTGAAAACGCTACAGAAACTCATTCGAATAAATACCCCCAGGGGATCCCGAGAGGGGGGGAGAATGAGATCCCCATTAGGCCGGATGAAACGGAAACGAACCAAGCTACGAATTTACGGACAACGAGACTGATATGCCCATGTGGAAAAATATGTAAAAACATGCGCGGCCTTAAAATCCATCAGACAAAAATGAGGTGTCAGGTGCGGTCGAACCAACAGCAGCGCGCAGGAATTTTTCCTGGTGAGACGCAGGAGGCGCAGGGCCGGGAAGCTCACCACAGTGCCCAGTCCCTCCAAGCAGAGGTTCAAGTAGGGCCTGATACTCCATTTCGAAGAAAGATAAAATGGCCCCCAGCCAGTAATAAACACGACTGGCACGAATTCGACGTGGACATCAGCGAGATCCTTAAAATAACATCAAGAGGCTCGGTGGATAAACGACTAACGACAATGTCCAAAATCATCATTAGTTATGCAGCAGGAAAATTTGGATATGAGGATCGGAAGGAAAAGACCTCCTTGGTTATCCATTGAAGCTGCTATCCACCAAAAAAAAAAACCTAGTCCCCACTGCGGGCCATTTAAAAATAGTTCGCGCAGCTGATTGGTTGTACAAACAGCCAATCGGATGTGCGGAATACGTGGTCTTTCTTCGTAGAATTCTTTAAAAAGGCCAGAGTAACTGTTAGCGTTTTAAAAGTGAGGGGGAATCAGGGTTAGATCTCCCCTGATTGGGTCGATTTGGTGATGGGGAGTATGATGTTGAAAGACCCGAAGCTCCCTGATGAACCAAGTCAAAACATCACTGACGACCCCCTCGGGCGCCTACCTAAAAGCGTATTTTTGAATGTTAAAATACTTCTCAGATATTAAAATTTTTCTTCCTTGATTTTTGGTATCTGCGATTTGTAATTTGCATTTTGGGCGCCTCTTTTTGTTAATAATCATGCGTATTCTGTACACTTGTAATTGATGCATGATCCCTTCTTCTCGCTTTCATTCACTATCGATGAAGGAAAAAAAAAACAAAGGCGTCGCTTTAATCAGATGCTAGAAAAATATGGGTTAACACAGAGACTTTCCAATCTTACCAAATTTACATATAATATTAGAACTAATCGTATCGATTATATATATTTGGATCTTAGTTATATACGGAATTTTAGCTTAATCTGTCGCCAATTCATCGGATTAAGGTGTAAATAATGGATAGCGGTTCGGTTTGAGAAATTGGAGATCCGAGTTCAAATTCCAGACGAGTTCTTTTTATTCACTTACGTGCTAAGTATAAACCAATCTCTTTCCCCACCCCACAGATATAGGTAAATAGCAGGACAGATTAATCCATATAACCTTGGTTGGAATCCAGTCTGGGAGAAGGAAAATTTGGAATTTAAAGTATCCTGAAGTGTATTCTGCTCTATCCGGTAGCATTGTTCATGAAACACGACTACTGCTATGAATGCAATAGGTATGGTGCTCCTACCACCTTAAGGGGTTACGGGACTAGCGGTCCTGTGATAGTGATGAAAAACTAGATTTTTTGTGGGTTGTCTTTGGTTAGTGGGATATCAACGTCTAAATCTAAGTACTTTGTACGCAATCTTTCTTAGGTAATAATGGTTTTATTGATACAAAACTCACTATTTAATCCATAGCTGAGAAAGAGATGGAGTAATACCTATTCCAAGAGTATTTGCTCGTAAGTGAATATAATGAACTAAATGGAAACTGGAACTCGGCTCTTCGATTAACAATTCCGAGTCATTATCCATTACACCAGCCGCACATTCCCAAGCGGTCACCCCTTTATAGGCTGACCAGACTCGACTTTGTCTTAACTTCGGTGATCGTATCAGAACTGGTGTTTCAACGTGACATGGTCGTAAGCTGTAAAACTAGAATCAAGGAAAATTAAGTTTATACGCGCTAGTGTTATAATGGCCGAAGTTGACTCGAGTGTGAACAACTAGTACAAGCATAAAAAATTCGAATGGCGTTCGTTTTATATTATCCATTAATTACTCTTGATATATCTTCGTTCAGTTTCTTCAACTTTCCACAAAGAATTACTTTTGAAGAATTACTCGTATTCCTTTAGTGTTTTTATTTTATTTTTTATTTTTCGCTTACGATGTTCCTGCATTTTTTTCTTCTGAATTGAACTTTAAGTTTAAATGAGACGTCAGAAAAGCCTTAAGAAAGCAAGGAACCGGTGAAAACCGAATAAAAAAAAACGAATTGACGATGCATTTAAACAAGAAAAGTATTAAGAAATATTCAGAAAAAGAGTGAAGAAATATTTAGGAAAAAACAAACAAACGCCAAACTTGTACATTCGTGTCCGTAAAGAACGGAGTTTGAAAAATTTTTTTTTCCCCTTGACACCGCTATTAATTTAACTAACAACACTATTCAAAATTGTAATAAAATCTAAACCTAATTTGTGATTAACAACGAATAGCATTTCAGGATACCATTTTCAAAGAGTTATGTCCCTTAGTTCCGCCTGTTCTGAACTTCACAGCGAAGACCCTCCATGCCAGGTACAAAAGGTCAAATCCTTCCCCATTCGCTTCGCATTCAATCAGTAAGAAGTAAATTACATTCGGAGAGATTCTTCCTAAGAATGGCTACTTTGTAGAAAAGACTCCAGAGGGAATGCTTACTCGATCACTATAAACTTAACCTTTTCAAATCTAGGGTTAATCCTTATCTTCCCAAAATATATTCCCTAAAGTAACTTCAATGGCACCTGGGATTTATATTGGGTGAAAAATTAGTAACAGAATAATTAAATAAATTTGTTTCGCATTAGAGCTGGATATTCCTGGGGGGATAAAATTTCTATTTCGATTTGCCCTTCGCACGAAGAGAAAAAGAAAGATTGCAATATTTTTTTCAATTGAAACATGAGGCGTTTGGCAATATAAATAGATAAATGGAATAAAATATCAATTTAATTTCTACCTAAACCTTTGCTAAATTAATTCAAATTCCAATTTTACCAAATTATATTTAAATGCCGAATAGAATTATTTAAGAATGCCTAAAATGTTTGTTCGAATGTTTTCAATTATTTGCAAAATTATTGTACTGTAGGATATACAATATATACAGAATATATTTTTGTCTCGTTAGATAAATTACGATTGAGTAGTGAGTTTCATCCTTACTGGATGCTCTATGTTTGTCTCTCATCTAAGCTATGCTTAATAAATCACTATCGACTGGGCGCGATGAGTAAATTATATTTTTAATTTCGCGCATGCGCGTTCGTTGTTTTGGGTTTGTCGATTGCACAGTACAGTAAGGTGGTTTGGGCACTGTCGGTGAGAAAAACAGCACTATGGCGCAATTACTTTTTTTATTATATCTATCTATCTATCTATCTATCTATCTATCTATCTATCTATCTACATATATATATATATATATATATATATATATATATATATATATATATATATATATATATAAGAAAGAAGAGTTAGATTTAAAATCCAAAGTTCTTTAGCCTTTATTTAAAAAATAAAAACATTGCTCAATACACAGTAGATTCCATCGCGACACAGAAATTACTATGTTTCGAAACCAAAATTAAATCTTAAATTAAACTTAAAATTTGAAATTTCGTTCCATTTTCAAGCGATGCTGAGAATAAACTTAGGAAGTTTATATATATATATATATATATATATATATATATATATATATATATATATATATATATATATATATGTGTGTGTGTGTGTGTGTGTGTGTATATATATATATATATATATATATATATATAAATATAAGTGAAATTAATCGAGACAAAATGTCTTTTGTCGTTAATAATAATAACAACACATACGCACACATACATACATATATATATACATATACATATATATATATATATATATATATATATATATATATATATATAAAAATATAAGTGAAATTAATCGAGACAAAATGTCTTTTGTCGTTAATAATATTAATAATAATAACACATACGCACACATACATACATATATATATATACATATACATATATATATATATATATATATATATATATATATATATATATATATATAGATAGATAGATAGATAGATAGATAGATAGATAGATATGTATATTGCTATTTAGTTCTTCATAAAAGTTATATGTAGATTCTAAAAGTAAAACAAGCCATTGTGTGGATGGTAACACAGAGTAGAAAATTCAGATAAATAAGTAAATAAAAAGAAAACCTCTAAAACTTTAGTCCGATAAAAACAATAGAAAAGCGGCTTCATGAATGTCACCAAACGAAATCTAATAAAAGTTAAATGACTAACAGACAAGATACGTGAATCGAACAGCAAGAAAATATTTAAAGAAGTTGATGTAGTGAAAAAAAAATTAGCTAAAGAACTAAATGTAACACCTTAAAATAAATATCACAAGGAAATGTATGGAAAAGAGGTACCGAAAATTTCATTTCTTAACAGAAACTTTTAGGGATTACTAAAAAGATTATTATTATTATTATTATTATTATTATTATTATTATTATTATTATTATTATTATTCAGGAATTATGACTCTCCTCAACTTTCTATCCCTTGTGGATAGGTCGTTGTAAAGAACTTCAGCGTCTTTTTTTTCTTCCTTTGCTAAGGTTCACCACCCTATTTCTCTTGCCTTCAATATGTTCTCGTTTCAATTTTTCAAGCCCTCCTTCCTGATTATGTATGGAAGACATTCCATCTGTCTCCGCCTGATTATGCGTATAAGTGTTCATTTTGGCGCTATGTCCGACAACATTGATTTCATGGACGATAACTGGACGTTAACAAAGACCTACTTGTTTGGAAGAACGTCATAATGGATTAAATCCTTCCAGAGCTTTCATAATTGGAGATGCATCCAAGGCGATCGACATCGGGATGACTTTATTGTCTCGTTTTGATTCTGTAATAACATTAGGACATCAGCACTGGAACCTGCAATGCAAAGCTAAAGTCATGAGGCATTAAACGACTATCTTTTTAATTATAGACACAAAAACTTTGCTGATGACACTAAAGAAGCTAATGTGTTGGTATTGCGATGGGGATGAGATTTCACCCGAATTCTTAAAAATAAGATACACAATTGATACCTTCCAGATTCTTGGGAGGCATCTCTCCTTCAGACAGCCGTAAGACAGTTTTGATAAGATTATAGATAACTTCGTGCTGATGTTCATATGCAGTGGGGTTTTATCAGCAGCAGTAGATTTTTTAAAGTCATGACTTTGAAATTTGGAAAATTCTAGTGCCGTCTGAATTGAATTTTGCAAATTTAAATCTAAATTTTGTTTTATGAAAATTTACTTCTATATCATTTTATGAATTTTCGGCACTCAGTCTGTTCTGGAAACAATTTTGTGAATTTATTTGTAAATTTTGTTTCATGAAATTTCAGCACTCAGTCTATATGTTATGGATTGAAATTAAAAAAAAAATATTCTAGATTTTGTTTTAATCGACTTTTGGCACTTAATCGACTTTGCATTGAAGTTTGCAAATTTACTTCTCAATTTCATTCTAAGAATTTGTATGTTGGCATTGATGTTTTTATCTATTTTAATCCTAAAATCTATTTTAAGATATTTTGTTATTCGGCCAGGATGCTGGAATATGCATTTTGGGAATTTAATCCTAAAATATATTTTTAAGAAATTTCAGCACTCAATCTGTGTATTGTGCATTGAAAATCCAGGCAAAAGGATTAATATGAATTATCCTCAATAAGCAATATTTCAATAACGTCAAACAGCGCGTACTTGAAAAATCGGATAAGACACAAATAAGAAATACTCGAGCTTTCTTGAACGATCATTATCGACGTCTTACAATTCAAAGAGACCAGCCCGTCCGAATTTGCTTCACGCAGTCAAGCTTAGTGTCATTTGATAAGAGGTGATATTTTCCTGGAGCGATTAAGATCAAACCCCACATCATAAAGTACCATGGCCTGCGCTCTAACCTCTTCATTTTCCCCTGATGTTTCAAGTTAACATAAACATACACTTCTACCATGATGCTTCTTGCGCGATGGTCCAGTTTTAACAGAGATGAACGTGTTATTCACTGGTCGAAAATCGCATATGATTCCCTCCGGCAAAACGTATAATGGCTCTTGAAATCGTTGGAATATTGCCACTGGAAGAGATTACAGAGTGCGAAATCATTGGTCCATTAGGTGGGGAAACGAGTTTGAATTCAATAAGTGGGGATTTCAGACAGAGAGTATAAAGATATCCATCACAAAGAGTCCATTACTTCAATATGAAGAGTCAGTTATTGGCCCTCTCAAAATGTTTTTACTTTTCCTATGTTATTAGAATGTAAGTGTATTTCAAACAGGAATTATATTGATCACAATCGATTTTTTCAATATAATCGATAAAAATCGGACATTTTTACAAATTAAAAAAATAATAATTTTCAGTTTTAAAAATCTTGTAATAATAAAATATATATTTCTGAAACGTTATTTGAGGAAAATTATCAAATTTAAAGTTAAATTGATCTGATTTGAAATAAATATTACTTAAAACATAAAATATTTTATAAAAGCTTTTCTTAACCCGGGTGGGAGTGTTTTTTTGACGTGTTAATCGATTTATTGACAGCCAAGTTATCGCCGAACGTGTTAATAATAAAGTATTTTGGAGCAGACATTAAAGTTTATATAGGGGGACAACCCTTAAAACAAGTGGCCTTTTAATGAGAGATTTATCGGTTTGTACATCCATACTTCAGAAATTTTGCACGTTTACACATATAAAAACAAATCGATATTCTTTTAAAAATATTCGGTGTCGTCAGATTGTAATAAGGTTTACAATATATAATTACTAAGTATAGTTTTACTTAATAACTAAATTTCCTAAGAGTTATGACATTGAAACAGAATTTTCCGATTTAAAAACATTATAAATTATTAAATTTAAAATTGCAAAAAATGAAAACAAATCTTGTAAAAGTTAATTTTTCATCGAATTCTTTTCTTCAGACAATATTGTTTTTAATATATATTACTCATGAAATCAATCAAATCAAATGCTTCTCTAATTAAATAATGTCTTATTTTTATTGCGTTTTTATTCTTCGATTCAGAAGAGATTTTTTAAAACAGATTGTGTGATTTAAATTCTTCAAAGAATTCTACTTTTAACTAATATCTTCACTGAAAATTATCACATTGAATTTCTTAAGATTTCATAAAATTAAGAAAGGAGTGAAACGTAAAAAATATATTTTCACAAGATTTTCTACAAAAATAATTAAAAAATAATTTAATTCATTTTTGAATAAGACCTGGAAATTTCCTTAAAATTTGGCAATTATTTGATTTTTGCAAGAATTTCCAAATTACTTTGTCTGTTACCGCAAAATAAGAGGTTAAAATTTACTTTGCTAAAAGTTAGTACATCCGCAGAAGAAAGAAAAACAATTTTTTTCTTCATAATTTCGAATGTTCTAAAAAGGAAGAAAGGATTTGATTAAATATTAAAAAAATACTTTGAACCTTCTAAATAACAACATAAAGATTTTGTCGATAAAACTGTTTTCATTATATTTGGATCATGTTTTCATTATGGTATGTTGATTTTTTAGCGATTTCGTGGCGGCAACTATTAGAGTGGCAAAGATGCATGTATTAAAAACGATCCACCAGTCACTGACAAAATTGATTTTCATCTGCGAATCTATGAGATTAAATTCGTTGAAAGGGTTTCTCAAAGGAAATGAGGCGAAGCCTTGACTTTTCTCTATTTTCTATTCAGACAATTCATATTAAGGCAGAGAAAGGAAATGCCAAGCTAGAGTGTTATTAAATAAAGCGTGTAATATGAATGTAAGTGTAGGGGGTAGCAGCGAAGATTACAAATATATGATGAATGGATAACAGATTATCAGGGCCTGATTTAGAATTTGGGTATCTTCAGTACGTACATTCGTGTTCCCGAGAGTATAAAAAACGATATAGTTTCAGATTATGTTATTTTGGTCTAAATTGTTTCAAATTTGTTAAAAGGAGCCTCTAGTCTTTGGACCCCTGGGCTGCAGCCCATACTAACCCATATGTAAATCCGACAATGCGGGTTAAGTTCAACTTGAAAAGGTTAAGTTTCAAATGTTCGGGGAAGCATCCACGCAGGTGTCTGTTTCACAAAGTAGCAGTTCTTGGGAAAAGCTTTCGGAAGAGCAACGCAAAAAATATGGAAATTTGTATGATTCAACCCCGTAGAGTTCGCTATGGGCTAGGAAAGTGGAAATAACGAGTCTTATTCAATATTCTACCATGTTCAATTTTGCAGAAATACCCTTAGGAAAAGGAAAGAATACACATCATTTCCCAGCCCTCCTTCTCCAGCTATGGATTCAACAGACACGACATTTGCTTTAGTGAGGCAGCCGGTCTAAATGTGAGGTGTTTACGATCCAAATTGAACTCCATTTTCAGGAGCTCAAACCTGATCGCATGTTCTTGTCGGAAACTGATCACAATGCAAGAATTCACAATCTTGGTCTACTCGCCCCTGATAATAAAACAAAACTCTCGAAATCGCCATGGCCTTGGGTTCAGCTCCCAGATTAATATTAGGTTCCATATGGAAGAGACCCCGTAAAAAATATACACTGATTTTTGCGTTAATCTGTTTTCTTGTGTCCATAGTATGCCATTCGTTTTCACTATGGTCCACTAGATGACGAAATTGTAATATTAGACAAAATCGCATAAAAAAAAACAAAAAACAAAAAAAAACAATTGCCATTAACTTATATGAAATTAATTTTTGAGAGTTTACTCTGTCTGGACCTGGTTTAAGTTTACTGTTTTTTTATCATTTCACCCCCAAGCCGTGGGTTACTGAGTGAGAAAGAATAGGAAAAAAAGAGAAACATAAGTCGGTGGAAAAATAAAAGAACGGGAATTAAGAAGACAGAAGATAACGATTGACATTTCATTCAAATTTTTCAAGATCAAAATTTGCTGGAAAGCATGAATCCGAAAAAGAGTTTTACAATGAAAAGTACGAGAGAAGCATCTGTTACCATAGAACCTACGGTTGCATCTAACCATTTCAACTGTAAATTGATGAGACCTTGTTGCTAATCGGGTACTATGCTTAAATTCATAAAGTCTAAATACAGAACAAAGTTCATCAGAACAATTACTATGCAAGTATTTATAGAAATAGCACAAGGAAGCCATATTACTTTGGTGGGAAAGTGACTGAAGCCGAGATACCATGTCAGGACCAATAAGATCGAGGTATTTTCTTTGGATTTTATCAAAATATTTAAATATACAGCAGATGCCCCGGACCATATATGGCAGCAATATTCAAAGCATGGGCGAATGGTAGACTTATAAATATGTAAGATAGACCCTGGACAAAAAGAAAAAAAACAAAAAAAAACAGTCTAACTTGAAACAGTGAACCAAATTTATACCCAGAGAAATTATCCCTGTTGTTCTATCTGTATTTTGTGCTTTGCAAATATTCTCTTCTGAAATATTTGACAAATAAGGAAGACTCGTAAGCGTCAAGTTAATGCAAGAGAAACTAACAGAAATGGATATTTTAATGCCCACTACATCACGATTACGATCACGAATCCCGTAACTTATTATAGTCGTCGGTGCAGAACAATTACTGCAGCGGAAGTTGTGTGACTCAGTCTGACTGAGCGCAAAGCCTCTCCAGGTTTTATCATTATAATTATTATTATTGTGATCAATTCCATCCGTGGATAAATGAAGCAATTATTTATGGTAATACTGTAGCGGCTATTGCATGTCCCATCCTTTGGCTCCAGTACACATTATTGTCAATAATATTCTGGATACGCAGTTTCATCGATATTTGTTGAAATCTGTCGTGTCTTTGTTTTACAAACATAGTCCATGTACATCTGGTTTGACCATCTTTGTAACAGCTTCAGTTAGCACTGAATTTTTAATTCAATGTTATCTTTCTCCTACACTGTTCGCCAATCAAGGTTAGAAAGCTCAGTCTACTATGCCAGTTCAACTATAGTTGGCGATGAGAAGTATTTGCGGGAAAGTAATTAACTCGACTGGAATTCGAACACGATTTGCCTCTAATTCCTCATTCCAGGTCGTAAACCATTACACTCCTTGTACATCCAATATCCAGGATTGTTTAGAGGCTTTTTACCTATATAGCGCAGCAATATCTATCGGCCATAGATTTAGGATCAGCGAATAGTAATATATTTTGTCTTTTATTAAACGTACTAATAGTTTCCATTCATTTCAAAATTGCATTTGTTTTCCTGATTATGCATTTTAGTGGAGCCATCGATTACTTTTGCACAATGTCGGCGGTTTGTGACGCATCTTTCGTTTTTCGGATCGTCATTTAGATAAAAGGAAATATTTGGCATCTTGGATTTTCTACAGAAACACTGCTCACCAAGAAATAATTGATTTTTTCTATTAATGTGACAATTGACCTTTCTTTATATTTTTCAATTTTCGAAAGTAAATTCATTGCAAATTAGCCATCCCCCCACCGCCTATGATAGTGTCAAAAACTGCTCATACCACGTGAACAAAGTATTTTCTTCCCCGATCACTATAATCTTAGCCTGTTCATGTCTAGGGTAAAACGTCATCTTCTTCACATACCCGCACAAACTTTACCTCTGTAAGTTTCAACCTCGAGTGACTCTCGAGCCATCTACAGGGTTAACATCACTGTAGAGAAATGCTAATATAAAAAAAGTTAATTTTTATCTTATTTAAAGTATATTCTTATTTTAGTCCCGAGTTGTGTTATAACAATTCTTACATGCGGAATTTCAAATAATTTCCAAATAGCTGTCAATTATATGAATTTAAAGCCTGTAATTACTCTGCTTTTCCATTATTATTATTATTATTATTATTATTATTATTATTATTATTATTATTATGGTGTCGCCTATTGACTTGGTCAATGGAAATTCTGTTTTTGAGACAGGGTGTCAACAAAGACTGCTCGCAACTCGAGAAACCTTTCAGAGAATGCTTTCAAAGTAAATTATGGCAGATTTCTGGAGTTTTACAACATTGCTTTCTATGAGCGTTTTCAAAATTTTTCTAGGTGGTATTCCAAGTGCACACATTACTATAGGAATTACTTCTATATTCCCCTCCTGGATATGATAATAAACTACATCCAACAGTAAAGCTTCTGATCAGGAGGTTTTGAGAAGCGTGGAAACATCTCCTTTTCGTTCCCAAGTTCACCCTGACGCGATGTGGTAACACCTGTTAGGTTCCCAGCTATGGGCAAATAGTTAACCCCCAAAATGGTGTCAAAACACTATAAAAGTATAAGAATAGATTTTTACAGTCAAAATACCAGCAGTAAATTTTCATAGTAAACAATATTACAAGCAATACATTTTTGTAAAAGAAATTCCTAATGCGTCCAAAAAAATGACCATATAGAATTGACATACCGCTAAACAAATAATCTTCTACATTCATGTTTCATATGCTTCTTCTCACTAAACAGATCGTGGTATTTTTTCAATCTTTTCAGTTTTGGGGAGTCCGTTCTTGGCTTATACGGAACAGTTAAATCGATAACGTGCTATTCTCGTTATCAATAACAATAAGGTCGGGTTCTCATGCTTCCATGCCATGATCTGCATGGACTGAAAAATCCCAGAATATCTTTTGACTGTCATTTTCTACCACTGTCTCTTGCTGATACCACTTTACTTTTACATTGAAGCCAAACTTTCCAATATATTCTCCACACAGTCTAACAATGTAGTCGCTTATACTCCTTTTTGTGGCAACTTGTGTCATTCAGTAAGTAGGGGGTATGTCTCAACAGCTTGTTTACTCATCCTGCATTTGCTTTCTTCTGATCATCTATCTATCCTGGCTTTGGTGGCATTCATTCTGATGGCCTGCTCCTTAGCTGTAAATATTCTCTGTTTAGAAAGTCTTTTATTTTTACCAAAAGCCACCTCTCAAGCAGAGCAAATTATTTGTGTCTGTTGAAAAAAACACTGACCATGAAGCTTCATATCTTTTGACTTGCCATACTTCTCCTTTTGCTGCTTCTTTACCACAGTTAAGTGACACAACATTTCGCACTTCCAGACCGCCATCCACTCTACGTGCAGCCTGTCAGAAGCAATTTATGAGAAATCTTAACATAATTCTCAAGTCCCAGAACAACCAATGACACAACTTCTTCAAAACACATTACCCCCCCATGCGCCCACATTCTTGTAATCTACACCCTTTTGATTTCTCTATTTGGATTCAGAGCCTAATGCATATTCCTCAACTTACATGTTCTTTAATCCATCTCATCTAATTAGGAATTATTCCAATCTAGGAATGCAACAGAAAGCAGAGAGACTTACCAAATACTAATTCATTTTCTTGTTAAGCATCGTTGTCAAAAATCCTGTTATAATTTTACCTGTCCTTCCATTTGTTAGTACGCAGGACCGTCATGCCTCACCACTACCACATAATAATGGACTGTTCCGTTTTGATCGCGTGGAAAGTGTAGATACAAAACACTATTTAGGTTCTGTAGGAACAGAAAGAAAGAAAGAAAAAGAAAGAAAGAAGAGACGAGACCAGACGAGACGAGAAAAGAAGAGATGAGAAAAAAAGAGAAGAGAAGTGAAAAGAAGAGAAGAGAAAGGAGAAGATAGACCTGTTTAACGTCTGTTTCAGTGAAATGGAAAAAGTTGCCAATTTCAAATCTTTTCATTCGTACCCATTTTTTAAAATGAGAAACAGCATTCATATTTATAAATTTGATTGCAACATTTTGTTAAATTTGTTAAGTTCAAATATGTAATGAGGCAATAGAGGAATTACTATGGGTATTTTATTGTCGTAGAACACGCCATGAGCTTATTCAATCATTGACTTAAGATTAATCAGAATATTAACTTAGAAAAGCCATGAAATTTTCACGGCTTAAAATTAGTTACTTCTACTCCTACTACTACTACTAATTGCAGAAGAGCGCGTGTTAAGAAAAAAGGAAAGAAACGATAGTTTTTAACAATATGTAACAATATTTTAATAATATGTCACTCTTAAATTTATGTCTTAAAATTGCATACAAGTATAAAAAATATCTATAAAAAATCTTTGTATCAATGTAGGACGGCTTGAGAAAAACGGTTGTAGAGGTAATCAGCGCGACAAAACTATAGAAACGCAGTTAGTGTGAATGGAAAGCAACTGAGACGCGAATAACATAATCGTGTTCATCTTAAGATTTTCCGTCAGTTGATTATTTATATTAACTTGCATACATAGTTATTATCATGTGTTTAAAAAGTTGAAAGGTTGGTGGATCGAAGCTGATTATTATTATTATTATTATTATTATAAAAAAAATGTGGCACATGGGAACATCAACAAACCCTGTAGTGGTTGGAGACCTAGGATTAGTTGGAAAAGATTCCGGTAGACTAATTGAAGGGATTCCTGGAAGCCCATGCCTCAAAGAAATACAAGAATTTGTTCTCACAAATACAGCCCACGCTTTCCGAAGGGCTTTATCTATGTAAAATATTTTTCTTTTTCTTTCTTTTTTTTGTCAGTGGAAAGTGCCATGATGCCATTTCTAACCTTTGATCCCTAGGCGTGACCCGGAAAGAAATGTGTACACGCCAGAAATCAAAGGAAATAAAAATAATTGAATTAAAATAGTGTACAATTCGCAAAAGTGAAATACGTTTTTTATCACTTCTTTGAGTGTATATTTAAGGTAGTTGCCTTGAGAGGTAAGAATTTCCTCTAACCGAAGATACCGAATGCGGAGGTTGAGAATGAAATAAGTGCTTTATGCATATTCCTCATAAATTTAAAGAAATAAATATTTAAATAGGAATTTAAAGCATGTTTTTATTTACCTTTTATTATTATTATTTAAGACATTTCTTTTATACATTCATTTTTTTAAAATCATTTCACTCCAAGCAAGGGGGAAATGCGACTAGAATGCAGGGGGTTACAGGGTGTGAAAGTGAGAGAAAATTCTGAATACAGGGAGGATTGAGGAAAGGACAAAAGATGAACGAGATTCACGAAGATAGAAGATGGCGTTTAACGTTGCATTTAAATTTTTGACGATTGTAGTTCTCAGGGAAGCAAATAAACAGAAGGGATTTCCACACGTGGGAAGTGCGAGAAAAGAAACTGTTGGAGTAGAAGTGGCGGTTACATTTAACTATTTCAACAGTAAACAGGTGAGGTCATGTCGTCGGGGCACCATGGAAAAATGCTCGTCAGAGCAGTTGCCTTTGTTTTATAATCACATGCCGGGTCATCCAACATAACCCAGAGCATGTGAACGATGTGAGTTTATGTCGCTTACATTTAATTAAACAAAAACCAGTTATTAAATAATTAAATAGACAAAGCTCTTCCCAAGATATGATCCATGTTTATTAGAACTGTTTTTTTTTCATTTCCTGGGAAGATGGTGTTCCAGGAATTTTGTTGATCTCCTTTCTTTATCAGACATAAAAACTCCAACCACAACAAGAACAATTTCAGATTTTAAATGTCACATCTTTTTATATTTCCAACTACCAGTCTCTGTATTTAATAATTTTTTTAATGATGATAATGTCAGGGAGATTTGCCTGTCAACACAGTTCGAAAAATACAAGTTGCCTAGACATTATTATGAACGGAAGAAAAGAAAAACTTTGCAAACTGATTGAGCGTACCAAGTGAACCCAAAACAACCCTGCTAAGGTGTTCTTCTTCTTCTATTATTATTATTATTATTATTATTATTTTCTTGGGTTTCTGCTGTATACACATTTCCTTCCGGTTCCCAACCAGAGATCTAACGTCAGAAATGGCTTCATGATATCTTCCACTAATAATTCTTTGAGAAAAATACTCCTAAGATGACACACATTCTACATAGATAAAACTCTTCGTAATATGTGAGTTTTACTTGTGAGTACATTTTTTGTACTTCTTTAAGGCATGGGATACCACGAATCACTTCAATCAGTCTTTCGGGTCCTTTTCCAATCAATCTGAGGATTCTAAATACATATGGAATTAATGATGTCCTCATGTGCCACATTATTATTATTATTATTATTATTATTATTATTATTATTATTATTATTAACAACAACAACAATAACAACAACAACAACAACGTATTCCTTTACTTTGCTTTATTTAGGGTGTCAAGTTAAAATGGACTTACATAGAAAAATCAACCCTATGGTATATTTCAAAAAAAATAATTTGGTTTCTATATTTGTGATCTGGGAAGTTTAATCAACAGGAATGTGAAAGAAATGTTTAAAAAAATTTATTAATTCCTGGAGAGGCGAGTTTCTGTCGAAATCTGTTGCTCTTAACAAACTCATCTTCGGCGTAAGGCCATATCACGTTGAAACATTGTTTCTCGAAGTTAAGCAACATCGAGCCTGATCAGTACTTAGATGGGTGACCGCTTGGAAATATCATGTGCTTCAATGCACGATGTGTACGTGGGACAATGGAAGACGACTCGGAATGAGAAATCGGAGAACCGAGTTGGAATTCTTCTCGTGTTCGTTGCATTCGCTTACGCGCAAATACCCTTCGGCAATCACGAATCGAAAAGAGACATGGTCATCCAAGCGTGTCACTTCCGCGCGTACGAACACGCATTGGGCCAGCGCGGTAGACTAATGGCTTATTCCTCACCATGAACCTGGGGAAGGACGACGTCCAACAAAGAACATTCAAAAGAAGAAGAAGAAGAAGAAGAAGAGAAGAAGAATTTTTTCCCAAGTCCATTTAAAGTCATGTTTGTCTGTCTGTCTGTCTGTTTCTCTCTCTCTCTCTCTCTCTCTCTCTCTCTCTCTCTCTCACCATATTAGGCATACGACCAAATAGCGTTAAAACATTGGTTCCCGAGCCATGACCGAAGTTAAGCAACAGCACCTAGATGGGTGACTGCTTGGGAATATTAGGTACTGTAAGATTGGATATGCAGGTAATTTAAAGAATAATAGTTCGGAATTGCTAATCGGAGAGCTATGTTCCAATTCCAGTTGGGTTCGTTATATTCACTTATGCGCAAATACACTTGGAGAAGTTATGAATCCACCTCTTCTCCCCCAAATATAGGTTAATTAGTAAAAAGTGTATCTCTAAATCATTAACCTGCAAGAGGTTGATAAGCCGTAAAAACGAATGAATCGATCAATGAAATAATGATTACCTAGACAAGGATATCTTTTAGATTTATTTTTTCTGGAAAATAAACTTATAGATAGTTCCTTACCCACAAAGTGAGAACTCAGGTTATACATTGTATATTATAGAATTGATCCCCCACTTTATTATCTAAATTATAATTTCTTGTTATTATATTAAATTCTTATTAGGTATAGATCCACCACTTCTCCCTCCAGCGATGGATTAATTAGTAAGACTTGTATCGCTAAATCATTATTATCTCCCTCTATCATAAAAAGTCTTACAATCTAAAAATATTTTCTGGCTTTAAATAACCTGCAATGGGTTGATAAGCCGTAGAAAATGAATGAATGAATCATTCTTACCATTTTGTTTTCAAGTTCTTAAAATGCAAATTATTCGGTTGAAGAATAATTTGTTGAATAAATATTTCCACATGACAATCGAACAATCATTGCACATTTGCTGTATTCACGTTGAAATGTTGAACTTAATAACAATTATTTTTGTCCACGAGAATGAAGCCAAATAAATATGTTGTACAATGGTTGAAAATATATTTCCAAATTGTTCGCATATTGCTGGAAGTTATATCTAGTCAGGAAAATTAAATGTTTTTACTGGTTTACTCCATATGTTATTTCTCCCGAAATTCGCAACGCGAAAATCCATTTGCTCCTGACGTTGCTTGAAGATAACATGGTTTGAATGACGCAAAGATTCCTTGTTTTATGGGTGGCAATAATATTTCATTATAGTTTAGAAAAACAAATTTACGTTTTTATTCAAATTTCCAAAATGGAATATTATGACCCGGAGCACTATCTAGCAGTAAGAACTCTTTAAAAATAATAATAATAATAAAAAAAAACGAAAAACAAGTTCTACAATAAACCGGTTTCAAGAACATTCACTATTTTCTTATAACTGAATTGCCTTCTTGAATATTTCTACAAGATTTCTGGGAGCTTTTCTGGAGTCATTTTAACAGCTCCCCTTTGTTAAAGTTATACAATCATGCGCGTTGTTTAAAACGGTCAAATAACCTAAATCTATAGTGCATTTATTTTCTCTAGGCCGATACCCAGAGAAAATATTATAGAAAAGGAGAGAATAACCATAGTATTACAGATCAATATGAAATTATCGATAAAATTAATCCAAATTACTTAAAAATCCATCCGTGAACGTGGGTTCTCTAGAAACGAATCTGACATTTAGCTGCCCGTCTGAATTCTTTTCTTTTTTAATAATTGGTATTTTCCTGAGAAGGAAATTGTGGTTTGAACTTCTGTTTAGGATTAAGGAATTTTAGAGAAAGGGTCGACCAAAAGCAGGCATACACTTGTTTCACGTTTTACATCTAATTTATTTTGATATATTTTCTGTTTATTTTTTTATAGATAAACTTATTTGAGTAAATGCTCTGTTTTTTAATTAAACTTTATTAATTACATTTATCAGCATGAATGATCGAGAACTATTGTCGAAAATATGCGTCCTACGAGAGAAATCGAACCTGTATCCTATACGGAACCACTATTAATCTTGGCGTGCTGTGATCAGCCACAGAGAAATTTCAGTTAAGCAAAGCTCGAATGACTGCTTTTAAACACACTTCTGCCGATCTGTCTCGATCTATCAAATCTTCTCTAAATTCCTATCCTAATGTAAACAATGACAGCATATTGTGTTAATGGATTAAATCCGGAAAAAATATTTAATATATTTTCGGTTTATACGTTATTTTTTATGAATACACTTATTTATGTAAATGCTCTGTTTTTTTTTTGTTTTTTTTATTAAACAGTATTAACTACATTTACCGGGCTGAAGTTTCGTAGAAAATATGTGTTCTCCGACATTTATTCGATCGCCTGTAATTTTCACAAAGAATACATAGGAGTAATCTCCAGGAATCTAAAGAAAAGATTATATGAACACAACAGGGACATTTTATTAAACAATACATCCCACCGTAACGAGATTGGCCACGATTTTGACATAAAAAATATATTCTGATCAAAGGAGAAAACAACTATGACAAAAATGTCTAGACAGTGACTTTAGTGCAAGGTCATCTTCAGTAAATTTACGACCTGGCTCTTACATTTCACCATTCCTGGCAGAACTTCTATTATCACGGTGTGAGATATCTACTAACAAAATTAATGAAAAGAAAAAGAAACTAAATGAAAACGGCGAGAACTAAACGAATCAAATTTCCGGCATCCTTTGTTCGTGCGGATGTGTCGTCACACTAACGTAACAGATTTAGTCCGATGAAGCACTAATGGACGTAACCCATCACAAGAAAATGTTCTCCATATCAACGTTTTATCAAGCAGCAAACATTAAATTAGCCATACATGTAACATGCAAAGAGGTTGACTTGTCATATGTCAAACTTTAATGCATTTCGCGCGCATATAGATCAACATGTCACAAATAAGCAAAATAATAGTAACATAACTCGTTTCCGAGTATTGGGGTGACAATCAACATTTCCTTGTGTGAAGTGAGTCCTATGTTAATTCTGAAGAGACGTCCGCACTCAGTGCATGGTAAGTTATGGGGAGTTCAGGGGGATGAAGAGCTATGGCTTTTCTTTCGGTACTTTTTGTCTCTTCTATTTGCCTTCATTTTTTTAAAATGATGTTGCTTTTTGATGGACTGGTCTCATCCGATTGGTTCTTTCTGATGTTTCCGTCTCCCAAATGACCGGATCAATTTCTTTCCTTAGCAAGGAGTTTTTCAGCTGATCCTTGAATCGACGACACGATACTTGAATCGCGTTTCGTCCTCTGTGAGATTTTATCAAGGTAAAACTTGTTTTGATTAGTTCATACAAAGGACGAAATTCATCTTGTCTTTACACACACACACACACACACAGACACACACACACACACATATATATATATATATATATATATATATATATATATATATATATATATATATATATGAGGCGAAAGATAGTACACGTGTGTTTTTTTATAATGCGTAGGTTTAATAGGCCAGTTAATGAAATCTGAGGAATAAAAGGCAACAAAATGATAATAATATTGTCAAGATGATGGATGATATTTATTGAATATTAGCCTTTTGACAAAATTGGAGCAGGAAGAGAATTTTTAAGTCGGAATTTTACGGCACGTCTCGTTGAAAAAGGACACATGCGTGTTCAAAAATTCCAACTTTAAAATCTTTGTCTTCGTACTTCAGTTTAGTGAAAAGTTTAATAAATATCATTTATCTTATTAGCATGTTGTTATTATTTTGTTCTTTTTTATTCCTTAATTTTCATTGACCCGCCTACTGAATCTATCTATCTATCTATCTATCTATCTATCTATCTATCTATCTATCTATCTATATATATATATATATATATATATATATATATATATATGTGTGTGTGTGTGTGTGTGTGTGTGTGCCTGTGTGTGTGTGTCTGTGTGTCTGTGTGCGCATGCGCGTATTTTGGTGGGGATGACAAAAATGTTTGTTCGGTTTATTAAGTGATGTATTTGTTATTTAATAAACGAAGGGAAATTGCTCAACCTAATATATATATAAATAAATAAATATATGTATAGAGAGAGATAGAGAGACAGAGATAGAGACCAAAAGAGACAGAGATAGAGAACGAAAGAGAGAGAGAGAGAGAGAAATATTGATCATTTATATTTACATTTTTCCGACTGTTGTCCTCATCTTTATTGCCTTATTTACGACGTTTCAGCCGTTGTACGCTCCAACCTTCTGGTGATAAAAATTTCGAACTGAACCCTTTATTTCGTCCACCGGGTAGACTGTTCTAGTTCTACATGCCATGCCTCTTTTGGATGTCTCAGTTATTTCCCTTAACTCAACTCTCAAATTTCTATTCACCACTGCAGTAACCAGGTACTGAACTCACAATTCACTGGGATACTATGTCCCAGTCTATGAAAGCGTTGGTTGGATCGAGCGACTTGACCCAAAGGGTTGTGAGTCCCACGAACCAGAAAAGGGGCCCATTCAGACAGCTTTTTTGCGTTGTTTTACGTTTGTCATTTCAAAGGTGGGCTAGAGACAGGAATTCTGGAAAATCCTAGTCATTCTAACCAGTGCCACTGATTTCAGATTTTGTATCAGGTAAAACCTTCTGTCATTGACGATACAGCGGTAGCATAGAAATGCAAATCTGACCTGGCGCTGATCATCGGCCTTCTTTGCGGTCCATGTCTCCGCTACACAAAAGAAAACACTGTATACACAGAATTTCAATAATCTCAACTTAGTCTGCAAGCAGAATTTTACTGCTTTTCAAGGCTTTGTTGAAGCCAGCAAATGCTCTGCAGATCGTTCTGGTGTGTCGTTTGATGCAAAGGCTGCACATGTTGCCAGTTGTTTTAAAATACAGATTTGATATTTGAGCTTTTATCTAGTCTCAAACACGGGCCACTGGCAAAGATTGTAAATATTCGATATAATCAGCCACCAAAGATTTGCTTAAATGTTAGTATTTCTAATTTTAATCAGAAATGCATGATGAGTCTGTTAAATCTGTATTTAGGATCTGAACTCCTGGGAAAATATATGATTTATCTAGACAATCAATCATGCCCTAGTTGTATTCTAAATTCTCATTTCAGTAGAGCGTCCTGGGTATGACGATAAACTACATTCGCGTCCTGGGTATGACGATAAACTACGTCCAACAGCAAGGCCTCTGATAATAGGTTTTTGAAAAAATATTACCAGCTATACATTTTTTTGGAAAGAATAGTGTTGCCGACTACACGTTTTTGAAAAAATAATATTACCAGCTATACGTTTGAAAAAATAATATTACCAGCTATACGTTTTTGAAGAAATATTATCATCAGCTATAGGTTTTGAAAAAATTATATTACCATTTCTAAGTTTTTGAGAAAAACATTTTTAACAGAAATAGATTTTTGACAAAACAAAAGTATTACCAAGAAAAAAAATGTTGTCAGCATTAAATGACCCATTGAGGTTGATGTGCAGTAAAACAAACCAAAACAAACCAAAGCATTTCAGCAGAAAATAGTTATCTAAACCACTAACCCTTAAAAACCAGCATCAGTTCAGTCATAAACTCTGTGATCAACACCCAACTATCAACTACTTCTACCACAAAGCCAATTTCTCTTCTATCTTCTGAGTCAGTAGCTTTGTTGCAGTGGTTGATTAAAATTCGTAGGACATTTTTTTTTCTCAAACGGGACATTCAGAATTAAATAATCACAGTCAATTAACCTGGGATCGCTGTGTCAGGGAGGCAAACATTCAAATCAAGATTTGGTTGCAAGGTCAGTGGATTTTTAATTGTTTGCGTTGAGATTTTCAGAATCACGCCAACCCGACGATAACAACGGGATAAAAGAAGTCAAGGCTGAGTGAGGGTAAAAATTATTCATATGTCGAGATCTGCTATGGGTTATACTAGGCGTGTGTGACCAAATCTCGGTCCCCCAAAAAAAAACAAAAGAAAGAAAATGTTGAGGAGATTTTAAGGAACTCTAGCCGAGATCTTTTCAACCACTATTCTTCGTAAATTGCTAATTGAAACCAACATAAAATTTAAAACTAAATCCCCCTCTAGTTAATTTGCTAAATAAAGCGAACTAGAGCGCACAGACGTGGTGCAATAGCAAGATTAATTACGACTGAATGAATTCGATGCTCAATGCGTGCCTCATTGCAAAATCATTTGCGGCATTTCGACGTTCTCGCCAGAACAATTGTCATCGATTAGTGAATTGGATTCTGTGTCAAGTACCAGATCTAAGCTATGCTTAGAAAACCACCTTATGTGGACATTTGCGAGAGTGTGTGAAAATATCTTGCACAAACCAGATATAATAATAATAATCTTTCGATATAATAAGCCAAATATATACATATACATATATATTTGTAATTATTTTAAAAAAATATGATTCCTTCGCTACATAAGAGTTCTCATGTTTCAAAAACGAGAGCGGAAACCCTGAATATAATTATTAAAATTAAATTGAATTAGGCCCTGTTTCATCCTCAAGCTAAAATTTAGGAATAACCAATCTTGAATTTTACGCATCTTTATAAGCATGTTCGTTCGCAAAATTAATTACTATGGAAACGGCTGGAGCGACCATTTTGATAAGGGGCCTAACAGTTAATTTTTATCCACATATCAGTCACCTTTGGAAAGAGGTCAAGCCGAGGTAGGGTAGGGTAGGGTTTCCATTTCAAAGCAAATGATGGCATTCATGTACGCACATCGTCTTATAATGTAAGATCTATTTCTGTATGGAGCACTGTTTTTTAAAAATAAAAACAAAAATACTAAAGAACTCCGGGTTACTTACCTAACGTGTTCTTTCCTATTTTTCTACCTGCACACACACACACACACACACACACACACACACACACACACACACACACACACACACACACACACACACACACATATATATATATATATATACATATACATATATATATACATACATATATATATATATATATATATATGTATGTATGTATATATGTGTGTATATATATATATATATATATGTATATATATATATATATATATATATATATATATGTATATATGGTATATTATTTTGAAGGATCCTAATTATTTTTATTATTATTATTATTATTATTATTATTATTATTATTATTATTATTATATATAAAATTGTGTGTGTGAATGTGTGTGTAACAATTGAGGGGCAGCGTGTAAAATTTTGACATGAGACGTACAGAATTCAAGCCGCCCATTCACGTCCACACGCGAAAAGCTACCGTGTTGAAAATTACAAAGAGATCACGCCGAACAACGGCGTCACAATTCACACAGTAAGAACTAAATTCTAACTATATCTTGTACACCCGTTACTGCCAGAAACACGCACACACGTACTGACTGTTTCACACTCTTTCACCCACCCGCCCAAATTCATGTTATATTTGTTTTTGATAAGAAAAAATAACAAAACTTCACTGTTTCTCACATACGTCCATAGAAATAAATAAATAAATATAACCTAATTGGGTTTAAAAAGGAAATAAAATACAGTTAAATCGGAAAACAAATATTCAGCACGAATAATGTTGTCCGTAACTCATGTCTGCCTCTCATAATTTTTATTTAATTAAAGTTCTTTTTTTCTCTACAAAAAAAATATAACTTGAATTTGGGTGGATCATCTTCCCCTCAATTGTTACACAGGAAAAGAATTGTACTTTGATTAAAGGAAATTACTTAAATATAATACATATTACTTATGTATTCCATCTCTCTGTCAATTTTTGATGACACGGGTCTACTTGTAAGAATGCATGCATGGATTCCGGCGTCGTGAGCCCAAGCATGAGTATTCCATCGACACATGACTCTTTTCGTGAGAGTAGAATATTTATCTAGTACCGTAGAATGACCTGCATCTGAAATTTATTTAAGTGAGAAGGGTTTATACATTTCCAGTTCCACTCTCTTGTCCAATACCCGCCATCTGATAAAAAGATAACTGACGGGCAAGGATGCAGGTTAAATTTCGGTGTGACATTCTCCTAGATAGGTTGCCTGTCAAGTTTGCACCCAGGCCAGTTTTGAATTCAGAGTTTTCCTTCTACTAGACCAGTTGCCACACAAGGCTATAGAACCCAGCCTGTCCTGATATTTACCTACAGCTCGGACGGATTCTTACCTTTACCACATAAGGATCCGACTGGAATTCGAACTTGACTCTCCGATTCCTCAATCCCAACCGATATCCATTACTACCCCGTGACTCCCCCAGCAATAGTAATAATAATAATAATAATCATTTTGGTCAGATTTTAAGAAATAGCCTCTGACCGAGGTTTTTTCGACCGCTACTCATCTGAAATTGTGAACTTGAACAACCGTAAAATTTAAAATAAATCCGCCTTGTGCCACATCTAAGCTAGTAAATCACTCAGTATTGGGCAATTCGGCGTGATGTTATGGTTAACAAGCGTATCTCGTTAGATGAGTTAAAATTGAGTAGTGAATTCGATCCTCAGTGGGTGCTCCATACTTTCGGCCTTGTGCCTCATCAAAGCTACACTTAGCAAATAACTAAATAAAGCGAGGTAACAAAGAGAGATAGCTTGTCATCGAGACAATTCACATATTTAGATGTTAGCTACGCTCTTAGATAGCTAGAGAAACGAGAGAAAAGCAGACACTTAAAGGTTAGAAATAGAATCCAGTACTTATAAAAATATCTTGACTTCGGTCAGTGTGAGGATTAGCCAAATATAGATGCACATAAGAAAGTTATCTTCTTGCAAAAACTTGCACAAAAGACCAGAGAAAAACATAAATCATGATTTTGTTGTTGATGTTGTTGAAGAGCCACTTGTACATTATTTTCTTCAAGTGAGCAAATATTCGGTTTCCCTTGACAAAAGTTTTTGACAACTAAAAAAGGAAGCCTTATTTATTTCGAGAAACATAGATTATATCCGCATTTAGTGATCCTGCCCATTCGAATATTCCAAAGAGAAGCTGGAAAACTGATTTTTATAAAAAATTAAAATGAAAGGGGAAGAGTTTTCGTTATAATAATCAAAGAAAAAGAATCTGATAGAGAGATTGATAAGGTCTACGGTTGGCGCCTTTATGCACATTTTATGAAAAATCGAAATTTGTGAGGAAAATAAAATTAAAAAGGATTTGTTAAGCGAAGCTTCGCGATCGATCGCGAATCCCGTGACCCATCAGAGTCGTAGGGGCACCACATGAACTGCAGCAGCAGTAGATGTAGTGCTTCTTGGTTAAGATAGCCCGACGGAGCCCAACCCTCTACAGGCTGGTTTTGAATTCAGATTTTCCTTATTCTAGACCGGTTTCCGCCAAAGGCTATAGAGCCCAGACTGTCCAGCTATCTGACCATAGCCGGCGGGAGAAGAGGATGCATTCCTTTCCCAATGGTATCAGCGCGTAGGTTAATGTAATGTATCTAAAAAAAACTGGAATTCGAACTCGGCTCTTCGATTCTTCAATCCAAGTCTCTATCAATTACTCCACCGTGTAGCAAAAGTCCGAAAGTATGGCGCATTCAGTGAGGGTCGAACTCACAAATCAGTTGTAATTGATCTAGCGAGACAAGCTCGTTAATCATTACATCATGTCGATGTGCCCTGACTAAACCTATATGAAAGTTAGCTTTATTAGTGTAATATTTCGGCAATGGGTAATTAGCAGGATGGACTGGGTTCATTAGCCCTGGTTGGCAACCGTGATAGGAGAAAGACAACTCTGAATTCAAAACCTGAGTGGTCGTGTGGCCTGTGACTGAATCGGCTCTCCAACCAGACGCTGGTCTGATGTGGAACGTAGGTGAAACCTCAGCAGCACGAAAAGTTGTTGAAGTGCGTTTTTTTTATTGATTAGGTTGCTACGGTTTATCAACCCTTTACAGGTTATTTGAATTTTTTCTGAGATAAAAATAGTTTAAAGATAAAAGTTTTACTAATTAACCCATAGCTGGGGCGGAGAAGATGTGGTTTCATACCTTCCCAAAGGTTTATTGCGCGTAAGTGAATGTAACGAGCGTGAATAGGAAATCAGATTTCCAATTCCATTCCACCACGTGCACAGCCAAACTTACAGCACCTGCTATTCCCATGTGGTCACCCATCTTAGTGTTGTCGTTGCTTAACTTCGGTAATCATGCGGGAACCGATTTTTCAACGTGATATTTCCGTAATCCCGATAAAGTATCAAACTGTTTTTAAGACACATAGTTTTGATAGAAAGAACGAATGCGGAAATGTTCCAGTTTATCTATCAATAAAGACACATTGATAATTAACATTTTGTTCTTACAGTTTTAGAAGGTAAAATCGAAAATAAATGAAACGAATACATTTTTATCACAGGAACTCGTCTGGCAATTATGAACAGATTTTAAATATTTGTCATTTGTTAAAAAAAAAACGCCGTCACTCTTGAAGTATTTCTTATTCTTTGCTTTTTTATTATTAGATTCTCATGTTTAAAAAGAACAAAATAAATAATTTTTTAATCAGTGTAACACAAAAACTTTAAAAAATATTTCTGAGAAACGAATGAAGGCGATATCATTTTACTTCCCAGAAATCCATTGGTTCCATCAGACACAGGATTCCCCTTCAAATTTCGAAGGATCCAGTTTCCAAGCAAGCTCTGTTTTGCTATGACTGTTCATAATCGAAAAGACAAACCTTCAAGGAAATTGGAATTAACCTGTCCGTCTCATGCTTTTCAAATGGACAGTTGTATGTTGGAGTATCACGAACAAGAAGTGTAGAAAGACCAAAAATACTCCAAATAATCAGACACACAATGTAGTTTACCCAGAAGCCCTTTTCGACTAATCTTTAAATATCTTGAAATTATGACGTCACAAATTGCATAAAGAAAATTCTCATGTTTACAAGGAATGATTACTATGCTGTGCTATTGTAGATATAGATAATAAATTATTTTTAGTTTGATAAAAAAAATTGCTACAATTCATTTCTACCACGTACTTCTGCTATGGCGTGTTTACCTAAAAATACATAAATTAAAATAAAATGGAAAAGTTAATGAAAAATGTATAGTTAATAAAAATTAAAAAAATAGATTTTGATTTTGATATATAACAAAATTAAACCCTTTTTATTACTCCTGTCTTTCCTCTTCCCCTCCCTGGTTCCTAAACTCCTTTTAATCAGGCCAAGGCCCGGGTACTTCAGCTAATATATATATATATATATATATATATATATATATATGTGTGTGTGTGTGTGTGTGTGTGTATGTGTGTGTGTGTGTGTGTGTGTGTTTGATGTAAGTAAAACAGTGCTAAAAGCAAAATAGGAACTATTAAGTATATATTAATATATATACATAATGCCTAACGATTATGTGTTATATGAAACTCCGAGTCGTACTGTAGTATTTCATATATATATATATATATATATATATATATATATATATATATATATATATATATATATATATATATATATACACCCAAGTATAGGATTGATGTAGACGGAATAAAATTCCAATAGACAAAAATACTATTCTTAAAAGAGCGCTCGCTACAGAATAG
This sequence comes from Acanthosepion esculentum, assembly GCA_964036315.1. Classification (NCBI taxonomy): domain Eukaryota; kingdom Metazoa; phylum Mollusca; class Cephalopoda; order Sepiida; family Sepiidae; genus Acanthosepion; species Acanthosepion esculentum. Next base: position 1,210,965 of record OZ038498.1, on the reverse strand, counting down.
AGCAAATAATAATTATTCAAAATTATAACATAAGCATGTTATGACATCACTACAAAAATAGCTATTTTGTTTCAACACTAATGGTGTCTTATCAACATTATCAGTAGGAAATCATTCAAATTGACGGTGCTGATAGCATTAAGAGGATTTTCACAACAGGCTACGCTTTTAGATTCCCCATTATTTTAGATTCATTGTACGAGTTATATTAATTTTTCTGAATGAAACAGAAATTTAATATTAATTAAAAATATAATTTGGATTCTGCCGCAGAAAGTGCCCGGGCGAACAACATTCCTTACATTGTAACAAACTACCCACATTTCCTCCGTATTCCAACTGTGAGAAGTAAGTTTCACTCAAACAACTTCTTCCCTCGAACCACTATTCCCGATCGCTATAATCTTAATCTGTTCAAGGCCATGCTGAACTTCCACTGCTATACGCACAAAACTTCACAACACCAGGGATAATGCGTATGTAAATATAAAAGTGGTCACTAAGTTCAACAATATATATATATATATATATATATATATATATATATATATATATATATATATATATATATATATATGGTATTGACTGTGATCCGGAGAGGTTGAACTCTGCGATAATAAAACACGGGGACTCTCGTTCTGAGTTTCCGTGGCAAGTCCTTTGCACCGTTACTTTTTAACGACAGATCCAAAAAGTGTAGATGGTCCGACACAAGCCTTCACCACTTGAAACAAATCATTGTGCTGGTTTTCTGAGAACTTGTTGTGAAACCAATACTTCCCTACATCATGGACTCAGCACCAGTAATGCGCAGCCGCGTACGATACCAATATCGGACATCACTGTATAGTAAGCTCTGCTCACACTATTCTTTGTAAATTTTCTGTTTAATATATCTTTCTTACCTCTAACCCGTGTTCCGTGTTTTCCTTCCGTGGCCCCTACTTCGGGTCCACATCAGTGGCGACAGAGGATTCGAGACACGCACCCACACCGAAACCCCAATACCCCAGTCCCACATCAGCGGCGACAGAGGACTCGTTTAACCCCACTGGTCCCCACATCAGTGTTGAACTAGAATTTGAGCTGGCATTCCTACATCAATGAACGAAACGCAATACACAGCTACCTTTCAAGGTTACTCAAGTATGTGCAAACAATAAACGAGCAACCAAGTATCGAAAACGACTGCTTACAAAAAACCCAGCTTGTGCACACAACAAACTGACAAACTCAAGAGCTCGAGGTTCTACTGTTGACTCAAGTTCGAAAAAACTATTCACCAAGTCGCGCATTTAGCAAAGTGTTCAAAAATTTTATGAAATTGATTTGAATTCCTACAAATCTCGTGCATAAAATTACACTCCCCTCAAATTGATTGAGTTGAGTTTTTTTTCTAAAAAACAAAATAAGCAAAGCAAATTCTCCCAAAAGAAGGAAAAAATCCAGTGTATTTATTTTCTTTTTTGCTGTCTAAGTGATATTTTTCTCCCCACACTTCTAAAAAAAATATATAATAAGTGTGGAGAAAATTTAAATGGTCACATTGAAATTAACGGAACAACGGTATCTCGAATAATCTAAACCAGTAAGTAGTTCTTATTAATTTTATTAATTGACTAGATTTGGTACACGGGTTTTCAAAGCAACAGTAATTGATGTTATTTATTTATTTATTTCTGTTTTGTGTGTTCTTTCATTACTTTTCTACATATTATCTAAATATGGAAGAATTCCAAAAAATAATTATCCAAATGTTAAAGGTCCAGATGGACCACCAACAAACATCAGATGGAAGACAGCAGAAATTGGAAGAAAGATTCCTCAAATTACAGTCGGACCAACAAACAGAATAGAAACTTCAACAACAAAAAAGCGAAGAAAGACAGCAACTCCACCAACAAAAATCAGACGAAAGACAGCAACAATTGTTTATGGAGTTACATAAACAACAAATAGAATTCCAACAATTTACACTTCAGAAAACAGAACTACAGCAAAAACAACTTGAAGAATTACTTGTAAATTCATGTAACGGCTCTAAAAACTCTGAAAAAGATACGACATTTCCCCAGAGTACAATCTACAACGCGATTGAAACATTCGAATACGTACCAGAGGAAAACAAAACATTCGAGTCTTTTTACAGGCGTTATGAAAATATTTTCAATGTAGACTGTGAACAATGGCCTAGTGAAAAAAAGGTACGTCTGTTATTAAGGAAACTGGGAGCTATCGAACATGTTAGGTTCATAGACTATATATTGCCCAAGAAAATTACGGACCTGAATTTCGCAGAGACTATTAAGCTACTAAAGGAACTATTCGAGCCTAACATAACCTTGTTCCACAAACGTTGGAAATGCCTGAACACAGTCAAGGACAAGCAGCAAGATTTTCTAACGTTTGCAGCGTCGGTAAACAAGCTCTGTAATGATTTCAAACTAGCCGAGCTGACGGCCGACGATTTTAAGTGCTTAATATTCGCACAAGGTCTAGTATCAGTAGAAGACGCCGAGGTCAGACGTCGGGTACTTACCAAACTCGAAACAAAAAGGGATTGACTCTCCAAAAATTAGCAGAGGATTGTCAAAGAGTAATTTCTATCAAGTGTGACTCAAAAACGATCGAGGAATCAGGTGTGGCTCAGATTAGAAAAATCAGAAGCAACCCAACCTCTTATGCCCCGCAAAAAGACAAAAGGCAAATCTCATGTTCTAAATCCCGCAATAAACAAAATACGAATAGGCTAAAGAAACCTCCCGGACCATGTTACCATTGTGGAAAATGGCATTGGATGAAATTCTGTTCATTCAAGAAAAAAACATATTGCAAAATTGCAAAAAAAATGGTCATAACTTAACTCAGTGCTGGTACGCCAACAAGACGAGGAAACACAAAAGTAAAATTAGGCAAGCCCAATCAGACAACATAGTCGATAGGAATTTAAGAAAATACGTGACTGTTGATATTTTCAATAACTCTGTAAAATTCCAGCTTGATTCGGGTTCTGACCTCTCGATTATCAACTGGCGTACTTGGCGAAAGTTAAACAAGCCGACCCTATTAAAGACGGATAAAACAGCAAAATCGGTAACTGGCGAGAATATTAACATTTTAGGCCAGGTGATCCTTACAGTAACACTAAATGGAGTTACCAAAAAGCTGAAAGCCTACGTACTAGAAAATTCAGATAACCTATTCGGAACAGATTGGATAGAAAAATTACAATCTATGGGATTGCCCAATGAGCACTTTTTGCCGAAAAATAAAAAGTACAACGTCCAATTCGAAAAATCTCAAAAAGGAACTCAAACACCAATTTCCCCAATTTTTTTCTGGCGGCCTTGGGAAATGTTCTAAATTTAAAGCTAACTTCAAGGTGAAGTACGGTGCAAGACCAGTTTTCAAAAAGAAACGGAATGTCCCTTTCGCTGCTCTAGAGCAGATCAACAAAGAATTAGATAGACTCGAACAGGCAGGTATTCTATCAAAAACAGATTTTAGCGAATGGGCAGCACCTACGGTCTATGTAAAAAAAAAGTTCAACCAAATACGAGTATGCGCAGATTGTTCCACAGGGCTAAACGATGCTTTGCAGGATCATCATTATCCCCTGAAGAAATCTTCAACAAATTGAATGGCGGAAAAATATATTCCAAAATAGACCTCTCAGACGCATACCTTCAGATAGAGGTGGATGAAGAGAGTTCTAAATTGCTCTGCATAAACACCCATAAAGCCTGTACAACTATAACAGACTGGCTTTTGGGGTCATTGTTGCGCCTGTAATCTTTCAGCAGGTCATGGACGCCATGCTGGGCGACCTTGACTACACAACAGCCTATTTGGATGATATACTGGTGACCAGTAAAACGTCGGCAGAGCACCGGAACCATGTAATAAACGTATTCAAGAAGTTACAAGAATACGGGCTTACGGTTAAGGAAGCAAAGTGTGATTTTTTCTTACCAGAGATCAAATACCTAGGTCACATTATAAATAGAGACGGTCGTCGGCCGGATCCAGAAAGAGCCAATGCAATCAGAAACATGCCGGCCCCAGTTAACGTTCAATCGTTACAAAGCTTCCTCGGAATTGCTAACTTCTACCAAGGTTTCATTAAGAACATGCAGAATTTGAGAGGACCTCTCAACGAACTTTTAAAAAAAGATAAAGCATGTGTATGGACCCCTGAATGCCAAGACGCATTCGAGAAGATCCAGAAAACACTTACTTCGGATCTCTCTCTCACCCACTACGACCCTAATCTCGACATCATAATCGCAAGTGATGCAAGCCCATAAGGCATCGGTGCTTGCATTCTCCACAAACTGCCAGATGGTTCGCGAAAAGCCATAGCACACGCATCTAGATCTTTACTACCATCAGAGAAACAATATTCCCAAATAGAGAAAGAGGCTCTAGGGATAATATTCGCCGTCACTAAGTTCCATAGATACCTACATGGAAGACGGTTCATACTGCAAACAGACCATAAATCTCTAATAACAATTTTTGGTTCCAAGAAAGGCCTACCGGTCTATACGGCGAATAGATTACTTCGTTGGGGAACGATTCTTTTGAATTACAATTTTAAGATCGAGTTCCTAAAATCTAAAAGTATTTGTCATGCGGAGAGTTTATCGCGACTCATTCCTAAAACTACGGAAGTTTTTGAAGACTCCATCATTGCTACACTAAGGACGAATTATGAAATCAAAAGTATGATTGCGAATACAATTAGAGAACTCCCAGTTACTTTGGCCGACATAAAAAGGGAGTCTCGAGAGGATGAATTCATGCAAAGTATCAAAATTCGCAACAAAGACCTAAATGTTCCTGAAGTTTTCTCCCTCTGTGAGGATGTTCTATTGTATAATGACCGAGTAGTGATTCCAAATAGCCTACAAAGAAAAATTCTTAAGGATTTTCACATGGGACATCCGGGGAAGAGCCGTACGAAAAGCCTCATGCGCTGCTACGTATATTGGCCAAATATGGACATAGCAGACATGATAGAATCTTGTAAGGGATGCGTGCTTGCAGCAAAACTCCGACCACAGACCATCCATGGCAGAGAATTCATGTGGATTTTGCAGGGACCCTAGACAACATGTACTACCTTATTGTTGTGGATAGCCACTCAAAATGAGGTCCTGCAATGTAAAAGACCAACCACCAACTGCACGATCGGATTTTTACATGAGTTATTCGCGCGTTTTGGCGTGGTAGATAGTGTAGTGACTGATAACGGCACTCAATTCACATCAAGTGAATTCAGAGACTTTTGCAAGTCGTATCAAGTGGACCACATTACGACGCCTCAGTATCACCCTTCGGGTCCACATCAGAACTACATGTAATAAGTTCCACACATATCCGGATACTGTGAAAAAAAAACTCTCACTTGGAATGCGAGAACTCTCAAAGACAACAACTCAGTACCAGAAAGAAAAACAGCTCTGGTCGCATTGGAGCTAAAGAAGTCCAACATTGATATAGCTGCACTGAGAAGTAAGCATCAGTCGACTACATGAAACGAGAAATCAAAATAACAGTGTTCCTGATGAACTTGGATACAATACATTCTCCTGTACTGTTTTTGTTTTCGTTTTTTTGTGCAATTCTCGAGCCGGTCTCAAAAGTCATACCCGTCGTGGGAATGCAGATAATTAGTTCGTTGTCGTCGGAACCTCATACGTCGAACTCAACCGGAGAGTCCATCATATATATATATATATATATATATATAAAAGTGAACATTGACGTCAACACTTAGAGGCTACAGTCTGTTTCATGCTAGACGCAATTGTCAGGCCACAATTGCGTCTAGCATGAAACAGACTGTCGCCTCTATGTGTTGACTTCAATGTTCTCTTTTATATTTACACACACTCTATCTCTGATATTGAGCACTTTATCCCATAAATATAGCACACTTTAAGACTATATATATGAGAGTATATATATATATATATATATATATATATATATATATATATATATATATATATATATATATATATATATATATATATATATATACTCTCATTTTGGGGGAATTTTAACAGATTTATTTATCTAAATATTTCACAACTCCATAATGTTCCCTGTCTCACCAGGTATTTTACTGATGTCTCGTAATCACTCCAACAGCGAATACAGAATATTACTTTCTATTAACAATTTTCATTTTCGAAAACCGTTGCTGCCTACATTTTCCAGAATTGACAGTCGATTGAAAATATTTTTGAAACTTGTCGGCTGAATATTGTCAGACGCGTTCTCACATATCGTCTTTTCGGTGTCTATAGTATCTGATAGTGATTCCCATCCCATCCTAATTAGAACTGATTACCAGTTACTATTAGTCCTTGTAACATCATTTCAACCTTCGGCCTTTTTTATTTTTTATTCGTATACACCTTAACGTTTTGTTTTGTTTGTTTGTTTTTTTTTTTGCTTCCCTGGTCACATGTTACAGAATGATTTTGCGATGTAAAGGTCAGGAGAGAAAAAATCCTGTATTCTGATCTTTCAAAGAAATATAAATGATTGAGTGAGTGAGATTCCAAATCAAATATTTGCATGATGGGTAATTTGCGTCAAGCTAAATTCAATGCATAAATTTTTGACAAGAAAATCTTCCGTAAGATTTTGTACTTAATTTTGCCATTCCGTTTGAATATGATTTAATTTATACGAGTTCCAGCGATTTACGAACTATTTCTGATTTTTTATAAAGACCTCCAAACCAGCAACTTCATTTTTGTTCATTTTAACTTGTTTTCGCCAATTTACTCGCCAAAATCCATCGGTTTGCTACTATTAGCCGAAGATATTATCCGAACCAGGTTTCCTTGTTCCTCGTGTTGATTCTAATAAACAATTCTTAATTAATGTAAGAGAACTATTTTTACCTTCCAACTGCGTGGTTGATGCCAACCTTCAGGAGAGCAAATCATTGCGCCTTCTGGGTTTTAAATTTTGCACTGACATGAAGTGGAGTGATTATATTTAATCAACTGCTAGATGAGCTGCGAGCGAAGAATCTGATGTCCGTGCAGTGAATATTGCTGCCACATCTGGTCTGGTGTTTCTTGTTTATATCACGAGATTCTTGACGAACTCTAAAGACGGGTCTGCAATATTATTGATCCTGAACTGACATCGAGATTTCAGACAATTTCTCACCGACGTGACTTGTCTTTCCTGTGTCTTTTCTAGAAATATTTTCATAAATGCAAGGAACAAATTCTGTTTACGTGAGTCCTATTGCTTTGTTTTCCTTTCTTCTCACTAAAGTTATTAAATTATCTTTTACAACCAGAAACGATTTAGTTTCATTATCACCTTGCTTGGGGTGAATGATTAAAAATACAAAAACAAACTTCGAACCAAACTTCCATAGAAAGTATTTTTTCACGAGTGGATATTACTCCCCCTATGCCTCACAGGTGTTGAATTCAGAGCTTTCCTTCTTCTTTACTGTTTGTCAACCAAGAATGAAGAATATTTTCTATTTTAATATATGAACTATAGCTGGCGTTGGGGGTGATTTTTGCTCCTTCCAAGATACACAATATTCAAGGAATAATATCTGACGATACCAAACTTAGCATCAAGAAGTACAATATATCTGACTACACCTATACATAGATAATTTCCTAGTCGATTACTAACATTATTAATACTGTAGTAGTATCGTCACAGGGTTTACAGACATATCATGTTGAATCATCGGTCCCTGTACGATGGCCGAACTTATACAATATTGTGTCTAGCCAGTACTTGGATTACTGCTTGGGAATTCTAGTTTCCGCAAACTTGAATGTGCAGCCGAGTTCCAATACCCATTGGGTTTGTTTTATTCAGTTACAGGCAAATAACATTGGGAAAGGTATGAATCCACTTCTTCTTCCCCTAGCTATGGGTTAATTAATAATATTTGCATCACTAAATCATTATTATTTCAAAAAATATCTAAAAGTATTTTCTGGGTTATAACCTGAAAGGGTGGATAAGCCGTAGAAAAAAATGGGTGAATCAAGTCAGTTTAAACTTCTGATTTCTATTCTTGCCATGTAAATAGGTAATAACATAGGTAATAAATACAGATATATATCCTAACTTGGAAAGTATAAGTTTTGTTTTTTTATCGTAAAGATGCTGTACTCCAAATCTAAATTACCTTAATTCGATTTTATGTTACCCCGAAATGAGTCAAGCTATCTTCACAGAATTTTTCAAAAAACCTGGCCTAATCGTAGACAATAACAAACTTATTATTATTGATTATCTCTCTATGCAGACCTTGGTATCAAACTTATTTCCTTGACCATCCAATTGTAACGAGTTGAAGCCAAAGTGTTATTGGTGACACTGAATAGGGAATAGTCTGATGTGCCAATGGGTGCGGGGTAAAAGTTTTGCTGAGCATTTGTCATGATGTTATAAAAAGTATGAGGAGGTTCGCCTGCTGTCCTGTCGCATCCGGGACTCAGTTGAGTTCTTCAATGATCTGGGTTAGTTCATAGTTGATGGAGAAATCTCTGAGATATCTGCCTTCTTCACGGGTTTTGTTAGAGTGGACTAACCTCTTTTTCTGGTCAACATTGAATTTATGTGAAAGTGCCGAGGGAAATCCGGTGAATATATTGTCAATGGTCTCTGATATTCAATCGAAGATTACCGACTCTTCATCCAGAGGACGATACAGGGCAAAAACGAATGTGGTACTATGGATAAGTGCCACGAGGAAACATATACAACAGTATCCTCTTTATTGTGTCCCTGCCACAGATATCCGTCCTTGATTTTAGGCCCCAGCGTAGCGGGTTTCGCTTGTTTTTTTAGATACGCACTAAGAATTCTGTATTTATGCCTCAGAACAAAGCGAAATTCAAGGAAGATACGTATCATCATAAAGCAATGGATAGAAAGTCAATCATTTAAGACTGTTACTACATTAGTGAGTTTGCTCTAAGTTTTCCACTTTTGCGTAAATTGGAGAAACTGCACTAAACTTGCTAAGTATTTATTATCCAGAAAGGAAGCTCTATTTTTTTTCATAACTGAGAACGAGTTGTACTCGTTTGTTTCCAGACAAGTAATGCTTACTCTTTATTTTTCATATTGTTTTAGTATTGTTTATTTTTTTTTCAACGCCAGTTGTAAAGTTACAAAACAGTGGCAAAAGAGTAACCACTAATCAATGTAGTGACCAGAAATAAATGTCTGGTGTCAAAATTATTTCACCTCTTACTCTCCCTTCTTGTTCTCCTACCTTTCCGGGAAGCATCTGCAATGTTTCCTCCGATTCCTACCCACCAATATTGTTTCTCTTTCACATGGATTGTATTCATATTGTACTTATTTCCTGCCAATGTTGGAATTGATTTCAGCTATTTCTTTCTCTCCTTTTAAATATAGCTTTTATTACGAGTGTTCTTTCTTTGCGTTTTTTGCTCTTTCCGTTTTCCTTCTCTTGCTTTTTAGTTTCCTTTTCTATCTGTCGATATTTTATTGTCATTGTTTTATTCTGTTTACTGTGTTTTTTCTTCTTGTAATTAACACCTGTGTTTCTAATTCACACATTTCTAGTCTGTTCGTGCCTCTCTTATTTCAATACTGTATGAATTCTAATCACTTCTTTTTCCCTGGCTTTTATATCCTATTTATTATTTAACCTATTTCTTTCATCTCTCTATCATTGTTTTTTATCGCTTTAAGTTTCTTTAAATAATAAATGAAAGGAAAAGTTCACAAGTTCCATAGTAGAAAATTGATAAATATTAAAATAGGGAACGCTGAAAACTTTCGCAAAAGACTGATATTATCTACCTGCTTGTCGTGTTCACTTTCTTCATCTGTTCCTGGAGATGTGGTTAATATCAGGGATCATCGACACTGAAACTGGAAACAACGAGTCGAGTTGAAATTCCGACCTACAATCTTCCTTTCATTTTCGCTCTATGGCCTTTAGGAAAGGCAAGAACCACTTCTTTATTCACCCAGTGATATGTTTAATATTAATAAAGTCTAGGCTCTGGATGACAGTCCTTCTTGGTGAAGGTAACGGGGGAATTATTACAGTAGTTTCCTAAAAAGAGCTAATTCGCAGATTATAAAGAGATAGGTTTAATTATCAAACTGGAATTAATTTTTAAAAAAAGAAATAAAAAGCATCCTAAAAAGTTGCAAAGAGTATTTGTTCTTGAAATATGTGACCGTCATACGTAAACATTGTTAACACTTATGTACTTAGTTACATAAAAAATAAATAAAAAAGCATGAAAATTTTGATGCATTTTGTTGATAGGTATTTTTCATTTTCTTCTTTTTTATTGGCTGCATTTGAGAATACTTTGGCTGCAATGCTAAGTCTTCTAACGTGAACAAACTGGAGCTATTTCGTTTACGCTTTGTTACATCTATTTTCCATTGTTGTTTTTAGATTTTGGTGGAAAATAGCGAAATTCTGAAATTTAGAATTATCGTCTTCCATTTCAAAAATAAATCCTGTAAAAAGGGACATTTTAAATTAATATACGACCAAAAATATGATTCTTTTGACAAAACACCTTAATGATTTCACTATAATTATATGACGATATTCCGCAGAGAAATCTACCTCATCTCATTGTATAGTCACGAACTATAAACCTAAATTGAGTTTGAAATATTGTGTAATCATCTCTAATTTTTTGTAAAATACTTGGATATGATATAATGAATAAATTGCAGTGAAAAAAGCAATTTTCGATTTTTACCGTATATACTCGCGTATCATGCAAGCTTTGAAAACCCAATTTTGAACCTAATTATAAGGGGTTCGCATAATACATGAGTTATAAAATTAGCGTATGTATTGCTGGCTCCGGCTACACCGTTGACCAAACTATATATCTATTTACAGTAGTAAAATTAGATTCAAAATTAGATCTTCAAAAGTCACATGATACGCAAGTATATACGGTAATAGGTATCAGAAAGTTCGAAATTGGTCGTATGGATTGGCTAAGAGAGGAAAGACAAAGACGAAAAGAATCAGCAAATATTCCTGTGACGATGTCGCTGTTGCACAATATCTGCACATTTATGCAGGTCATTTGCGGGTCTGCAGTGTCGCATACGACACAAACAAAAACTGAATTAGGTTGTCGGATCCTCATACATCAAAATCTATAAAAGTTTCCATCATAATATATATATATATATGTATATGTTTGTGTGTGTGTGTATGTGTGTGTGTATGTGTGTGTGTTACATAAGTATAACAGAAAAGCAAACAAAATATGTCTTTAATATAATGTTTAAATGTGTAATGCACCTAATATAGTTTCATAATGTACAAGGCCCGGGAGCCATTGGAGGTAGAGGCTTACAGAGGAAGAGGCACAGTTTATGTGGATATGCGTGGTAGATAACGGTTAACCCTAAACTTGAAACAGGTTAAGATTCTAGTGATCTGGCCAGCATCATCTTGGGCGACTGTTCCACGGGGCAGTGGTTTGCAGGAAGAAGCTGCAACTTAATTCTCACTAGTGGAATACGGAGAGAATGAAGGTGCAATGCTATAATATGAGTGGCACGGCGGGTACTAGCCGTGAAGTTTACAACTGGCGGAACCAAGAAATGCAGTTGGTCCGAGCTCTTTCCATCGAAGTAGCGATAGAGCAGGGCGAGGCTTGCCACATCCCGTCAAAAACGAAATGTGTTTAAAACGACTCCCTATTTCTTGCAAGAAAAACTGATCACAAAACTCTTCCTATACTCGGTATTCGCCATATGAAGTAAAAATATAGAATTGTGAATCTTTAAAAAGAAATATCTAATTTATCCCCTCTCACTTCTACCATCACAACTGATTATGCCTGGTACTTTATGGCTGTCTCATTTAGAATCTTGCACGAGTCTTGTAACTTATTAGGGTCGTAGCGGCACAACATTTATTGCAAGCATATAGCCTGACGAAGGTTGGTTTTGAATTCAGCTATTTCTTCCCCTAGACTGGTTGCTAGCTCAAGGCAAGAGATCCCAATTTCCCTTGCTACTTAACCCATAGCTGGAGGAAGATTGATTCATACATTTTCCAAAGGTATTAGTGCTAAATGGACAAGCATAAGCATAGAAGATTCCCTGATTGTTCAGTAATACGCATTTAAAGATTTTTTTCCTGCTATTTAAAACATTCCGAAGTTTTGAATCTGAAGTTTTTAGGAAAAAAGGAACAAGAGAAAAGGCACCTGTATTCGGAGAAAAAAAGGACAGTTGAAATGTTTCGGGCACATAACGAGGAAGTAGGGCTTGGAGAATTAAACACATGCAACAAATACTGAAGGCAAGAGGAGCATAGGGAAACATTGAAAAACATACCTAACTAGTCTGTAGAAATGGACGACAGAACAAGAACTAGGATGGATAGTAAGAGAAACATTATTTGGGGCTAGAATGTTTTGGAGAGCCATGATCACCAAAAAGTTGGTGGGAGGCGGGAACTAGATTAAGAAAGATGTGTCTAAAAGTAATTTCTGTGAGGTTTTACGTATCAATTCTTAAGGCTATTTGCGTGTTCTTCAAAGATATAGCCTCATTGTTACCGCAAAGATATTGACCAAAAAACAGCGTAGGACCTTGCAGTTGGGATCTTGTTAGAAAACTTTCAGCTCGAGAAACGCAGTTTTCTAAGAGAGAAGTTCCCAAATATCTAAGTCGCCTTGACTGTCCCATCCTTCAAACATAAAAAAACTTCTACCATCAAGTGTTGATGCTCCCTCTATACTCTCGCCTATGAGCAGAGATGCGTCAGCCCCAAAGGAACAAGCACAGCTGTCAGGCACATGACAAATAAATCTGTGCCACTAAATGAGATATTCACTATTCTTTCACTACAGCAAAACATCTACATTAAGCTACCAATTAAGATAACAGCAATGATCTATCATGCTTAAATATAGCTAATCACGCTTCTATTATTAGGAACTTTATATAGAGTGTGTTAGCCCGAAGAGGACAAACTCGACTTGCTTATCGTCAGGGTCATGACAAGGTAATCTGTGGCACTGAGTATAAATATTTACTGCAGTCCATCATATTTCACGAAGATGTACATCAAGATACCAATTATGATAATAATCATGAAAGGCATTCCTGTTGTTGCATCAGGGCATTTATCATTATTATCACTTCCGGAACTGTAAAATCAATTGTCTTATCAAAGTACCCCGGGGACATTCGTTGGGGTATCACAGTTGATTTATCATACTTAAATGTAACTCAACACACTCTTATGAATAACCAGTTGGAAAATAAAAAAAATATTACCAGTAAAGGTAAAACACTATCCAATGATATATCACATGAAAAATTTATATGCAAGGATATATCACATTAATGCCACACAGAAATATGCCCGTCATTTTAAGCAGGCAAATAAGATCTGTGGGTTTAAATTGTGGTTTCTTGCTGTACATGCAGCTGTACTTTTAGCGTGTTAATTTTTTTATATGCAGTAATGGTTTCTGTTATAGCTAACATTTCCTGCTTGACTAATCGACCATAGTGAGATTCGAACCGGATCGACATGTCCGGAACTTTAGCGTAGTAAACACTCGACAAAGAAACCATCGTAAATCAATATCGAACGTAACAAAATGAACTAAAAGAAGTCGTTTGACGTGAAGTTCATTTTTTTTATTATTTTAACTGCAAGCTGTCAGGCAATAGCAATTAAAACCAAAATCTGACTGAATTAGTTGAAGATATATTTAACGCAGAAAAACTTTGCTTCATTGGAGTTTATTTTGCAGTCACGAAACGAAGATGTTCTTTATTTTTCTTTTTATATAGGAACGACTCAAGCACAACAAACAGAATCTTTTCTAACAATTTTTTCTCTCGTCTTCATTTTTCTTTTCGATTGCATTCATGAAACAGCGTGAATGGTAAAGAAAAAGACTTGAACAAATATCCTATCATCTTCAAGTCAGTATGACAAAGACTTCGCTTATACCGATTTGGTCATGGATACTGCTTGAATAACCGTAGTTAAATTTAGTCATATAGATATGGCTGCGTTTACCTAACTATTCGATGCGTATTCTCCCTTTATCGTGTATTAATAGTAACTTGTTTTAACCCATAAAAATTTCACGGCTTTCCTATTTGAAATTTCTGATGAAACTTAATTCTTAAGTTAATGATTGAGTAATCTCATGGCCAGCTCTACGACAATAAAATATCCGTAAAAATTCCCTTATCGCGTCGTTAAATATTTGAGCTTAAAAACTTTAACAAAATATCGCAATAATAAACATAAATAGGAATGCGGGTCGTTATTTTAAGAAGTAAGGGGGTACAAATGAAAAGATTTGAAACTGACAACTGTTTTCATTTCACTGAAACAATCGATAAACATATCTTCCCTTCTTTCTTTAATTTTCTGACTCAAATCAATTAGCGTCTCTGATATGTCTTTTGTCTTTTCCACGTGATCAATACGGAATTATTCATTATTTATGAGGTATTGGCAAGGCGTAACAGTCGTACTAACTATCGAAGAGTGGGACAATCACAATTATTATATGTTATAAGAGATTTAACAATTAATACAAACTGCCACCTTTTTGTGACACTTCTCATTAATGGGTTTTTGGTGGAAATTTACCGGGTTTTCATTTTTATATTTTAATCACAATATGGAGGTCTTAACATACTACGATTGTAGTCATAAATCATACGACGAAAGAAAAATATAATTCAATTTAAATACTTTATATAATTAAACCTCTAGTAACAGACTTACTTCCGTATTCTTGTCCCTCTTAAGAACAGTCGAAGTATATTTAATACTAGCCAAATACCCGCTTTACGAACAGAGAAAAATACGCGTAGTAGTACTCTTATCCCTTAAATGTCTGTATAAACAACATTTTTAGCAAGTCTTAGTTTTTTCATCCTGTCACTCTCAAGCAAGGCAGTAAAGTCACTAAGACACAAAAAGCTAATGAGTGTGAAAGAATAAGAAAAAAGAGAAATATTCATAAGGAGCGATAACAATAGAAGAGGAATCAAGAATACAGTCGATTGTATTTAAACTTTTGAAGATCGAATTCAGCTGGAAAGTAAGAAAACGGAAGAGAGTTTCTACAAGCGAGAAGTATAAAAGAAACTATTAGCATAGAACTTACGGCTGATATAGCCAATAAAACTGTAAATTGATTAGGCCTTGATGACAAACTAGTACTTTGCTTAAATTTATAAAGTCTAGGTATCAGAAAGGAACGTTCATCAGAGCAATTACCATGGATGTATTCATAGAAAAGGCACAGGGAAGCTACATTAAGGAGGTGCGTAAGTGACTGAAGCCGAGATGCCAGGTCAGGATCAATAACACTACAGATTATTTTTCAGATTTTATCAAGAATCACAAAATATATAGCAGGAACACTGGACCATGTGTGGCAGCAATATTCAAAGCATGGACAAATGGTAGAAATATAAATATGTAAGATAGTTTTTGGAGAGAACCAAATTTTCTAGCAGCAGGCCTATCAATTACTTCAATATAATCTTTCCACTTCAGATTAGCAGAGAATGTTAACGCGAGAAGGCGCAACGAGTCACTCTCCTGGAGGCTAGCATCAACCATGCTGATAGAAAGCAGAAAGTCATCTCTCAGATGATTAATGAAAAGAAATGTTTTATTTCGTAGTTATATTAAATGCACTTCAATCACCTCCTCTGGGCATAGTTGCGTAGAGCTAACCATGGGAGAAACATTAAAATAATTTTCTAATATTTTTTAATTAATTAATTACTTAATAATAATAATAATAATAATAATAATAATAATAATAATAATAATAATAATAATAATAATAATAATAATTTACTATTTCTTTAACTTATTTTAATAATTCGGTAACATTATAAGAAAAGCAAATTATTTTAACTTATTTAGATAATTCCTTAATTTTTAGTCGGCTCCATTCGCAGTAATGTGTAAATTCAGTCGACGACGATGCTTATTATTACGAAGGCTTTAGTTTTTTCTTTTAATGTTCACCTGGATTTTGTCATGGTAGATATGAATCGTTTCTGCACAAACAATTTATTTAAAACATTAGTCTTTCTTCAATTCAACGCCAAATAAATGTTTTGTGAGTCTCCAACTGTATAGAACCTGCACTGAAACTCCGTATTCGATTCTCACTTAGTGCCACTTATGGCTCTGTGCCAAATTAATTTAAACCTTGGTCTCCTAGATGTCGTGTAATAGCGAGGAAGCTAATTTTGTTGACAATTACAACTGAATAGTGAGGTCGATCCAAACTGAATTCTCTATTCTTTTTCTAAACAAAGCTAAGCTAATTATTCTAGAGTGAATCGGTGCTGGTGAAGGTTACAGACATAGTTTACTTAACCGTTATTAGCGGGCACTGAGTTCCATCGACACTGGTTGCCTAATATTAGTAAACTTGTGGCAAACTAAACTAAGCTTACTGTTTCGTCTCGGCGCGGTGTAATGGTTAGAGAGCTACTCAGCATAACTGAGTCGTGAGTTTGGTCCTAGGTGGGTGCCCTATTCTTGTGCCAAACAAATGGACTTGAACAATTTCGTTCTTCCCTAAGTTTAGCTAATATGGCACAAGGGGAAATAGATTCAAAGTTGGCAAGACGGATGGTGATCAATACTCTACATGGAGAAATATTTCCTATCTTCCCGTTTGCGTAGAAAAATCAATATTAAATAATCTCGATCTTTGACACGGCTCACACATTGACAAAAATACCTAATTATCCCAGTCACCCCAGACAAGCAGGCAGAGAATGTCGAACCAAATTCTAGCTCTATTCTATCGATTGAATTCATAAAAATGTGTGACTTAGATACGGTTTATAAGCTATTCTCGATAATTCAGCAAGGTCAACTGTCACGTCCCTTCATTAGAAACGCGAGTAGAAAACCACGTTCAGTCGCAGTCAAAGTAACAGTGGTGTGTCTTGGGCAAGATGCATTGACGGAGCTCATGTCTTTTCAGGCTTTTTTTAATGTAGAGTCTCCCTTCTTCGTCCGTCCAGTTGCAATTTCAAGGGAACTAGTTGGCCGTAGTTGTTAAACCATAGCTAGTGGGGGGAGAGATGGAGTTATACCTTTTCCGAGAGTATTAGTGAGAAAGTGATTGTAAGGAATTCAGTCGTAATTTGAACTCGGTACATTGATTTCCCTTTCCGAATCACTAACACTTATCTCAATTCTTCTCTTTTTTTTAAAGGAAATCTGTATAAAAGAATATAATTCCTCATTTGTACGTATTTGTTCGAAAAATATAAACAAATGTTAACTATTAGCCGTTACTGAGTTTCGCATATTTTTGTTTGCGAATCATCTGAATGGATGCGACATCTGAGTAGCGTTCAATCGATTACTTGTCGATTCGCATTTGGCTTTTAGGATTATTTATGGCTGCAATTGTTGCTGTTCGAAAAGACGCAAATAACGCGATTATTTTAATGTCATAAATCGGGGAAATGGCGGGTTGAAAATATTTTACAAACTAACACTACAATTAGCGCTTAGTAACGTTTCACAACAAGCCCACGAGCACCAGAATTCATTTATTGAAACTTACCAGTGAAAAAGGAACGACAAGCAAGATGCAAATTAGAAACAAAACTTTCGTGCGTAGACACTTGTCCAAGTTGTTTTCTGAGAGAAAATTTATGAGGCTTTTTTTTCTTTCACCGACATTTTATCAACACTGAACATTTGTTTTACCACAAATTTTCAGTCGATATTGTCTACGATCCTTCTTTAACGCTCGCACACGTAAGAACTTTAATAGTTTTACACGATTTTCACTCCTTATGAAAGTGTAATAAATTTAAAAGATCAAGTGTCAGAGCTCAGTGTTTGCGAGACAAAGTCCAAAATAATGGTGTCAGCGCTAAACGACGCCATTACATCCAACAGAAACAATCATATCTGCGCTGGAGTTCTCTCGTTGAAAACCTTATAATCACAACAGTTCTTGCCAATGCGAATATGTTTTAATGACAAACCATTCAATTATAAAACTATAAATCCAACCTAGTTATTATTAGTAAAATTTGGCATAATTTTAAATTACCGGAATCATTTTTAGCAAGACTTTTTTTATTAATCACTATCACTACATGAAAGGTAGTAAAGTCACTAAGACGCAAGGGGTTACAGGATGGGGAAGAATTAGGAAGAGAATCATTAATAATGTGCGGTAAGAGGAAAAAGTAATCAGGAGGACAGTAGATAGTGATTGACATTGCATTTAGATTTTTGAAGATTAATCTTGATTGGAAAGCATAGAACCGGAAAGGATTTCCACAAACGAGTAGTGCGAGAAAAATAAATGTTATCATAGAAATTACGGTTACATCTAGCGATGAGATCTCAACGTCAGTCAAGTACTGCACTAAAATTCAAAGAATCGAGGTACTCTAGCGAAGAGGTCATGCAAACAATTACCATAAATGTATTTATAGAATATTTTTATTTCAACGGGAGGTAAACTTGGGAAAGGTAAATTCGGTATTGAATAAAATCTTAAGTTGAATTCAGTTTCGAGGGCAGAAACGCACCAAATTATTTTTCCCATTTTGTCACTCAATTACCCACTATAAATTAAGTTATAAAACATTCTTGTTATCATAATTTCTATTATTTACATTCGAAGGAATGTCCTCGTCTCTGTCATTATCACATCGTTTTGGCTGCAGTGCTCTCTGGTCTTTACAAGTGTCAGTTTAACCTTCAAGAAATTTCGAACTGGATTCTGTATTTAATCTACGGGTGTATATCTCGTTCAGCTTGTCCATATCTAGGTATATGTTGTATCGTTCTTTATGTAGTACTGCTCATCTCTTGTGTACCCTTTTTCCACTGGTGAAATAGCTCTGTGAATTGAAATGTGGGTTTATAAATTCGGTGATATATTTATTGTGAGTTAAATTACTGGACTGGAATAATACAGACTTAAGGCTCAAAGGAAACAATGCACTCATTAATTGACGTGTATTAAGTAAAGAACATCACCTTGTTGGCTGCGGCTTCATAATACGTCGACTACAGAAGGGTAAGACCTCCCCAATGAGACGTCCTGGCTATACATCCGGCAGCAAGGTATTTGATCAGAATGTTTTGAGGCGATTCGAACCACCTCTTATTTGCTGCGTTTCCGGGTGCACCCTAACCCAGGGTGGTAGCATCTATTAATATCCCAGCTATGGGTAAATAGTTAACCCCCAAATCGAGATCAAAAAACTTACCAGCAATTTATTTAAAAAAATATCAGAAACACATTAAAAAATATCAGTAATAAAAATCTTGTCGGTATTTAGTAACCCATTGAGGTTGACATGCCGTAAAACAAAACAAATAAAGAACAAGTCCGAATATACCTAGATCTAGACATCAGAGTGAGAACGATCCCCCCGTAGATTAAATAAATCATTCACATTGATATTCGTTAAAGCTTACACAGAGTGACAAATATGGGAAGAAGACTGAATTTCTAATTATTTCACCCCTAGTACCTTCCTGTGTGTTAGGGGCTTTATTGCATTGCTGGGAAACGATTAAAAAAATCGTAATTATTAGGGGCTTACACTTCTACTCTTCACGTTCCATATATCTTTCACCTCCCAGGAGAGGTCCAGATATTTTTCTTAATTTCTCACCCCCATTTATGCCCACTCTGTAATGTACGGTATGTCCACGGTATAGTACGTTCGTTATTTCTCTTCGTGTATATCACAGGATGTGCAGGTGGTGTAATTGAGAGCGGCTCGGAATAATAAATCGGGGAGCTGAGTTCGAATTTCAAGTCGAGTTAATGACCTTCAGTTACGCATAAATACGCAAAATCATTTCTCGAGCCAATACGCGAAATATCTTCTCCCCAGTTATGGCTTAAATACAAGGACTTGTCTCTGGAAGTATCAGTGTTATCTACCAAAGATTGTTAACGGATTATCTATTCGAAAAAAAAATCCTTTCCGTTCAAAATTTATGTTTTAGCTTTAAATGGAACAAAGGGTTGATAAGCTATAAGAACAAGTTAATCGTAAATATCAGATTCAGGCTATTTGCTAGCATGAGGTGATCGGCCTGATTTCGATATTGTAAACTATTTGGAAATTTTTTTCTTTTATCTTTTTGAACAATCTTAAACTGTTTCTGACAATCTGGTATTAAGTTTATTTGATTGAACTCAGATCGTTTATATTTTCCAATGTATGACCATTTATATCCTACCTTAACCCTAACCCTAACCCCATGCATTCTTTTAGGATCACCTTGATGCATTCATTGATTATGGGGCTAACCTTCCATCTGTTCCACAGTGTCGGCATGTACTGTTTTCTCAGTGTTGGTTTTGATGTAGTTTATTTTGTACTTTTCTGAGCTACAATGAAAAAGGTATTCCTGTCTGTTTGGCTCATGTCCAAGTAATAAAACGTCCTTTGAACAACAACTTAAAAAAAGGAACTGATATACAAGAGAACTACATATGAAAGAATAAGAGTAAAGCAAAAGCTTTTAAATCTATTTGGTTTTATATTGATTGTTCTTATGAAATGAGAAACAGTTTAATGTGTTTAGGATGTCTGCTTCGAGAGTAACTAAACAACTTAAGTCAATCAATACGCCTTTGACCTAATGTGAAAAATAAATTATTTTACACAACAGGTAATTTCTTTTTTAACTAAGGCAATGGAGAATTTCAAAAACAGGCTTCCTCTAATAACGGGTTGCAGACGACATCTTTTACCTTTCATTGTACCTCTTTAATGTCGGCCATGTTTTGGGATTAATCTTACAAGTCTATTACAATTAACACTGTAGGATAATTCCAAGCAACTGATTTCTTGTGGGAAAATATATATTTGACAAATTTAACCGATATCAACAATGATTATTAAACATCTATAATATCTTCCTTAAGGTGACTTTTTAAAATTAATTCTTTAAATCACATCATCCTATACAAGGCTATATAACAACTAAACCGCAAGTGGTTACTGAGTGTAAAATAATAAGAAAAAAGAGAATCATTGATAAGGGGAGAGAACAGGAGAAGAGTAATTATGAAGATAGCTGATAGCGCTGGCATTACATTTAAGTTTTTGTAGATCAAAGTTGGCATGAAAGCATGAAAGAGGAAGAGAGTTCCACAAACAAGAAGTGCGAGAAAGGAAATTGTTAGCATAGAAATTACAGTTATATCTAGCCAATTTAACTGTAAATTTATGAGATCTTGTTGCCAATCTAGTATGGTGCTTAAACTATCATAGCGAAGAGGTCACCCGAACAAATACCATGAAAGTATTTATATAAAAGCCACGGGGAAGTACCTTCACGGCGGTGGGAAAGTGACGGAATCTGAGACGCCAGGTCAGGACGAATAATATTGCTGATTTTCATTTGGGCTTTAGCAAAAAAAAATCTAAAAAAATACCAGGAGCACCGGACCGTATGTGGCTGAAATATTCTAAACATGGATAGAGTCTGGTGAGAAAAATTGTCTAGAACGACACAGTGAAACAATTTCGTTAGCACTTAACCTAGTAATGGATTCAATGTAGTCTTTCCAATTCATGTCAGCGGAGAATGCTAACCTGAGAAGGCGCAAGAAACCACTCCCCTAGAGGTTAGCATCAGCCATGCTGATGGAAGACAGATATGTGTCTTTCAGATGATTAACAGAGAGTAGTTTAGCTTTAGAGTCGTTACAATTGACAAGCTATTCTTTGTGTGAAAGCTGTAAATCAACTCATAGATTCTTTCATTGCCAATTTTCGATAGTATGAAGTTGGAATTTTAAGTTAGATTTCGTAATTGAGTTGTTAATGCGTTTTAATATCTGTTAAACTGAATGACAATGCAAGTATTTGTAAAAGTTCTTTGTTTTTCTTTTTTGTCTAATTCTCTTAGACACGCGTATCTATTTTTTCCACACAAACATAAAAATTAAATTATTTTTTGAGTTTCTAGTGGTTTAAAAAATCATATTGTTTTTCTTTTTTCTTTTATTAACTATTGATTGATTTTCTAATGTTTATCAACCCTTTGTGGATTATTTAAAATCAAAACATATTTACTGGTGTTAGCATAATTATTTTTAGCGAGTGAATATTGCATTAAAGTTTTTTGATTGCTCCAGATATAAGCTCAATTATTTAACCTATAGCTTAGAATTGAGATGGATTCATACCTATTCCAACTGTATCTGCGCTTAAGTGATTGTAACAAACCGACTGTCATTCGAAATCTGCTCGTCGAATCCTCATTCTAAGCTGCTATCCTTTACACCAGCCGCAAATACATCTTTATTAAGGAGGCTCCATAAAAACAAATATGGATAAAACCAAACCCACATCAGGTAAGAAATAATTTTAAAAAAGTCATCATTTCCATTATTAAATTACGGTTTCAAATATTACAGATCTTTGGTGTGATGTAAGGTTTAGCGTATAAGTCTCAAGGGTCAAGGCTTCATTTAATTTTTAAATGCCATGTCCTTTCAGGATATAGATTGTCATGACTCTCCACATATTCCCTTTTTTATTATCTTTATAAGTACCATGAGTTTTTTTTTTCGTTTTGCTTTCTCAGTGGTTTGGATTTCATAGTTTTCCTTCACTTAAACTGAATTTAAGCCTATTATTTAATCCATAGCCAGATGTGATTTGTGCAAAAGTTAACGAAAAAGAATGCCCTGGTGATTTCAAAAATCATTTTCTTATTAACGAAACCGCATAAAAACACGTAAAAGAACAAAAAAAAAACGACTACATTATCATATCAGAAAAGAAAGGGGGAAATGTCATGTGTTCATACTTCAGTGTAGCATTTGTACATTTCTTTGCTATTTTGCTCAGTGTTTGATAAGTGATTCTTTCATTTAATGTTCTTTAATTTTTAAGAAACCAAACAAACGAAACATCTGTTCAAACTCTTCATATATTTTTCACCTGATTTCCATTTTACTCTGTAATGATTAAAAGATAAAATCCTGATTCATAAAAGTGTCCGATTTAAACCAACATGTTGTATGCCACCTACGTAAGAATATAGGATGTTATGTGAATCACAAAGAATCGTACCTGATAACAGAAAAGACATCACTAGAAGGCTTTAAACAACAGCAACAACTAAAAGGGATACTCCTCCTTATTTGCATCCTCTCCAAAACCTTATTGTTGTTCATACGCTCGGTCCATGGTAGCCTTAGTATCTTTCTGTAGATCCATACCTCCGTTGCTTTGAGACTTTTCTTCATCTTTGAGGAGACCGTCCACCATTCGCTGCCGTAAAAGAGGAAAGATATAGCAGTTCAGTATTCTTTTCTTTGTTACCAATCAAATGAATAACAAGTAGGCAATTTGCGGGTAACGCGTTTCGTCCTATAAATGGACTTCAGCAGACTAAGTCAATGTTGTTATTGATAGAATTATAGTCGGTTCGAATTCAGAGTTTTCCTTCTTTTAGATTGGCTACATTCTAAAGCAAAAGAACCTAGTCTTCGTTGTTATTCACCCATAACTGGAGAAATGGTTCATGATTATTCAAAGGGCATTAATACCAACTGAACATAAACAAATCCGGTCAGATTTTGAACCCGGCACACCGATTGTATTTACCATGCCAATAACCGGTAAGCTTGCCTCAAATCTATAATGGCAATTAAAATCTAGGGAAGTTAGCTCCGACAATAAAAATGCCGTTGAGATTCAGGAGAGGGTAAAAGTCGGTGGTGCTTTCAACGTCAGATTTTTGTTTCGGATAAACATCGACTTTTGATGGGGAACGTCACTGTCAATGGCGAGGAGATATCGTCTCTAAAGATGAGACACTGGAAGGGTTGTGCCATCGAACTGCACAAAATTCACTACGACAGCGACTGAAAAACAATATAATTATTAAAACTAAACATTTCAGCATAATGTTCATTCGAGATGAATTAAGTGTAGCAACGCTTGCATTATACAAATTAGCAGATGCCAAACATATGAATCTATATAGTAAAATAAATTGAATACATTTTTAGAGTGAATATATATGATAACTATAATATATTAATATAATAACCATATTTTGTCAGAAGGAAGGATGTAGTAAGTATAATGTGGTGCGTACAACCGGCAGATTTGTTTCGGATCACATCTCAAATTTACTTGGCAGAAGCTACCGTTTCTAAAAGATGAAAAATATGTGACGTTACAAACTTTAGTAGGAATTGCAAACAGCCACATAGAAGTCACATAGAAAACAGATGAAAAATATTATAATTACTGAAACTATACAACATTACGTCCGTTCAAAGATAACTCGGCGAAGAAATGAAATGATAATTTGTTAAATGCATAAATTAAGCTCACAAATGCCTGGAGTGTTGATATTTCTGGAATTGTGTTGTCTACAAATCCCACCTACCGTTATATATATATATATATATATATATATATATATATATATATATATATATATATATATGTGTGTGTGTGTGTGTGTGTGTGTGTGTGTGTGTGTGTGTGTGTGTGTGCATTCTTTATTATATTTTCATATAGACAAAACAATTTACTCACTAAAAAGATGCAACTTCGTTTCGGTGCATTTAATTGCACTTCAACTGGTAAGAACCAATATGGTTCTCACAAGTTGAAGTGCAATTGTAGTGAGTAAATTGTTTTTGTCTATATGAAAAAATTATAATAAAAAATTATAGCTTTACTATCGGTATTGAGCCCTCTTTGAATTAATGCTGTAAACGTTAGAATTTATATATTATTTTCGTTCTCATTACATTCGGATATACATGCATACATACATACATACATATATATATATATATATATATATATATATATATATATATATATATATATAATCGCGCCTGTCGATATATACGAGGTATGTCTGAAAAGTAACTTTATTGGTATCAGAAACAATTTTATTTCAATTCCAAAAACAAGCTACATGGTTTCTCCTTCAAAGTAATCCCACTCGATCAATTAGAAAATCTATGAAGAGATCATGACGTGTTTGCTTTGCTCAGAGAAGAAACGAGAATTGTGGCAGAAGAAATCGTGGCTGCTTCACCATGACAATGCCCCTATTCACAACGCCCTTGGGCATCCGTCGTTCCTGGCCGAGAATAATATCGCCGTATTGGAACAACCTCACTATACACCTGATCTTGCTGTGTGATATTTATCGTTTCCCCAAACTGTAGACGATCATCAAAGAAACCCGTTTTGAAGGTGTGGAGGCCATCAGAATTGTAGGAAGCATGGTAGAATAATGGAGAACCGAGTTCGAAATCCAGTCGGTTCCATTACACTTACGTGATAATACCCTGGGAAAGGTGCGAGTCCTCTTCTTCTAAAGCTATGGGTAAACAGCAGGACATACAAGGTTCTATAGGCTGGGGTGGCAACCGGTCTCGGAGAAAAAAATCTCGGAATTCAAAACCGGCCTGGAGAGGGCTTCGCTCTCTCAGGCTATCTTTCCCAAGAAACACCAATTCTACTACGGCTACAGTACATGTGGTGCCCCTACAACCCTGATGAGTAACGGGATTCGAGATAACGTGCAATTGTCTTGTATATAATTCTTGTCTTGTATATAATGATAGATATACATAGGCTAATGAATAATTTATTTCCCAATTTGGCTTAGTTCTTCTGATTGAAATTCATTTCCAGCTCTCCAATATATTTAAATTCCTCCTCATTCGATTTCAAATTATCACCCCAACCCCACGGGAACCACATCCCTCCCATTTGTGAATCTCTGTACAAGATGATGAAGATCAACAACATAGGAAAACTGAATATATTTTAACGCTAGTTTTATGCCAAACTGAAGCAGTTGAGTAACGTTGGATGTCTCAATGCAAATTTGGTAACAGAACAAGTATAATCAAAGCGTTAAAAAATAACAGTAATATTTAAGCTTTTGTGGTTTTATTATTAGGATCTTTTGATTTCAATATCAACCTTATTCAAAAGAATCATATCAATTTGATAAAGATTATAGACATCTACTTTTACATTCTTTTGTCTTATTCTCGTTATTATTATTATTATTATTATTATTATTATTATTATTCATAATTCTTATTCTTCTTAGTCTTATTCCTGTTATTCTTCTTATTCTTATTACGCTTTTTAGTCTTAGACTTCTTCTTAATCTTCTTAGTGCTATTCTTCTTTATTTTTACTTTTGCTTCTTTTTCTTCTTCATTTTCTTCTTCTTTTTCTTCTTCTTCTTTTTCTTTTTTTATGCTTGTTCTATATCTTCTATTTCTACATTTTCTTCTACTTTTTCTTCCTTTTTCTACTTCTTCTCCTACTCCTTTGTTTACTTCTTCTTCTTCTTCTAAATGCAATCTGAAAATTCGTTTTTTTGCGGTTATCCATGTAGACAGGGTCAACTTAACTTCAAGAATATACTTCAAACTCTTGGTTTTTATCTGGGCCTCAATTAAAAACCCACTGATGTTAGTGACAATACGGTAACTGGCTTATCTAGTTGCATTATAGCTCTCATTCCCCCTCTCTCTTTCTCTCTCTTTCTCTCTCTTTATCACACATTTGATCTGTGTTTTTGATTCATTTTCCCCTCTTGTTGTCTCTGTCTTGATCACTATTGATCTTCCAATTTAAATCTTGTTGGCTCCATTGATTTATCTCATCTTGATCCTCTTTCTCTGTTGATTTTTTTTTATCTCGCTTGATCTCTCTCTCTCTCTCTCTCTCTTGCTTCTGCTTTCTATCTCACTCTTCCTTGATCTCTTGATTTATCTCCCCCTCTTTTTATTTCTATCTTTTTATATCTCTTTTGATCTGATTCTCTCTAGATTTCTCTACCTCTCTCTCTATTTCTCCTTGATCTCATCTCATTTAATCTTGTATATAATCCATCTTTTGACCTCTCTATATATCTTGATGTTTTTTCTTGACTACTCGTAATCTCATTCAATCTTTCTCTTAATCACGCTCTTAATATCTCACACTCATGATTCTTGTCTCTTTCTCTCTCTCTTTTAATTTCTCCCTTCATTTCTCTCATGATCCCCTCCCTTCTTCTTTGATGCCTATGTCTTGATTACTCCTGATCTCTTTCTTAATTTCTCCATCCCATAATCGCTCTCTTTATTTCTCTCTCTTTTTCTCCCTCACTCTGTTACTCTGTTGATACCTCTCTTGTTTACTGTTTTGAGCGTTATTTCTGTTGATCCATCTTTAGTTCCGTAATACGAATGGGGTTACAGGGATGGAAAGTGAGAGAAAAGACTGAGTATTGGGTGGATTGAGGAAAGGAAAGTATATGGACAGGGTCCAAGAAGACAGAAGATGGCGATTGACGTTGCATTTACATTTTTGAAGATTGTAGTTATCAGGGAAGCAAGTAAATGGAAGGCGAGAAGTGTTAGAAAAGAAACTGTTGAAGTAGAAGGGCGGATGCATTTATCTATATCCACAGTAACCGTGTGGGACTTAAATGCCAATCTAGTGGCACGCGTAAATACTTATGTAGTCGGGGAACCAGAGAAAAAAGCTCACCAGAGCAGATGCCATGAAAATATTTTTAGAAAAGACAGAGGGAAGCCAAGCTACGTCGGTGAGAAAGTCGAGATGCCAAGTCAGGATTGATTACATTGCAGATACTTCTCTGGATTTTATCAACAACCTCGAGATGAATAGCAGGAGTACCTGAGCAAATATGGCAGCGTTATTCAATGTGCAAGATGGATTCTGACAAGAAAAACTTTCTGGCACGACAGAGTGACCCAACTTTCCTTGAAACAAATGCAGCTATTGATTCGATATAGTCGTTCCGCATTTTTTCAATCAATATTTCTAGGGATGAAAATGGTGAAGCAAGAGTAGTATATATATATGTGTTTTTAGGACTTTGAATAAGTTCTTGCTGATTTTTCACGAAAAGTAATGTTTTATTTACAAAAATTAGTAAGAATCACGTCACTGAAAGTATTGTCCATAGCTAGCCGCTACTTCCCCACCCCGCTATCTTTCTGACAGAATTTGAATTCCATATCGTAAAAACGACACATCTTTTGAGATTAACCACGGGTCGACCCATTTTTGTTTGCATCTTAGTAAGAATGAAAGTGCTGCTCACCCAGGCCATGTGCCATCGATCGGAACAAATGATAATCGAACGGTACAATATCTGATGAATACGGCAGGCGGGGTTGGGCATCCCATTTAAGCGTTTCCATATAGGTTTTCACCCGTTTTGCAACGCGTGGTCTAGCATTGTCATGTTGCAAAATCACTTTGTCGTGTCTCTGCTCGTATAGTGGCTGTTCTCTTTTCAATGCTCGGCTCAAATGCATTAATTGTAGTCGATAGCGATCTCCCGTGAATGCTTCGGTCGGTTTGAGCAGCTCATAATAAACTTCAGCCAGCTGATCACACCAAATACAGAGCAGAAGCTTCGAACCTTGGATATGTTGATGCATTACCTCACAATTTTCTACGCTTAGGGTTATCGTAGTGTATCCACTCTCCCTTTTCTGCTGTTAAAGCAGCTGTTCACACGTGACAAGACGCTGTTCGACGACTCTCGGCTTCAACTCATATGGCACCCATTATCATTGCTTTTGAATCATTCCTAATGTTTACAAACGTTTCGAAACGTTGTATGGTCAACTTTTAATTATTCTGCAAGGTCAGCTTGCGCCTGACATGGGTCTTTATGAATCAATGCATCCAATTCTTCGTCTTCAAACTTTTTCGGTGCGCCAGAGGATTCTTTATCTTCAACACTTCAACATCAAAATCTGTATTTTTGAAGCCTCTAAACCAAACACTTCATGTTACCGACAGATATTGGTCGC
Organism: Acanthosepion esculentum; assembly: GCA_964036315.1. Lineage (NCBI taxonomy): Eukaryota > Metazoa > Mollusca > Cephalopoda > Sepiida > Sepiidae > Acanthosepion > Acanthosepion esculentum. The sequence goes on along the minus strand of OZ038498.1, from coordinate 1,182,049 downwards.
CGTAAGTCTCAACCTAGATTCTTTGTGCCTCAGCTGTCGATTTCTTTTTTAATAAAGTAGTGCAGTAAATTCCCCGCAAATACACTTTCTTTGACAAGAAATCCGACATGTTTAATGCAATGAAAAACAAAACTGTTTACACTTCGGCGAAATGACGTACACTGAATTTCAAATTTGTTTATAGTACTTCCTTATAGATGCGTTACTATCTGAAACTACAGGCACACAGTTCTGGGAACGCCATCTGTTGGAAAACAACGAGAACTTATTCAGTGTCCTTATATATATATATATATGTATATATATATATATATATATATATAAGCATATAAAAAATATATATATAATTTTTGGTACTCTCATCCGGATTCATATTGTTCCAGTAGATATTTTTCGTATGTTTACAAGCCGCCACTACTTCAGTTCTTTTCATTTAAACAGTTGCCTTGCTATGAATATAAACTAATCGTCAGCGCTTTTGGCTATGCTTTTATCCATTATCATAGATTACTTTATGTTTGCTTTTTTATTGGGTATATGGGTTTAATAGAGCTGTCGTCAGATAGGTGTAACGTAAGGCGTATGGATAGGCATGTAGTCGTGTGACCGATGTAATTATTTATGATCCCATAAAGAAATACACTATCCCAAATGACCCGAACAAAAAATTCAAATTAATTTTCTACAAAATATTTAAAACAGCAAACCTTATCCTCAAAAATAACAACACACCGGCAAAGTTAAAATTACAACGAACGAACATTGTCTATGAGTTCAAATACCCCTTAAGGAAATGTGGTCCTGATCAAACCGAATTCATACACTTATCTGACCGGTGAATGCACAAACTTACCACATTCCACACATATTAGTAGAAAATACAAACATCATAACCTCATCCACATGACAAAAATTAAAAATAATGGAAGATATAATAATAAAAAAAGCAAAAGCCAAGACTTAATAATATTAACTACGAACACGGCCACAATGTGCTGTGTTCGGAAAATAAAACATCCCTATAACTCTAAAAACATACACCCAATTAAATAGCAAAAATAAAATCATCCTTGATAATGGCTAAAAGCATATATAATTTTTCATGTGTTATAATGTTTTTTACTTCTCGGGATATAAATTATATAAAAATTATCCAAATGTTTTTTATATCCAAGCGCTTTCGGCCATTATCAAGGATGAACATTATTTTACTTTTAACTGAATATATGGATTGCTTTATGTATGCATCTAAACTTATAGGATTGTTTTATGTTCCAAACAGAGTAATTGTGGCCTTGTTCACAGTTCACACACACACATATACATATATATTGTGCGTGTGTATGTATGTATGTGTCTGTGTCATAAATGGAGAAAACACTGAATGATATTATTCTAGTTGTTTGCAACATTAAAGAGATTCTATCATGATCACGAAACCATAAGGGTCTAAGGGGCACTACACGTACTGGAGCCGTAGAGACAGAGGTGCATCTTGGGCAGACTAGCCTGACAAAGCCCAACACTAGCCATGATTTTATTCAGAGAGTATCTTCTCCAAGACTAGTTGCCAATCAAGGCAGTTTGTCCTGCAATTTATCCATAGCTGGTGGGGGAGATGGATTCATGCCTTTGTTTATTATTATATAAGTGAATGTAATAAACTCGACTGGAATTCGAACTCGACTCACCGATTCTTTAATCCGAGCCACTATCCATTACTCCAAATAGATTCTATGGCCATGTATAAAACAGCATAGTACCACTTCAACAGAGTTTTGCGCAGTTCCTATACTTAAATATCAATGAGGAAGTGAAAAGGTGAATTGATTTAGTTGCTGGAATCTCTTTAAAGAGATGATGTTGACCTGACTAAAATGACATAATATAAACGTACTTTGAAGTACTTTTCCTCATGTGTTGCTTTTTAAACCTCCATATATAAACCTTCGCTTTTTTCTTCTCTGTTGAACTTTTGCTCTTCTTCTCAAAGTTTGGTAAGATATCTCATTCCTTTGTAGTCTCAACAACAGCTGACAAAACGTTTGGAAAACCTCATCCTACCTGCAGTATATAATATAATGTATTGCAGCAAAATTTACATAGAGTTCCTTTCTTCTTCTTCTTCTTCTTCTTCTTCTTCTTCTTCTTCTTCTTCTTCTTCTTCTTCTTCTTCTTCTTCTATGTGCCGTTTCCTTTGGGTACGTTGGCGATCATGAGTCTCCACAACATCGTGTTGTTTGCAGCCATTAATAGATTTACTCATTTTTTTATCTCTCCTAAACCATCCATTTACAATAAGCTCGTTATGTAGCCCCTGCGTTGTCTTTCTTTGTTCCTCTTGCTTACATTCTCTTCCGTGAATATAACATTTTTCAAGCCGTCTTTCCTCATGATGTGCTTTAGAAATTTCTAGTATCTGTTTGGTTTCCATTTTCTCTAAATTTCCGTCGCTATTCAGATGTTCAGTCAATGGTATTCTCAGCAAGCATCTATAGAACAGTATTTTTGTTGTTTCAAGTGTTGTCTTCATTTTTTAGGAGATTGTCTCGCATTTACTTCATATGTCGCCATTTTATATCTTTAATTTCACGCATATTTGTTTTTGATTTTGTTGACGGCACAGTAGTCAGTTGGACACTGTCCGCGAGAAAAAAGAGCGCATTATGATGCAATTAATTCCGGCAGAAATTTGAAAACGACATGCTGCACTGGTTGGCATGTACACTGGAAGCTCCAGTACGAACATTTTAGTGTGTTTGGATGTTAATCAGAGGACAGTCCAGAGGATTCGAAAAGAGTTGGATAATAGTTATTACGATGGTACGGCTGCTCTGAAAACTCACTCTGATCCCATTGACCGAACACGTGATCAACAACGAAGTTTTAGAGAAAATGGAAACAAAGAGGAAACATACACATAACATCAGGAAGGGTCAGCTGAAATTTCTAGGGCACACAACGAAGAAAGAAAATCACGGGACAAATTAAAAGCAAGAGGGGCAGAGGAAGACAACGCATAAGTTACCTTCCGACCTTGTTTAAATGGCCGGCAGAAAAGGGGTAATTATCAACAGAGATGTGTACATAGATGCTTGGTACAATGCCACTTACAGTTATGAATATTGGATACATTAACAAAATGGAGCGACGAGCCATACTGCTCGTGCACCACAACAGTGTTGTAGAGACAATTGTCCTGGCTTCCTCACTAAGGACGAATGGGTTCCCTCAACATCAGATATTAACGTTCTTGACTATTTGTGGGCATCTCTTGAGAGTGAAGCCTGTTTTACTTCGTATCACAATACTGAAACTCTGAAGACAAAATTGGAGAGTCTGCGACAAAATACCCATGAAAAATATGTCTTCCTCCATTTATGACTTTCCCGAAAGACTTTGACATGTGATGAAGGCTAAAGGGAACCATATTGAATGATATTTGCTGGTGTTATTTAGCAGATTAATACTTACTTTGTGTTAGAATTGGATGCTGATATAAATTCTTTTGTAACAGTATTTATTCCGCAGACTTTAATACCATGAACCGAACACCTGAGCAACGACCGAATTTTAGAGAAAATGGAATAAAAAAGGACACTTATAGTTAACAGCTGAAAGAAATATTTGAAATTTCTAGGGCAGAGACAGTGGGGTTTGAAATCTTTACACTCACAGGACAAACTGAAGCCAAGAGGGACAGAGGAAAACAACGTATAGCCTACATGGCGAGCAGGGTTTGTGAGTGATACGCAAAGGACAAAATTCTGAGAGCTAGAAAGGACAGGAAGTTGTGGAGAGCTATGATCGCCCATGTCCTGCAGGCACAGGGTGCATAGAAAAGTGCAGTTTATTAGATACTAAACAAGCAAATTCAAATAATTTACAGAAAAATAAAATCTTAGCTACTAAAAGATGTTATTTTATAGTTTTCATACCCTATTTACCTTCGCATAAGACGCATTTTTGTTTTCTTTAAATGTACTAAATTAGTGTCCTGCGCCTAACACAGCCGTATTATGGACGGGTGACGACCGTGTGCTGTTCGGCAGGCTAGGGTATCAGATGAATCCAATTAAGTTCGGCATAAAAATTGTTACTAATATATTTTTATTTTATTTTATTTTTTTTTATATGTAAGGTAGTCTGTACTTTTTGCTGAAATACCAATTTCTGATAGAATGCTTTCAGTTCTTTCGCTTCTTGTATCTTACTGGTATTATTCAGTGAAATATTTTACTTTGTATGCATGAACTGTCATTATCTATTAGAATTCATTCACATTTATTCTACATTACTGATTGTTTTATATTAATTTGCTTTGTTTATATGTACAAATCATCATTGATACAAATGTACCAATATTTTTGTTCTGCAAATTGAATTCAGTCTTCTTTCAAGGTTTAAGTTACAATATAGAATTTCATACTTTTTCCAGTATTAGTTAAGTGCCATACGTGATACACGCTTGTCTGAGCATGTCTCTTTCGATCCATGACTGATTACGCAGAAACATTTCCCGCACTAGATTGCCATTTCTTTCTGTGGTAGACAGATTAACAACTAAGGCTATAGAAGCCATATCTTCTCCCTCCATAGTTTGAAGGAGAATATATGGATTCTATTTGACGGTTACTATATTCTATTTTCATGCACAAAATCCTGTATTTGTTTATGAGGGTGTGTGTTTTGCGAAGGCAAATACGGTGATGAAAGAAATGTTTAGTTTTTCGTTAAATTTGGGGTCGCTGTAGTCTTTGTTTTATGAAACTTTTTTTTATGTAAGTATTATTTTAATTATTATTTTATGCTATCAGTGGTTTCAAAATTTCCCCATAAAAGCCCGCAATGGCTGCGACCTCGAAAAATTGAAAGAATAGTAGTTTATTTATCCCTTTATTCCAATCGTAACGAATAAAGTTTCACAATGACGAAATTGAAAAAGAAAGAATGTATTACTCAAATCCTTTAACGGCAGGATCAGGCGAAGAACATAGAATCCGTATTCTTCGAAATATTAACATCTGCGCCATCGCAAAACGAAGTGTCGTTAGCTTAAACAGGATTATCCTGGAGAAAGTTCCGACAATTTTAACCATTTACGAATGTTTTTTGATGCTGAATAGTTAAACAAAAACAAATCAAATTGGAGAGTCACGTGCACAGCCAGCAGCACCGACCGGTGGGTGTTTGGTGAACTCTGTGACCAAGCAAGTCAACTTGTGGAATAACAAACACCCTGAAGGGTAGACGTCTATTTTTTCTAACTAAATATAAACTACGTGCTTACAAAAAACTTTAATTTCATTGTTTACAATTTTCTTCTCTGGATAGAGTTGAATATTTTTCAAGTTCTCGGAAACCAACTTTACAAATAACAAAAGTTTACGAACAGAAATAGATTAACATTGCCATGGATCAAATTTACCCGAAGAGAACTGATTTTGGGTTGAGTTATTTTTTGTTTTTTTACGAAAGACGTGATAAACAGTAAAGATTATTAATAGAAAAGCGGAAATTCATTTTAAGTTTTTTTGGGTTACTCTAAATATTTCAATACTGAGTTTTATTGTTCATTAAGAAAAGAATAAAATATGAAAAACAAAATATTTTTCTTCTGCAGTATAATGCACTTGTCTGGGATCTACACCAACGTAGCTGTCGAATTTTGACCGATATATGTCATCGACTCTGACTCGAAGTACCGACCGATCGCCTTGGGTTTTATAATTCATGTGCAGTTGGGTAAACTTAAACTGTTAGTCAAATTGTTGCCAAAGTGTTTGAATGCGGACCTAATAAAACGATATTAAGTAGACAGAGCAAGATCTACTTGACAAAGGAGTTATTGCCGTATCCTTTGTTATTTACTGTTAATTATTAGGAATTACTTAGCACTGTAGATAGTAACCTCATGAATCCTAGGCATTGAGAAGCGAATCATGAATAAGCGATGCTCATATCATTGCAAAAAAGTTGAAATCATCAATTGATGATGTTCGCTGATCTCCAATAAAATATCAACTGATCATGTCGCCGTTTAAAAGTCTACGGGCAAAGGCACAGGTAATTCCTTTCGATGGAATTACAAACTGCGAAGCAGACATTACTGTTAGCATTGTTACAAGATATCGCAGAAGATAAGATATATAAATCGTTGGTTGGTTGACTGATTTTGTTTAGCGGCATAACAACACCTGTATGGGCCAGTTAAAGATTTTCAACACAATTTTATGGCTTCAATTGAATATCTTTTGAACACTATTGTACGCCTTCAACTACAGATAAAATATATTGTTGGTTATTTTACTATAAATAGGTACTGTAGTTAATTTTACTATAAATGGATATTTTGGGTAATATTTTTACATCACAATTTATTGTTTTTTTTTTAATATAAATGATTTTTCTACTTTCATAGTTTTGTTTTTGTTTGGGATTCACTATTTGCCCATAGCTGGAACCCTAACAGGTGCTGCCACCCTGGGTCGGGATGGATCTGGGAACAACAACAATTGAGATGTGATTCCACGCTTCTCAAAACCTTCACTCTTCCGATCAGAGGCCTTGGTGCCGGATATAGTTTATCATCATACCCAAACAATTATCTAACTGATGGATACATCTTAGTGTTACAAAGGCCCGACCGTCATTAAACGTCGAATCGATGCTGATGTTCGTGTCAATTAGTCATAACAAGTACTGGATATTGAATTATAATTCGTTATTAATTATAAAAAAAAATTATATAAAAATCCAGCATTAAATATAGTACGTAATAACCTCGTACTAGTATTGGTTTATAAAATTGAAAAATTATCGGCCAGGACTTGGCTTCTCGGTTTCAACCACTTTCCTACCACGTTTTCCTGTGTCTATTCTTCAAATGTCTTCATGGTAATGTCATGATGAAATTTCCTCCTTGGTATCTCGACTTTCTGAATTTAACTGTAGTATTAGATTGGCAGCTAGGTCTCACCATTTCACTGTTGAGATTACGAAATATAACCGCAAGTTCTATTCTAATAGTTTCTTCTCTCGAACGTCCAACCTACAGAATTCTCTTCTAAAATCTTCTTTTCCTGTCAAAAAGTTAAATGCAACATCATCTATTCTCTTGAGTGTTGTTATTTCTATTGTCCTTTCTCCCCACGTAACGTTTACACAGTTTCTTTTGCTCCGTTGTTTTTTTTACTCACTGTAAACTCTTGTGTATTAGTGGCTTTATCACCTTGATTGGATTGAAATTATTAAAATTTCCTGTATTTATTATTGGTCGATTCATATAAGCTATGACCCGAAATGCATAAATAAATTTAATGCTATTTTCTTCATGATTTTTGCTTTTGCTCTTCAGCTTCCAAAATTTCAGAAATCTATCTCCTTTCGTCCTACGCCAATGAGATAACTTGAAAGACGCACATTCACAGCAATGATTCTTTACAAATGAATACATTTTAGAAATCTGGAGGCTGAATTTGTTGTAGTGGTGGCAATTGAAAGTGTTATAAACGTCATCTTTAATAACTTAAAATTATTTTTTCACTCTTTAATGATGTTGGGAATCTGTAACGTTGACGTTGTTCAACCCATTTCGAATAAATGGAGCTGAGGAAATCTCAGCTCGGTCTAAAGTATAAGTCAGGAAACAGCTGTTACGCATCACCCAGACCTGTTCACCTCCAAATGTTCATGACATCCGAATTTCTTTCCTGTTACATCTTTGCTCTTAGTTGTTCCACTCGCCCATATTTATTTTAGATTTCTTCTCTTTTTATTTTCGCCTCTGAGGAAAATAATTCTATAAAGTGTTTTAGAATTAGATTGGAATTAACATGAATTAGAGTAAAAAATAACGCAACCCAAAAAGAACAGAAGAAATGATCTTTATTTGGAGGGTTTCATAGACAGTAAAGCCTGCTCATTGACTAAAATTAAGCCTCTAATGTTGTCGTCATATTGGTGTATATCTAACGTGAAAAACGAATGAATGGCCACTTTTGTTTTGCACCTACCGCTGAAATGGACAGGACGGCAAAAACAAGTGAAATTGCTACTATAGGATGTGATTTCGCTCTCTGTCCTGATCATTCAAAACCCTTTCCGCTTCGGCAAATATCACGAACATCTACTGAATTCTCTATTTAAAAAAAAAGTCGTAGTGCGACGTCTACTCAGTCACCAACTCTAGATCAGTCATTGACGCTTGCTAAAAGCAGAAGTCTTCAAACAGAAATCCAATATCCAGAACCGACGGTGGCTAATACGGCCCCACCTCCGAGGTCGAATCATATATCAAAGCCCCCGACGCTATATTGCTGGGGTTAAAATAAATTGTATTCTTTAGTAATTAAAAAAAATTATATTATTTAGAAAATAAATTGTATTCAGTAGTAATTATAACTGTAAAATAATGGTTTGCATTTCTTATAAATTGTAACAGGATCAAATCCTAAAACAGTGCTATCGAAGGTTTGAGACAAAGCATTTTATTTAGATGTTGTCCTCAGCAATTAGTTGAGTGAAACATGAATTTTATTTCAAGAATCTTTAAAATGATATAACTTATGACACAAAATTCAAAAATTCTTAGAAGTGCACAAAAATCGAGAGTTCTTATAGGGCTATTATATTCTTTTAACTAACACACGGTTCCAGTGGACTAACTACGTTGTCTGAATACGGTATTAACTCCCCATATTTTGTTATTGTATTCAACTTCGAACTCCGCTATTAAACTAGATTAAGTCAATAGCAATAAAATAATAATTGATTAAAAAAAATAGTAGCATAACTTCTTGGAAAATAATTCATTCTAATTTTGCACTATAACTATGCAAATAGTAGGTCGTCAACAGTGTAAGGATAAAAGCTTTGAAGATGACAAGACATACATCAACTTAAAACTACCTCTCCAAAGTGTATAAATATTATATATGTAAATTTAAATTAATTTTTTTCACATTTGTAAGTGTAATCCGATGAAATTCCCTGGGGAAATAAATTATAACCAATGGTTACTTAAAGTTGTCTGTTTTTATTGAATTAATCGCTGTGATTTAATATTGAGCTCTCTGGATTTCATCCTCCTTGGGAGTATCCATACGGATTACCAAGATTTTAATTACTTATATATATATATATATATATATATATATATATATATATATGTATGTATGTATGCAATAATCCGTTGGTCTAATATCCAATATATCCAATAATCCAAGTGAATCCTATTAATAAAACCCAAAAAATGATTAACATAAAGAACTCGATGTTTTATTCAAACAGAGAATAAATTAATTCAATAGGAATATAATAGCCATTTCATCTACAAATTAAAAATAATTTGCAGATGGATTAGAAAAATTAAATGAGACTGGCTAAAAAACGAATTCAAAAAACAGGCAAAAGTAAGAAAAAATAGAAAGAAAGAAAAAAGTTAAGAAAATAAAGACAGAGTAAAAGAATTAGTAAAAAGACAAATTAGGAAGTAAAGAGAAAGAGAAGAAAGAAGGTATTGAGAGAGTAGCAATATCTGGACATGTGGGGATGGTGAAAAGAGATACATAAAGTAGAATGACCTAATTTAATTAGCACCGAATTTGAAAAATAGGGAAATATATATTACCAGGCATTAATTATTTTTTTTAATTACAAAATTATTCAAAGAAAAAACGGGTAAAATATACTAATATTTTCAGGAACTTTGTCGTCTCTATGGTTTCGCTTGACACTGCTGAAGCTTCTGACCTGGTGTTTTTTTTATTTTGTATAATTTAAGTGCCAATGATTGCGTTGATAGCGATAGTTTTGGATTATATAGGGATGATGGCTTGATAATAGTTAAGGACTTCACAAAAGTTAAGGTACAATTAGGAAAATGATATATAGAGGCCTTAAAGCGAAAATAACTACTAACATCAAGCAAGAAGATTTTCTTGATGTCACTCTAGACCATAAGAATAGATCTTTTCAACCTTATGTGAAGATAAACTCTAACCCAGTATATGTACATCCCAATTCTAACCATCCCTCGTCAGTTATTAAGCATATATCTTCTTCCATTGAATTTAGAATCAGTGCTAACTCTTCAAGCGCAGCTATTTTAATAGACATAAGGAATTTTGCAACTTTACCCTGTGAAATAGTGGTCATCAAAGTACCAACATTAAATACATAAATCCCAGTAGTATTGTTGAGGACAAGAAGAAAAGATCTAGGAAGATCATTTGGTTTGCTCTCCCTTTTAATCTCATGGTTAAAACTAAATTAGGAATAAAATTCTTAAATCTTATTAATAAACATTTCGCTAAAACAAATCGACTTAGTAAAAATACTCTTAAATACTTTAGTAGAAATACTCTTAAATTTAGTTATTCTTGTGCCGATAACCTTGAGAAAATATATAAAAATCATAATAAGTAGGTATTCACCAAGTATAAAAATTCAAAAGGGCATGGCGCATTGTAGCGCTAAAGAATACTAAATATAATAATACCAACACTAGTGGATGAAATTGTAGGCACTTCAGTGACTGCCCATTACAAAAGAATTGCCAAGTCCTTAGTTTATCGTAGTTCTATTTCTACATTTGAAAAGCCGAATATTAGAAAAATTACCTTGGTAGCACTAAAAGTTCTTTGGTATCAGCATGTTTTTTTCCATCAGAAACAGTTCTCATAAACATAACATTTCGCTGTCCAAGAACCATTGGAGTTTTAAAGCGAAAAACAATACTTCTAGTGTTAAATGGAAAATAAATAGAAGAGCTCCTACCTGTAATTCTTTGTATGCTCCATTTTCTCTTTGTTTCAATGAAAAGCTGGAAATCATTAAATTTAAGGACAAGATTAATCTATTAAATAAACGGAATGAGCTTACCGTAAACTGCAGGCATTAGCTCCTCTTTTAACTTTTGCTATCTGGCTAGTTATATTGACGATGGAATGGTTCTGTAAGCCTGTATAATTTCTTTTTTGACTGATTCATAATGTTCAATTTTAATTATTATCTACTGTGATTTGCTGAGTATTTAACATAACATGTATTCTTTAGTTAATATTGAATAGTTGTAATTTTGCAAGAATTAATCTTGCATGGACTTTGAATTTATGCGATTATCTTAGTATTCATATTTGTTTGGACGTTTATATATTTGTTTCTACTTCTGTTTTATATCGATGTATATTCTCGGTCCTTGTATCTATGTTTATAGTTTGTTTTTAAGAACTTTGTAATAAGTTAAATCTGATGATCGGTTCAGGATTGGAATCTGACATATTTATTTTTTGATTTTTAATTTAAAAATAAAATCAATAATTAATTATTTCATATTGATTTCTAATTTGATCGAGCAGTTTATTTAATCAATTAACGATTTGTATTTAGAATACACTGTCACCTCCTTTGAATTTATAGACATTTGCAATCGGAGTGTCTGTCATATGTCACGTAACTGAGTTTTCCTTATTGAAGGGGTTTGATTTGGTTTTGAATTCTAGAAAAGAAAACTTTATTTCTATTCCGCTATCAACCAAATCATTTGATACGACACCTGAGGAACTAATTTGCTATTTTGGCAGTGATGTTATAATATGCATATATTATAATTTCTGAAGAAAAAGTAGTTATATATATATATATATTTGTGTGTGTATATATTTGTATGTGTATGTATATATATATATATATATATATATATATATATATATATATATATATATATATATATACACATACAAATATATACACACACAAATATATATATATATATATAACTACTTTTTCTTCAGAAATATATATATATATATATATATATATATATATATATATATATATATATATATATATGCTTGAATTAAGTGATCTGTTTATTTATATATAACTATGTGTATGTGATTATGTATGTTTTAATTTTAAGTACTTAAACCTGATATAATTTTCTTTGGCTGGTGGTTTTTTGAGTTTCGTTTTTTATTTATTTATCTGGCCATTCTTCATCCTTTCCGTCTTCATTTTATTCTTTATAATATTCTATATTTTTGGCATTCTTAATTCTGTTCTTCCATTTCCTTCCACTACTTCCTGTGCCGTTCGTATATTTGCGCGCATATATATTCTATCATATTTACGTGTTTGTGTATTAAGGTGTGATTTGTTTGTATTGTCATTTATAAATCTTATTCCCTTGTTTCACTTTGCAGCTAAAACCCTCTCATTGTAGCTAATTTGTAGCAATAAAGTGTACCTCTTAGATCAGCGCCAATTCGAACGGATAACTTAACATATAGCTAAGAACAACACATGAAACTATTAGTATATTTTCCCCGTTTCTTCTTTGAATGAATTAATATTTTTTTAAATTTTAATGTATAGTAATTTTTAAAATTTAATGTTCGTAAGTTTTATTTTTTAAATACATAGTAAATTAATAATTAATTAGTTATACCGATTTCCAGTCTAATCTAATACTGATATCAGATCATTAATAAATTGTGTCTAGGATCTGTTGTCAAGTTATTTTTGTAGTAATGTTATAACATTGCTTATGTAAATATTTTTAAATGAATATTATTCACTCTACTTTGATTGAGCCCTTTTTAAAAATAGTGGTTTTAGTTATTGGAATTTTATTTCACTTATACCAAACCTGTATTCGTATATATATATATATATATATATATATATATATATATATATATATATATATATATATATATATATATGTATGTATGCATGTGTGTGTATATATATATATATATATATATATATATATATATATATATATATATGAAAGTGAACATTGAAGTCCACACTCAGAGGCAACAGGCTGTTTCATGCTAGACGCAATCGCCATTGCTTTATATATATATATATATATATATATATATATATGTATTTTAAGAGTTTTCAGGTGTCAAAATTGCTGGTGGTTTTTCTATACTTTACTTGAACGATAGGATAGAACGTTAATAGAATTAATGTGGAAAAACTTATCACTTAAATGAGTGGTGTTATTCCAGTTATACTAAGTACCTCCATGAGATCGCTAAAAAACACCATAGCATGATGAAAAAGACGCCAGACTTGACGAAAACAAAATGTTATCGTTTAAATGTTCATGTTATTATTAAGAGGAAAGATCAAAATATTTTGGGGGTATTTGTTTACATTTTTTAATCGTTCCGAGCACGTCCGAAGTTTTCGTTAAAAATCTGTTTTTTTTTCGTCAGCAAAATTGACAGATAATCGATGAGGGCATCCATTTTTTCCCATTTTATAAAAAAGATGAAAATCTCAATTTGAAATTCTTTTAAAAATCAATTATCATTTTTTCAAGACTTATTTTAAGAAAATCAGAAATTATAATGTTTATTTAAAATATTTTGAAACAATGTTGACTTAGCTTCTGCGCCAAAAAGATGTAATTTGAAAATAAAACAAAGCAGGTCATAACCTTTCGCGTCACTTGACAGGTGTTGAATGACGTATTGACGGATTTCGTGATCATAATTTGTTCTACGGAAGGCGAAAAGTGAAGTTATTTAGATTTAAGTGAACAAATTATTTACCTCCTTATTGTTAAGGAAAACTTTCAGCGCTCTAATTTTATTTTTGTTACTTAGCTTTTACCTTTACGTTTACGATGCTTCATGGAAAATATATTATAAAGAGTGAGATTAAATTTCATATTTCATAAGAAAGGTATCTAATTAATTTATAGGTACCTTTCTTATGAAATTTTATCAGAAGTGTACATAAAATACTATACTCTTATGTACATTTATTACATTTTACTATGTTATTTCTATTTTCATTTATTTTATTATTAATTTTGATATTTCATTGATGGAAAAAATGCCATAACTGAGATTAATATAAAAATAAGATCATATAAATTTCATAAGATGATACTGATACTTGTAGGTACCTTTCTCAGTTGAAATTGAAAAATCAAATTAACTTCTCCACACGTGTTTCGCAAAAGTAAAGGCCTTAACAGCGGAGAACAATGCTTAGCTCAAATAACGCAACTTAATTGTATTCTGGTTGGTCTTCCGTACTTTATAATTACAGCCCGATTATAAACACAAAATTACATTTCTTAATTACTGCGGATCTTCTGATTAGACAAAATGATACAATTTACAACGCGCTAAAAAAAGATCTATCTTCTAAGGAGACCCGATGCGGCTTTTAACTAATTTTATAATATTTTAACAACTTAAATGTAAAAATCTATTATAATTAAAGAAATAACAAATAATCTTATTAAAAATTAAAAATCAAGAAATCACCTTCCTGACAAATCGACAATAGCGAGGTCCTAACCTGGATTTCATGGCCAGAGAGCAAACGTTCTAACCACACACGGTCATAAGAGATATAAAAAAAAGTCAAAAACAAAACATGACACTTATACAGGACCAACACAAAATATCAATCTTTGATAAATATACAGAATTCTTATATAAAAAATTATTACTCTAGATATCTATTCAACATTTTATAGATAAAAATTCTGTTCAATTTCACATACACTAAACTTTCCAATTTTATGTATATCAATAATTATTATTACAGACTCACACAAATATATGTGTGTGTATATATGTATGTATATGAGTGTGTGTGTTTTTGCGTGTTTAATATAGGTGCTGGAAGATGTGGATTTCATTAATAAACCTGTGGTCATGTGGAAAATAAATAGTAAATGGAAATCGACCAAAAATGGCGAAAACATTACTTTCTACCGAGTCGTACAAATAGATTGAATTTACTACTTAAATACTATTCGTAGTGTATTTAACTCCCTTCAAATGTTTCTCTCCGGCACGAAAATAGAAACCATTTCGAGTGAAAGTGGCATAAACACAGATTAATTTTGCTGTTATCAATCCAAAATGTTTGCTTGGAAAAATACTCAAGCTCAATAAGCTCTGTCTGTCTATCTGTCTGTCTCTCTCTCTCTATATATATATATATATATAGATTCATCATATATATATATATATATATATATATATATATATATATATATATATATATATATATATGATGAATCTAATTTCTGGCGCACATTGACCGACCACTACAGTCAGTTTCACGCTTTCATGCAATCGTTAGGCGGTCGGAAGCCGTAATGCGAAAATGGGAAACTTTCTTCCCTTCCAGTCAAGTCTGAGAGAGGAAAAATATGCCCGGTGTATATATATCATGCACACACCACCCAAACACACCTGGACGGCAGAAAACACCCAGTCGACAAAAAGAATTTTAAAAATGCTATAAACACACAATTAGAAAAAAAATATGGTTCAACTGTACAACTAAAAATGCTCAAGATCACAAGAAACAATGGGGCCACTGTAAAGAAGCCTCCTGCTTCCAAACAAAAAATCTGCTCTCTAGAACCGGGCCCCTAATGTCACCCGCAGCAGGACCTTCTGATATTCATGTTCTGGCAATGAAGCACTATTTCTTTCTGGTTTGCATCTAAAACAGACTCCTTTAAAGAGATGTTCATTTCAATTAATATATATTAGCTGAACACGTGATAAAATTCATGGATAATTTAAATATCGTCCAATGATTATTTATCAGTTCATCAAAATTGGCACTATTTTGGTTAATAAAAAACTTATATTATCATTTATTTCATATTTGATAATATAAGTTTATTTTAAGTTATTGTGTCAAAGTACATATGAAATCCATCCGTTACAGCACTTACCTATATATAATGTTTCTAGTGAAGGTGATTACCCTTCTGCAACCATGATTCGCGATTCATTTTCAGCTATCACTTTAACTCTCACCCTCAATGTCTATTTTGCTTTCAATCAAATAATTTACCGCACTTGTATATCGGTGAAAAATATGTTGAAATTTGCTGTGCTAACGCATAACACATCCATAGATATGCAACTCCTGGTCCTCAGATGACAGTGAAAATACTTCTGAAAATAAAGATTATTTGAAAGAAAATGTTGTAATTGTTCTTGATCAATTTTCTGTAGCCACCAAGAAAATAATTCGTGTAATTAAAAGAATTAAAACTAAAATAAATGGAGATAATAAGTATAATTATTTAACCAAACAGGCTTGAACGAAAATATGCTGCCTAAAAATACATACGCATGCATATACACACATACACACACACATACACACACACACACACACACATAAATAAAATAGAGTTTTCACATGTGTATTGAGCACGTTTTAATAATACTGTTTCTTGGTCTGATTCAACTCTAACCATAAACTTCATATATATATATATATATATATATATATATATATATATATATATATATATATATATATATATATATGTGTGTGTGTGTGTGTGTTTTGTCTGTGTGTGCATGTGGTCTCTATGTGTGTAATCGTGTATATAGATATGTATGTAAATTTAAGCAGCATATTTTCGTTCAAGCCTGTTTGGTTAAATAATTATACTTATGTCTATTTATTTTAGTTTTATTTCTTTTAAGTACACGAATTAATTTTCTTGGTGGCTACAGAAAATTGATCAAGCAAAATTACAATATTTTCTTTCAAATAATTTTTATTTTCAGAAGTATTTTCAATCTCGTCTGAGGACCATTTTCAGGAATTGCATATCTATGGATGTGTTATGCATTAGCACCGCAAATTTCAACATATTTTTTACCGATATACAAGTGCGGTAACTTATATGATTGAAAGTAAAATAGACAGTGAGGGTGAGAGTTAAAGCGGTACCTCAGAACGAATCCACTCATGGTCTTCACGAGAATCGTTGTATATATAGGGAAGTAACGGATGTATTTCATATGTACTTTCACACAGAAACTTAATTTTCTTATGAAATAAATGATAATATAATTTTTTATTAACCAAAATAGTGCCAATTAATAATTTTGATTAACTGATAAATAATCATTGGACGATATTTAAATTATCCATGAATTTTATCATGGGTTCAGCTAGTATTATATTAACTGAAATAAGCAACTCTTTAAAGGAGTCTCTTATAGATGCAAAACAGGAAGAAATGGTGCTCTATACCATATTAGATGCAAGAGCCTGAATATTAGAAAACCCTGCCCCAGTTGACATTAGGGGCCCGATTTAATCGAGAAGATTTTTTGCTTGGAAGCAGTAGGCTTCTTTACAATGGCCCCATTGTTCCGTATGGCGTTGAACACTTTTTGGTGTACCAATGTACCATATTTGTTTTCTAATTGTGTTTACTAATTTTTAACACATTAATAAGCAGCACGAGAATCATAGTAACTTTAGACAGCTACTCATAAGCATCACCAAAATACTAAAAAAAGTAAGCAGTTAAAACAAACTTATGATCCTCGAAGTAATATTCACGCAACAAAAGCAACAATCAATAAATAAAGAACATTTATAATTTAAGAACTCGCAACCTCAAATATATATAAAAATAAATAATAAACAAACACGTAACACCTCGCCTCCGTCACAACATTCTTTGTCCAGATCACTACACTCACCCGTTCTACGAAACTTACCATTAGTCGCTACTTATCCTGAGTATGGCTTAAGAATGTCGAAGTCTTGGAAGATATATTTCTTACGGAATGAACTTTGGACAATTTCTGACGGAATTGTCTCCTTGTGTGAGAAGGATTATTCGTGAAAGATCAGTAAAATTAATTAGTAAAATTAATCGACACAAAATTTCTGTTTTCTTTAATAACATTTGTTTTAAGAATCTCTCACTCTCTTTCTCTCTCCTCTCTCTTATATGTGTGTTTGCATGTGAGTGTGTGTGTGTGTGTGTGTGTGTGTGTAAATATTCTCAAATTGTGTGTATCTGTAGAAGAGGTAAAAGAAATAAAAAGAGAGAGTAAAATTAAGCCTTTCAACCACCTGATAAATATTCATGAACGTTCTCAAATTTACAAGCCTTGATAAACCAATGACATCTTCGCATCTGTATATATAAACACATGTAGTATAATAAATCCTACATTGCCCTGATAAAGTCCCTTAGTGGACGAATCACGTTGGATAAGCATAGTCTCTTTATTTATATATATATATATATATATATATATATATATATATATATATATATATATATATATAAACATCAGATAAATAGTACGGTTTTATATTAATCGTAGATCATATTTCAATGATAATGGCAATAAAAACCTTTTCCATACAGGAAACATTCGGTATTAATTGGCCGCTTATCCAGTGCTGTTGGGATTTATATATTTCTCTTAATTTTTTTTTGTGGAAGAAAAAAGTCCAATAACTTTTATCGCTCTTTTTAGTAGTGATGGGGAATTTCCTTTCTAAGTGTTTGGCCGCTGAATGGTGGAACGTCAACACATTAATTATGTTACGTGTGCTACCCATTTTAGTTGCTGTAGTCCTCAAGTTAAATTTTTTTATTATTACTTTGGTGATTTGGTACAGTTTCTTGTTTGTGATATGCGTAGCACCAGTGCACGAGGTTCGACGAAAAATGGTCCTCTCTAAAACCTACATGGATCATTTTTCGATATCATTTTTAATCATTGATCCGAGAAAGTGATTGCACGCACAGCTGACAGTTTCGACATTTCTGAACCTGTTTGAGGCCTGTAATTCGTATAAGATTTTAGATCTGACCAAGCTATTGAAGGACATCACTTTCTCCTGAGGTTAATGTTTTAGTTATGTAGGAGCATACTAAATTTATTATAACTAATCTATAAAACGACGTATTTGAAGTATTTATTATTTATTATTTATTAATTCCACATTTCTTTACGATTTTCAGGAATGCTTTCATTCCAATTCATTATTTCCGATTTTGAAAGGTTTATTTTGAGTCCTACTTTCTGGAACATTTGATAGAGATTTTGTTTATGTTCAAGATCATTCATATTCCAAGACAAGACGGTGCAAGAGTCTCGGTTCACCCTAGAATATATGATACGCAGGATCCCCACTCTACTTCATCTCAATCTTCATAATGCAATATCCATATAAAATACAAATATTATTGTGACCTAATTATGTGCAATCATGGATTATACGCAATATAGATGAACAATTCAACTAGAACAATTGAAAATGAGTTCAGTGTATCTAAATTAGACGCTTGCCACAGTCGATCTCTCCATCTCAAAGAAATCAATAACGTTTGGCGGCAATTTTTCACATCAACTTGAAATTTTTCTTGTTCAAAAGTTGGATAATTTAAAGGGTTAATGACTTAGATAAAGAAGAAAAGATGTTATAATAATTTAATTATTTCTGTGCTAGATCTATTTTCGTTTTCTCGCCGCAATATACCAAACTATTTTACTTTGAATCTATTTAACCTCGTCAACACTTCATTCCTAAAGAAAGTGTTTAGAATCCAATATCTAATTAGCGTCTAGCTTAGAAATTTCTTTAGGTATATACTCCGCTCCCCGCCAGAAGCGATAACTTAAGTTTAAAATACATTTTAAAAAATGAATAATCTTTCTTGAAGTTTTTTTTAATCAACTTACCCCATGCAAGAGCAATAGAAGCATAATCTAGAAGACAATAGATAGCGATTGGCATTGCATTTAAATTTGTGAAGATCACATTTGGCTGAAAACTTGAAGCCAGAAGAGAGTCCCCCATGTTGGAAGTGCGAGAAAAGAAAATGTTAGCATACAACTTACGGTTACATCTAGCCAGATCAACTGTGAATTGATGAGATTCTAGTTTTAATTCCAAGCTAATAGATTAAATTTAATATTTCCAATAATCAAAATACATTCCTGTATTTTAAGCCGAATTTACATTGAACGGAATATTTTTTTCTGATTAACATTAAAATCTATAAAATGGTTCATATTGAAATAATGTGTAAAAAACAATATATACTTTTCTGAAACTTTGCGTAAGATTAGCTGATTCAATGTTCAACTAATCTGAATTTAAACAAATATGACTTACTTTTAGTTTAAAATATAGCTGAAAATATTTTTTAACGCGGAAGTGGTTATTTTTATGAGGTGTTGACACATCTAGCGACAGCCTGATGTTTGGAAAGTTTAAAAAAGTGGCGCTTAAAAAAAAATTACTTGGCGAATACAACGTGAACACCTTTTCTATCAAACTTTTGAACTGCCCAGTAATCTTAGAAATTGAAGAAATTATTCTAGTCAATCTCATATTTTGCATTTTAGGTATATTTAAACTTACATGAGAAAATGCTATTGAGGTTATCTTAAAATTACCAATAAATTCTAAATTTACTAAAGGCACCGTTCTTAATTTCTGATAAAGTTGTGTATGGACAAAAACGACAAGTTCATATTAAAAAAAAGGAGTCGACCGAAGTCGGTATCATTGATTCAATATGAACGATCATTTCCGTAGCTGTATGTGCTTCGCCAGATCTACAGACAGTTTTGAATTCAGTGTTTGCTTCTCCTCAACCGGTTGCCAACCAAGGCTATAGGACCCAGTCTGTCCTACTAGTTATAAGAGTTGGATTCATACCCTACTCAAGAATATTAGCACCTAAGTGAATGCAATGACCTCGAATAGAATTTGAACTCGGCTTTTATTTATTTATTAGGTTGTTTATTTAAAAGAATAATCTTATATGTACAACATTTTAAAATCTAATACAATTATTGCATTTAAACGAATGCAATGCAATATTTATTGTTTACCAATTTATAAAGAATTTAAATGAAAATAATTTCTTATTCATAAATTTATAAACATTATTAAAATATGTGAACTAGCTTTAAGTAAATCCTTATTATTTACCATTTTGTAAAGATCGAATCAATTAACAATTACCTGATTTTTTGCTAACCATTCCAATAAACAATCTAAGAAATAAATAGTGTGTATTATCTTTGTTGTCAATTCTCAAGAACAAAGAAAATGTACAAATTTATTTTCATATATTTAGGTTTTATTGCAATTCTAATAATCGCGTTTTAAATCAAATATTTGCCAAACAGTGACGGTAACGCCGTCCTTTTGACCTTACGTTTTTTTTTGGGGGGGGGGGGTTAGCACGAAAGTCCATGTTTATCATTTTGTTTTCATGAAATGCGAAATCATTTATTTCTTTTAATGGAAATAAAATCTGAGTTGGAAGTTACTGTCAGACGAGGAACAAACCCGTTTGTTGCTGGCACGTCTTAACAAATCTTCATAACATTGATTTGATTTCTTTTCTTCGTATGGGTAAGTTGGTGAGAGTTCACTGGAGGAGCGGCTATGTAATAAAGAAGTCGCCGGGTAGACATAACGTCATCCTGCTGACAGGCTCGGAGGTAGTGCAACCAATCTCTTGATTGATAGTGGAATGCATTTCGGACAATACACGGGGGCGACCATCTACACTCATTGACAACGTCATCTTATTGGTGCCAATGGCACAACGAGATCGTTCGAAGAATAGCGATGGAGTGTCGTCTTGATGGGATTGATACCAAATGTGTCAGGTGTCTTTATGAAACAATCGTAGTAATACTTTTAAGGACTCAAGATTTTGCCAATCAGACTTATAGAAAAATCGTAAATATGGATTCTGTTGATATTTTTACCATTTCACCCCAAGCAATGCGGGAGTGCTACATTAAGCAGGCGGTTACAGCGAAAGGAAGTTACATGGAAAACTTAGAATACGAAGAATTAAGGAAAGGGGGAAAATGAACGGGATTCACGAAGACAGAATATGGCGAATGCCGTTGCATAAAATCCACCTTTTGACCTCTCTTTATATCGTGATGTTTTTTTACTACTCTTAATCTATTTCAATCTTTCTTTTAATCAGGCTCTTAATATCCTGTTCCCATGATACTTGTCTCTTTCTCTCTTTCTATTTATCGCACATTTGATCTGTATTTTCGATTCCGTTTTCCCTCTTGTTGTCTCTATCTTGATCACTATTGATCTTTCAATTTAAATCTTGTTGGCTTCATTGATTTCTCTCACTCTATCTTGATCCTCTTTCTCTGTTGATTTTTTTTTTATCTCGCTTGAACTCTCATTTTTTCTCTCTCTCTTGACATGACTTTCCAGCTCTCTCTTAATTGCTCTCTTGATTTATCTCTCCCTCTCTATTTATCTTTGATCTCTCTTTTTATCTGACTTAATCTTGTATATAATCTATCTTTTGACCTCTCTTTATATCTTGATGTTTTTCTTGGCTACTCTTAATCTCTTTCAATCTTTCTTTTAATCAGGCTCTTAATATCTCGCTCTCATGATCCTTGTCTCTTTTCTTTTTTTATCTTTCTCTCTCCCTCGATTTCTCTCATGATCTCCCTTCTTCTCTTGATGCCCCTCTCTTAATTAATCCTGATCTGTTTCTTAATTACTCCATCTTTTGATCGCTCAATTTATTTCTCTCTCTTTCTCTCTGTTACTCTATCGATGCATAT
Source organism: Acanthosepion esculentum (assembly GCA_964036315.1). Classification (NCBI taxonomy): domain Eukaryota; kingdom Metazoa; phylum Mollusca; class Cephalopoda; order Sepiida; family Sepiidae; genus Acanthosepion; species Acanthosepion esculentum. The sequence goes on along the minus strand of OZ038498.1, from coordinate 1,159,634 downwards.
CTTGATATACCACTCTTGTTTACACTTTTGTGCGTTATTTTTATTGATCCATCTTTACAAGGGTATTATGAAGGGAGTTACAGAGAGTAAAAGTGAGATGAAAACTGATTAGAGGGTGAATTGAGGAAAGGACAAAAAATGAACGGAGTTCAAAAAGATAGATGGCGATTGACGTTGCATTTACATTTTTGAAGATTGTAGTTATCAGGGAAGCAAGTAAATGGAAAGGAGTTCCACGGGTGGGAAATGTGAGAAAATAAACTGTTGGAGTAGAAAGGCTGATGCATTTAGCTATATCTACATAACTGTGTGGGACCTAAATACCAATCTAGTAGCACGCTTAAATTCATATTGTGGGGGCACCAGAGAAAAAAGCTCACCAGAGTAGATGCCTTGAAAATATTTGTAGAAAAGACAGAGGGAAGCCACGTCACGTCAGTGAGAAAGTGATTGATGTCAAGATATCAAGTCAGGATTGATTACATTGTAGATCGTTCTTTGGATTCTGTCAAGATTCTCGAGATGCACAGCAGGAGCATCAGGGCCAGACCAGATATGTTTAAAGTATTCAATGTGTGAACGAATGGCAGATTCAAACGTGAATTAATAGCTCCAGACGAAAGAAATGGCTTTTACACACGCTATAGAGCAAGAAGTTTTAGTGTTATCCTTAACATAGCCGTTCGAAAAATGCTTTTTCTCAAAGTTCCACTTCATAATCCATCTGCGTAATCATAGATTTCATTTGAGCCCATTCATTTTTTGTAATACTTCTTTTAATATTAACTAAGCAATAACCGTGAAAATTTCACGGTTTTTCTGTTTTACTTTTCTGATGAATCATAGCATCTAATGAACCAATAAGCTCCTTTCTAGTTCCACGACTACAAAATAGCCACGGAAATTCCCCTATTGCATCGTTACATATTTGAGCTTAACAACTTTAATCCAATTTTGTAATAACAATGCAGGTCATCATTTCTAAAAGTAAGAGATATAAAATTAACGACTTGTTTACATTTCATTGACGTGACCGTTAAACAGATCAAATCATTTTCGCCTCTTCTCTTTTTCTTTTTGTATATCATTCTTTTTTTCCTGAAACCAAACAGCGTCTTTGATATATCTTTTCCGTCTTTCCTCGCGACGAAAACGGAATAATTCATAAATTTATTATTCGTTATTCGCGCTAATTAATAACCTAAAAGTTTAACAAAGTCCCTAATTAAATTAACCAATTAAATAACTAATTAGCTAATCAACTAATTGATTAACTAACTGATTAACTGCCACATTATTGGATTATTTGAGTAGTCTTTGATTACTAACGTTTTTTTCCGTTCTCTGTACGAGTATTTAATAATACTCTTCATTGTTTTCAATAATCTCTCTAACTACAGTGTTCCTAATTCTAGGCTATTTGGAACACAGACAACATTACATTAACTAGTTAACTAATTAATTATCTAACTGTAGCATAATTAACATTAAAACATGGTCATTGATGGAGTTTTTGAAATGATATTTTCTTTATTGCGATCCAACGAAAACATAAATCCCCATTTCAATCTGTCATAAAACGTTCATTTTCTCAGTTGCATTTGTAGCTACAATTTCTCACAAATTTGGGGGTAAAAGTCTACCAGTTTTGTAATCGACTTTTTCGCTTGAATAAAATTTTAAAATTACTTGAAGATTTTCGTCAAATACGTTTCTGACCAAAATGTACTAAATAAACACAAGAAAAAAGAAATTGCAGATATGAGACAGAAGCAAAAGGAAAATGTTTATGAATTTTATTTAATAAATCATATGGTCTAAAACTACCCAGTTAGCATAAATTAAATAAAATAATATTTTATGTTCGTAAGAGAAATGTTCGTAAGACGAGGATTTGGCTAGAAAGAAAGAAATAACTGTAGTTCCTGGCCGAGAAGAACGTCGTCTTACTGGAACAACCTACCTATTAGCCTGACCATGCTTCGAGTAACATTTTTTCTTTTTACCAAGCACAAATGGATCAAGAAGTAAACACATTTGAAGGCTTGTAGGCCATCAAAGATATACGACGGATTTAAGGGTCATCCAAAATGAATCCTTCCAGCAGTGCATAGAAACGTGGCAGAGAAAGAGGGAAGATGCTTTAGATTTAAAGGGGATTACTTTGAAGAGAAATCTGTTATTTACAATCTAAATAAATTGTTTATGTCGTCATTCCTGTTATTTTTCAGAGAGACTACATATTTTCTAGAAATATCTTTCATAACTTTTTAATATTGTCAATTATTTTTTAGTTAAATCTATCTTTCTTACCAAGTAAATATTTTTATTTACTGTTTTATTTTTTTTCTGTGCGACTTTTAAGTAGTCGCCAACTTTGCGGTTCCATAACTTAATAATTACAAAATAATTTGTTTCCAGTTGTGGTTATATCGTTCTTTCGATCCATAAAAATCTCAATATATGATATATAAAAAATATATACCAATATATATATATATATATATATATATATATATATATATATATGGATTCCATACAACTGAATATGTTAGCTCTACCACAGATAGAGCATATATATATATATATATATATATATATATATATATATATATATATATATATATATATATATATATATATATATAATATGAAATTTAATTGGCTAATCAAGTCATACCCACAAGTCTAATTTTAGTTCTGACCTTATGTCCCCACTTTAACTTGTGGAAAAAAGGTAACACTTGTTTTGAAATTTGCTTAAAAATCATTTAATCAACAGTCACTTACGATCGCCTGAAGTACAATCATATTATTGAAACATGAAAGCTATAGCACACTTTAAGACTATATTTCTTCATATATATATATATATATATATATATATATATATATATATATATATATATATATATATATATATACATAGGAAGAAAGTGCCGACACTGGAGTTTGAACACAGATCACCATTGAGCAAACACAGGTGATTCCATTTCTAATAAGTAGACCACATGATCGTAAAGGAAATGTATATATGGGAATTAGCGTGGCGTATAACAGATCACCATTTCTACTCTATCCTCTGTTACTATACGGATTGCTATTCTCTCTACTATTCACTTCTCTATCCTCTATCGCTATACTATTCACTATACTATTTCTCTATACTGATCACTATTCGGTGGTTACTATTCGATCGAGTATTATCGAGCAAGTACTATTAGTACGAGTGTTAATCGAAGACATCTGACACCAGTATTGTTCACCGGCTTTTCTATAGTTGTATCTGCGATTACAAAGTCTCTACTACATCGAGCATTACTAAAGTGACAACGAGTGTTCGTTGACATCACAATATATATATATGTATATATATATATATATATATATATATATATATATATATGTGTGTGTGTGTGTATGTGTGTGTGTGTATGTGTGTGTGTGTGTGTGTGTGTGTGCGAATGTATACTTGGTTGAGTCAATTTCTTTTCATATTTCAAAATTTAATTAATAGCCCAAACAAAAAACATAGGAAAATCGTTTATTCATCAAACTATAAGATATTTTTTTTATTTTGCTAGCGTTGTGTCAGAAGCTCACTTTCCCGTTTGTGCTATTTGGCTGGGTTAAAGGCCAAAAAACTCCCTGCAGCAGTTCTCATCCTCATCCACGTTGCATCCCTCCGCGCAGGAAATTAATCATGACTCGGAAAAGGTGTTAATCTGATGGTGCAATATCTTGGCTGTAGGCAGATTGAGGCATCACTTCCAGTCGCTCTATTTCCTCAGGTGTGCTCTTGGTCAGATTGGCAGTGTATTCTGGGGGATTGTCATCCTGTACGTTTGTGCGTTTTGGATTGACCAATTCCGGGTAGCGAGCGTTCTAAGCATCATATACACGCTGTAGTTGATTTCATACCGAGTTAAAATTCGATTCCCAAAACGGGTTTCTTGTCTGCAAAGGTCCACATGTTATTAATACTGGTCAGTGGTCAGCTCATGAGAAACTTCTTGACACTGTCTGTTTACAAGGCCGAGTTTATAGAGGTGTCGGTTGTTGATACTTTGTGAAGAACCAAGATTGGCCGACAAGGTACGATTACTTGTACTTGACTGCTCTTCAGCCATTTCAAATAAGGCGTCGTTTTCCACAGCGGAAGGTCTCTCTGGATTTGTTTTGTTTTTCTTTCGGAGCTGCTCTCACCTTCCTCGAAACGTCTGAACCAGTTTTGTGCAACACGTTCGTTGACAGCTCCTAAGCGTCCCGCATCATTAATTTCTTTAAAAAACTTTTGCTTTACACTTGCAAATTAAATGAGGAATTGAACGAAATTATCTTCCGTTTTATATTCAGCTCTTTATTTCGGCAATTATGTACAATCACGGTTAATTAATTCTTCTAAAACACAATTGGGTCTAATTTCTAAAGATATAGTTAAAATCACAGACGATTCAAGAAGCCTACTATAATAATCTTCGGAAAAAATTCTTCAGATACTATAAAATGGTTCTAGAATATTAAAAATAAAAATAAAACCACATTTATCCAATTTGACATTATAGACTCCTCTGCTTCGTTTCAAAAGATCTGCTACTAAAAAGTTTTATACTTTGTTAAAAGCTAAAATGACATGATTATGAATCCGGAGTTATCCTAGTTGCTAGACAATCTCTACTAATATATAACAATTCTAATTCGGTCAAAAGACGTAATGATAACTTTGACGTTCCGATTTGACCATATAACTCCGCTGGAATTACAGATTTAGTAGGTATCTATATATTAAACACTTTTAGTAGAATTATTGGTCCAAAACAAATGGGCATTTATAGAGACGACGGAATTATTTAAATCCCAAATAGTAACGGTCTTCTATCCTCTAGGATACAGGAGAAAATTACAAAATTGAAATCCCATTTAACCTTGAGATAATCAATTTCTTAGATGTCACTTTCAACCTCTCTTGCAACACCTATAAGTCTTGTCAAAAAGAAAATCAAAATCCTATTTACATTAAAGTAAACTCCAATCAACCAATCTCATTCATTAAACAAATCCCTTACACTGTAAACACTAGAATAAATACATTATTGTCTAAAAAAAATATGTCATGAGAACAAAATAACATATAACAAAGCAAGAGTAATTGCAAACAAAAATTAGTTTACCAGAAATCTCTTGAAAATAATAAAATGTGTAGGACCACAAACCGAAAAAGAATGGTAATATGATTCAGCCCCACTTTCTGTAAGCTATCCACCGTAATTATTGGCAGATACTTCTTAAACGTAGTAGACAAACACTAAAATCAAAATAACCCCTATAGAAAATTTTCAATAGAAAAACTCTCAGAATTAGTTATTCCTGCACCAAAAACATGCAGAACATTAGAAAACATAACAGCCAAACAGCAGAAATATTTCAACAGAAAACAAGCCCTGTAAAAAGGGGACCAATTGGCCAGGAGTAATCTATAATTCGGGATATGTGGTATAACAAGATACCATTTTCCCGAAAGAAAACATTAACGGGAAAAACATACAGAGAGATATCCGCTGAAAACAGCGACTATACATTCACCGATATTCCTTTTCCAATGCTACCTTAAAACACCAAACAGCCCTATCTAAGTATTATTGGAAAACTGAAGATAGTGGTTTCACCCCACTAATCAAATCGGAAATTATCTGTTGGTCTCACCCCCAAATTTCTAAGATATATGCAATCTGTGTACAAGAAAAATTAGATTAATCAAATAGAGAAATTCTAACCAGTTAAATCAAAGTAACGAACGGATTTTCAAGTACAGACATAAGAAAAAAATTAAAATTCCCTAAAAAGTTGGTTCTTGAGGGGTGGGGGTGCAGACCTGCAACAGTCTGTATCATGGTTGAACGCAATCTTCAGGCCATGTACATTGACCTGAAGATCGGGATCAATGATATGATGTTTTCTATTGTTTGCACTCTCGGATGTTCAAAAGAGGTGTTAATTTTTTTTTTAACTTCGATGATCGAAGGAGAAACAGTGACTTCATTGTCATTTGGCCGTAAGTCTACGTTTGTGCATGTATACATACATAGTAACTATTTTATTTGAAAAACAAAATTATCCTCTGTGAAACTGAGATCTAGAATTTTTGAAACAATATGACTATCAACAATAAATCAAAGAAGTTTTCTTTTTATCTAATATATCATTAGCCAATCTACCGAAACTCAATTAACGACATATCTTATATTTATTTATACGAGAAAGCCAAAAATTCGCCATCCCAATGTCTGATCATACATTTATTGCGCGTGCATATTTGGCCATATGCTGCCAACATTATCATTAAAATGCTTCTGTTTTCGAATTATTCGACAATATCCGAAGCTACGTTTTGCCAGATGAGTCTTCATAAAGAAAAATCTACAAAATCTAAGGCAACTTTGTCGTCCTTCTTCCCTTTTTTCTTTTGTTTTTCTCTTTCAAATATTCTCCAAACCAAATCAATCATCTAATCGAAGACGCAAACAATTACCATAATTGCCAATGACTGATTTAACGAGGTTGAGTCCGAAAATAATTCCTCTAACGGATTGTTTTAATATGAAAAACTACATTTTGTAATTAAAACAACCTAAAACTTTACATTTCAAATATATATTTTGATTAATATTTTCTGCCACATCTAAGCAAAGCTGAAAAATGGAGCACTCAGTGAGAATCGTGCTCACTATTCGATCGTAACTGATCCAGTGAGGAAAATATGTTATTATACCAGGTCGAAGCGCTCTTTTGATTAACATTTACCGTAATGTGGTTTTCTAAGAGTAGCTTAGATGTGGCAAATGGCCGAAAGTATGGATCACTTAGTGAGGATCGAATTCAGTATTCAGTCGTAATTGATCTCGGTTTGCAGACCATTACATTAGGCCAATATGCTCTCTCCGACACATGCATGGATCGAATTAACTACTCACTCGTAATTGATCTAGCTAGACAAGCTTGTTAACCATTACACTCCGTCGAAGTGCCTTTCTGATTAATACAAGGTGTCCATAAAGTTCGTGTGCACTTTAAAAATTTATAACTTTATTTGTATTTGCGATAGAATTAATCTGTAAAAATGTTATAAAGTTTAATGTACCTAGTATTAAGTAGCTAAAATAACTAATGTGATTTCAGGCATTACTGTAAATCAGTTGGCAAATGTTTTCCGTCAACTGCAAAATCGTATTACCCTTTGTATTGCTAATGATGGAGAACATGTGGAAACTTAAATAAAATTTCAATAAAACCTTAAGAAATATAGACTTACTTCTTTCTAATACTTTTTACAAATTATTTATATCGCAAATTCAAATAAAGTTATAAATTTTTTAATGTGCACACGAACTTTATGGATCCCATGTATTTACTACAACACGAGGTCCCTAAGATATTTGTTATATTAATTACATAAAGTAGTATTCAGCGGGTAGCTTTTCCCATTTAATATTCATTGATATAAAATAGCCACGTTTAAATTTACGGGTATAAAACAGCAAAACCTAAAATAATTTATACTCTACGTTAACGGCATCATCTAGGCTCGTGATTCCCAAAGTGTTGCACAGGAACCACAGTTGCGGGCGATTTGATTTTTAAGGGGGCAATGCGAGAGTGAGATTAACAGTTATTACTGTGTGAATCTGATAGGGTGTGCGAGTTAATACATACGGTGCATATGCATTATGCATACATAAAATATTTGTGTGTATATATGTACATGTATAATTACGTATGTACTATATATATATATATATATATATATATATATATATATATTTGTGTGTGTGTGTTAAGGTAATGAATGATTTTGTTAATACGAGTGGATAATTCTAATGAGGATGTGATCCAGAGAGTTCAATGTATTTCCAGAGAAAATATTAATTAAATATTTAAGAAAAACAACCGTAATGTTTCATGATTGTAATTTATTTCCCCAGAAATACTTTTCTGGGGAAATAAATTATAATCATAGAAACTTAATGTTGTCTCTCTTAAATATTTAATATATATATATATAACTTCTAAAATTAAATGATAATATTGCATATATGCAGTCTCAAGTACTTAAGGAAAGTTAAATTAATGGCCTTTTAGGCTTCATCCACGTGAATAAGAGTTACTTTTTTGAATAATGCAAAATATATATTACAGTGGGGGTAACCAAAAAGGTTGGTAACCACTGAACTTGACTGTTACAATGGCCGAATCCGTTTTCACATGTGGTTGAAATAAATCCACTGTTTGACTGTCTTTAATTTTATCCCATATCAGATTCTTATATGTGATGTGTTCCTTCAAGGCATTGGTGACCATAGTTCTTAACAATTTCCTTCCCTTTATAGTACTTAATATATTTTGTCTTTTTTTATCTCTCTTAAACCTTTTTCTGACATCTATTTACTCAAGTTCGTAGGTTATGCTTTGTATTCCTCAGGTTCTGAACATTCTTCTTCTATCTCCTCATTATGTGTCCTAGAAATGTCAACTCTCTTCCTGATTTTAAATGTGTCCTTTTTGTTTCCATTTTCTCTAAAACATCGTCGTTGCTTACATGTTCAGTCCATCATTCTGCAGAACCACATTTCATTTCCTTCAAGTCTCTTCTTCATCTTTGAGGAGATTATCCGGAATTTTATGTAGAAGAATTGATATTAATCAACTGTTCCTTATTCTTTTCTTTACTTCTAATTTCAGTTTCCCGGTACTTTGTTTAGCTTTTGGAATACAACTTTGACTATCGCAATGCGCCTTCGGATTTCAGTGTGGCACATTCAACCCTTTATTAAAATACTTATACAGATATATAAATTGTTGTACTTGTTTGATTTTGGTATCTCCACATAATATATTTAAAATATGTGACAAATTTCTTTGTGTATATACGATATTATTGCTTTTATGATTATTGGATTAATAAACGTTTATTTTTTCTTTTCAGGTAAGTCCGTGTTTCTTTCCTGAGAACCATGAAGTTGGTGAGATTTTATGTTCATATAAATATTCTAACGCTGTGTTGGCAATACCTTCCTGAAGTGATTTTCCAAGCGTTGCTTAGATGTGGCACAAGGCCAAAAGTAAGAATCGAACTCACTACTCAGTGGTAATTTTTCTAGCGAGACAAGCTTGCTAACCATTACACCGCCTTTAGGTGCCCAGACCTTCCTGCATAAGGAGGAACTGAAAACTTATCGGTTTGACCAACTTCACAAAATCCAACTAAATGAACAAAACATGAATTATATTTTTTAAAATCATTTCTTGGTTGTGCCGAGAACTTCTCAGCATCCTTCAAATACTGAACCGTGTCGTTATACAGTTTTATTTCAAATCCTCTCTGTCTGTCATTCTAAATTTGCCTGAATATCTCTTTGACAATACCGCTCAATATATGTGTGTGCGTGTGTGCGTGCGTGTGTGTATGTGGCATACGTCAATCTCGAAAAACCTTGGATCTGCTCAAAAAGAGTTATTCCGCAGCTACTGATGGCTGTGCAGCATCTATTAATATATATATATATATATATATATATATATATATATATATATATATATATATATATATATATATATATATATCCAAGTATAGGATTGGTGTATTCAAAATAAAATTCCAATAACAAAAAAATACTATTCTTAAAAGAGACCTCAGTACAGAGTAGAGTTTATTCGAAAATTATAACATAAATATGTTATAAAATCACCAGAAAGATAGCCATTTTGTTTCAGCACTTCTGGTGTCTTATCAAGTAATGGTATTGAATGTAGAATAAACAGATTTAAAAAGTTCAAATCGACCAAACACCCCTCAATAGGGAAATAATTGCCTTTCATTGTTTGTATATGTTGTCTGTTTTTTTAGGGTCGTGGACATCTATTTCCTGCTTCATTCGTGTTCTTGCATGTTTATATATCAAAATATGTCTACGTGTTTGTGTATTATAATCTGATTGTGTATGTATTGTCTTTTGCAAGATTTCATCCTCCCCTGCCCATATTACCACTTCAAATGTATCTAAGTTGTAACGAAGCTTTACATCCAATTATGATATTAACGTTTATTCTGAAGTTTTGGCCTTTCAATTAAAAAAAAAATAAATAACAAAATATATGTATTTTTCCTCAGTTTCTTCTTTAAATAATTTTATAATATTTTAAACTTAATACAGATTAAATACGCACACACATATGTAGTGGCATGTCAGAAGAGATATTTCAAATCGTCAATGAAGCTGGGTGCACCAAGTGATTGATTAGTGGAGAGATATCTCCCGCTGCCATATGCAGAATCAGGTGACTTCACACCTTCATCTGGTTTTGAAAGTGCGTATGAACGTAAATTTATCGTGAACACTTAAGAAATTAGTACTGTTTCTATAAATTTTTACCGTAATAGCATATTTTCTCTTTTAATCGCCATCAACTTAGTTGTGGAAAAACTGGCTGTTCACATTCAATGCCTCAAAAATCACCAATCGCGATGAAAGCCCCGTTCCTTGAACGCCTGCTTCAACTCAGCCCAGACCTCAAGTGGAAATCGTACATACGATCCATCACTAAAGATACTGGAAAATGACCGCTTCCTCACTGCTTTTCTTTACCTTTGCAAGAGTCATACCAGGCCGAAAATGGAGTGCTGTTGCCCTTGTCCTCACTAGAGTCCAAAAACGTTTCTGCGTCCTGGTGGGTGGTAAATTATTTTCCATCCTACAACCCCTTTCTCACAGACGGGACGTCGCAAGCCTCTCTCTGCTATAACGCTATTTCCATGGAGAGTGTTCAGACGAACTACACGGCTTAGTTCCACCAGTTTTTAACCTGCGCAGATAAGAACCGTCTTGTCACGTATATTGTAGCGAACCACCGATGTTCACTTCAGATTCCATTGGTGAGAAGTAATTTCCACTCGAGTATCTTCTTCCCGCGAACAGCAGCCTTGCGGAATCGGCTACCAATAGGTTGTTTCCCCTATCTTAACTAGTTCTAGGGTTAACCATTATCTTCCACACATATCAGCATACGATGTGTGTCTCTTAGTCTGTAAACTCTACCTCAAGCTGATTTACTTTGCGTTGCCTGGCGGGCTTATAGCCACGGCATTATAAGTGATTGAAACCTATATGCCCTGTCAAGACCAACAACATTGCAGATTATTCGTTTGTATTTTATCAAGCATCTCTAAATACATAGCAAAAGCACCAGACAAGACGTGACAGTCAATGCATGGACGAATGGTTGACTTAAAAGATATATTTTGGCGAGAATATTATTGAACCAACTTTCCTAGTAGGAGACTTAGCAATTGAATCAATGCAATCTTTTCTTCTTGTCAGGGAAAAATGTTCGCATGAATCACTCTTCTGGAGGTTAGCATCAGCCATGCCGATGGTAGGCAAGAAAAGGTTTTTTCAGATGATTAAAAAATTTCAGTTTCGTTTTCGCAGCATTAAAATTCTTGCTCCTGTTAACAACAAATTATAGGTCATTCTTGAGATTAGCTGCCAATTTGACCTTATCGAATCGGCCAGACTTACCATAAAGACAAGGGTAACTAGTTTTATCACCAATACAAAATCTGAGTTCAGAACTGATGACATCGAGGAGGTCGTTGATGAAAATTATGAATAACGCAAGTCTGTGGGACACCTGTATAACTGCAAAAAGTTCTAGAATATTGGCCGTTCAAGACAACTTTCATTTTGTGATTTAATAAAAAGATGTTGAATCAGATCAAAGTTTCTTTCAGAAATCCAATCTTTCAACTTGTGAAGAAGACCTATATGCCTAACTCTGTTAAATGCATTCGACTTATCCAAGCCACAGTGTAAGCTTTGTCATTATAATCCAACGCTTGATATACACTTTCAGCAGTAACTGTTAATACATCCGCAGTTAATCTAGAAAAGAGAATACCACATTGTTTGTCTGAAAGAAGAGCTTTCGAAGTAAGATTCTTAACCACTTCATCGTTGATTATTTCCACTAGTACTTTGCCAAAATGAGAACGCTAATAGGACGATAGAAGTATCAGACCATTCTCCCGATTTCTTAATGACTGGTATTACAGAAGAGGATATCCAACAACAGGAAAGCAAGTAGTGACAAGGTATTTATTGTAGAGTTTAGAGATAACAGAAGCCAGTTTAGGAGCACATTTCTTTAGGAACTTGGTAAAATCCAAAATATAATCAGTAATATTATTGGACCTGACATGGCGTCTCGGCTTCAGTCACTTTCCCACCGCCGTAAAGTTGCTCCTTTTCCCCTTTTCTATAAATATTGTCAGTGTAATTGTCCTGATGAATTCTCCTATTCTTTATTTTTAATGTTGTTATTTTTATATCCCACCCACTTCAGGCACATTGTACATATGGGAAAGAGTTAGGGCTACACGGAGACTTGAGATATTATGGTGGCTGTAATGGTAAGAATGTGTTGTTTTTGTGTAAGGGATATTCTGGTATGTTTCGGTCAATAATCGTGGATAGCTAAGATAAAACAGACTGAAGAGCAGCCTTCCTCTATCCCCACCTTTGGACTTTTGTATTTTTTCCAAATAAATACTACTTTCCTGTACAGTATTTACTTTCCTCTATGCCACCTAGACATTATGAATTTAAGCGCTGTAGTAGATTGGCAATAGGGTTTAATCAATTTACTGTTGAATATGGCTAAATGTAACCGTAAGTTCTAGGCTAACAGTTTCTTTTCTCGCACTTCTCGCTTGTGGAACTCTCTTTCGACTTCATGCTTTTCAGTCAGTTTTGATCTTCAAAAATGTAAATGCAATGTGAATCGCAATCTACTATCCTCCTGATTTCTGTTCTATTGCAAATAATAGAAACAATAGATGGAGTTATATGCATATCACACAATAGTTCGAAAATCGAAGCTTTTTATAGATTACAGGACATAACGAGTTAAGCCATTTATAAAATAAATTTTGATTTTTTTCCATTTAACTTAAAATAGGTGGGCATCCTGTTCCATATTTCTGCAAATACGAGGCTATCATTAACTTTTTACGCTCGACAGCGCCGATTTTGAAAGTTCCGGGACAGCGAACAGCTTTACAATTTTAGCAATTTCGAATCGAAATTTACAGGTTTCACGGCTGTTATTAAATCGGAAAAAAATCCTCTCTTCTTTTAAGTGATTTATATGTTTTTTATTCGACAGAATTCTAGATTTTTAGCGAAGAACGATAGACGATCATGCCATGCCATTAGATATTTATAGGAAAAATAATGAAATACATTTTTACAATTGCTAAAATGTTGTTTTTTTAAATTACCATGTCATTTCCAGGCAGAGAGGATCATAGCTCCCTTTTTCTAAATAAATTCTTTGGTAAGATAATAATGTGATTTCCTGTCGTCTTCTCGGTGATTTTGTAAACAAAGTAGTTCTTCTCTTAAAATAACAGTCACACAGAGGTTAATGACTTTACGAAAGATATTAATGTAATGGATGATGCATAAATGAACCCGGTTCGTTCATTCCACTTTCACTGTTATGTACTTACATATCCAACATAATATGGTATCCCACGATATATATATATATATATATATATATATATATATATATATATATATATATATATATATATATATATATATATGTACAGTGTAACCCGGATATAAGAGAGTTGTCGGGACCGGAGAAGAAGTCTCTTATATCAGAGTTTCTCTTATATCCGGGTTTGGTCTATTATATATACATTAACACAGGCTCTAATTTGGGACCAGAAAAATCTCTCTTATATCCGGGTTTCTCTTATATCGGGGTCAATTATATCCGGGTTACACTGTATATATAAATTAATTTCTTAATTTCTTCGGTGATTTAAAAAAAATTAAATTACTATCAAATATTAAAATCTCTTTTTTGACATAAATTGCTAAAAATTACCACTCATCCTCTCTTCGTAAAGCCTAATTACAGCTTCTTTCTCTTTACTTCCTCCTTTCTTTCTTTTTATATTTTTCTCTCTTCTCCCCTTTCCCTTTCAATATATCACTTCCGTTAAGTTAACCTATTAACTAGGTCAATGTCTGGTCCCGCCTCCCCTAATACTAAATATGATAGATAGAAATATTAAAATAAACCCTCTCTAAACTCGATCAGTTCTATCACACCACTCCTACTACCCTCTCTGTTAAATTACATAAACTTAATACTACCAGTCAAAAGTGTAAATGTTCATTTCATTTTTCTTTTCACCTTTTGGAAATGTAGTCTGATGATCCAGCGTCCTTTAAAAGGGGTATGGTGAAATAAATTATTACATGGAGCCTTAAAGTGGTCTTTTTTTCTTTAAATTATTAGCTCTGAATTTACATTGAGCTCTCAGGATTTCTTCCACCTTGGGACTACCTATACAGATTAACAAATCTTTCGTAATATATATATATATATATATATACATATATATATATATATATATATATATATATATATATATATATATATATGTATGTATGTGTATATATATGTATGTATATATATATATGTATATAAATGTATATATGTATATATATATGTATATATATATATATGTATATGTATATGTATATATATATTTATTATAAATATATATATAAGCATATATATACATATAAATAATTTATATGTATATATATATTTATATGTATATATATATATATATGTATCTCTCTCTCTCTCTCTCTCTATATATATATATATATATATATATATATATATATGGCGAGTGTAACAGCAAAATTGTCAAATTCTTAGATTAAGCTTTGAAACGTTGTACTTTAGAAATGTTTAATGATACCTTACTGAAATTCTCCGAGATTTATATAACACTATTGGACTCTATTTTGAACAAGAATATATTTAGCTCTATGCTGAAAGGATGGTCCCTCTTCTTGTAGTGACCTCTTGATTTAGTTTTCCTCTTTACTGTTCTCTCTTTTTTAAAATTTTCACTGATTCTTACCACAAATAAATAGTGTCAATATGTCTAAATGACCTATCTGAAAACCTGTCAAAAAGAATTATCCCACGCTGTTAAACGATTTCGACAATTTTGCTGATACACTCGGTATATATATGTATTTGTAAAATGTAGAAAATTGATTTTTTATGCCCAATGGTCTGATACCTTTTCAACACATCTCGTATATGCTTTCATATTTTTTTATATTTTGCGGATTTAGCTCACTTTTCTTCCGGCATGATATTTGATTAACTTGGATAGAAAAGAAATAAAAAAAAGTAGTTGTCAATATACTTTTCTTTTTTAGATAAATATTTGTGCTTGCGATTTCTATGTTCTTTTTTAAAACCTCTAATCATTCCAGAAAAACACTAACTTCCACGAGATATAATTTTTTCAGATATCAGTAAACTTTGAAATCGGAAGAGAAATTGCTAACACAATTCTAAAATTGAACTATTGCTGGAAATATTAAGAGAAATTTTAATATCTGATTTAAATTTGTGACTTGCTTTGCTCATATAAACTTAAGACTTTCCCGATTTGTTGTCACGTAATAAATTTTGAAATATTTGTTTTTGCTTTCCAATTATTTTTGATACACAAAGGTACAATGTATTATTTCGCTGAAAATAGTGTAACCATGGACATTTTTTGTTTTGTCATGCGCCGAAAAATATGAAACGTACATTTCAACAGTTTTTATTCAAGTTATGGCAATTTTATGGGGAATTTGAATAGTAGACGACGACATACTTGTATTTTATAACCTAATTAGTGTCAGCGGTGACAACTTCAGTAAAATTCCTTAAAGACTACGAAAGCGTTTTTTATGTGCCAAAAAGAACACAAAAATCAAAAGAAAATGTTTTATTCGCTGCCATTAATATTAAAATGTTGTGTTTCTCACGAAAGGGTAAATGTTATATCTCTCAAATTACAAGTAATTTTACAAGTAATGTTATATCTCTCAAATTACAAGTATATATGTCAATATAATTTCTAAAAATGTAGTGCAAGTTTACAAAAACCAAGGGCAGCGGGTGGCGTAATGCATTACGGCTCGAAAGGAGAAATCGGAGAGCCGAGTTCGAATTCTAGTAGGGTTCATTGGATTCACTTACACGCAAATAAAGGTATGAATCCATCTTTCTCTATAGATATAGTTTAGTTGTCGTATTTGTATCATAAAAATATTATTATTCAAAAAGGATTAATGCAAGATTCGTGAAAAAAAGGAATTATTCTCAATAAAAGTCCGGTTGAAAATTCCAACGTATATCACCTGAAGATCGGAACGTACAACAGCCGAAGCGTCGTGAATAACGAAATAAATATGCGGACAAAAGTCAGAACAATGTAAATAATACAATTAACAAATATGCTTTTAAAGAACCGGAAAGGGTTAATAAGTCGTATAAAAAAAAAAAAAACTAAAGCTTATCTAAATCTAAGTAATAAGAGTGACAGTTTCTGTGTGAGCGTAATGTGTCTGTGGTGGCGCGGATAGTGGAACGGCTATAGGCGCCAACATTAAATTCGGCGTACGGAGTTTACTTCGATCTTGGTTCGTTTTCTTTATTTTTCTCTGTCTATATAATGAAAAAATAAATGCCAAAGGGGAAATGTTCCGTTCCATCAGGAATCTTGGTAAGTAAAAATGTAGAAATCTTACCGAGAAAAAAACAAAAAACTGGTATTTATATATTTCGCAAAATTTATAAATTTGACTAGATAAAGTTTCTCAAGAATTGAAGTGCGTCCAAATTAAAAAGTATTTCCCTCTCGTTATTTTTCTTTCTTAATATTGTCTTTGCGGTTAAATGCATTTATATTTGATTTCCTACATTCACACACACAGAGACACATATATTATAGGTTATTTCAATAGACACAAATATTAAAGCAAATGTTCTGTTTAAAATAAACAGCATTAATTACATCTACCGGCCTGAATATCCGAGAAATTTCATAGAAAAATATGTATACTCCGAGATGAGTGTGTGTGTGTGTGTGTGTGTGTGTGTGTGTGTGTGTGTGTGTGTGTGTGTAAACAGTAAATCGACCTTACTAACCAGACGCTTCCTTCCTGCATAAAATGGTATATAATATATAAATAATATATATATATATATATATTATTTATATATTATATATGTGCGGTGCTTATTGGAAAGCACTAAATATCCAACTATATATATATATATAGTCACGGGTTACATTTTTTCTGGCCCTCCCCACACTTCTTTCATTGCATCCAAGTCGCCTGACGATCAAGTGAGCGTGAAATTACGCATACTACTAGGGCCATCCTTTCATAGGAATTAACGTTGTCAAGCGCTTTTGGCTCTGTGTAATCAATCTTGGCTTTGGGCACTTTAATGAGTAGGTAGGTTGGACTTTAGCCCTTTTTTCTCTCTTTTTTCAGTATTGTCGATTTTGCTCCAGACTGTATTTGGATAATGGATAAGTGTTTTAGGTTTTGGTAAATTGTACATTGTTTATATTATACACAATGAGTGCATTTGGTACTAAAATAATGTCTGAGGTAAAGTAACACAGGTTTATACAAAGAATAAGTATACATTTCGTTTCTGTTTGGAAGGTTTTGTACCAAATGTTCAAGGACAATATATATATATATATATATATATATATATATATATATATATATATATATATATATATATATATATATGGGGGGATTTTAACAATATTTAAACTAGATATATTCGGATTATTGTCTTCATCTTTGTTGTTATTATCACATCGTTTCGGCTGTTTTGCTGTCAGGGTTATATCGATTTGGGTAACCTATAGGGAAATCGGGCATGGCTGATCATGTATCGAGGAAAAAGGGTAGTCATCAGCCAATGGGGAATGAAGGGAAATACTGTCGAAGGAAGAACACTGGAGAATTAAACGTCTGAATGCATCAGATCATATGCTAGTCTCTGATGATCGCCTGAGTAGGCCTAGAATAGAAATAAATACAAAGAGAGCCACTAATAAATAAAGACAGACTCTAATGATAGCAGAATCAGTTTCAACCTAATCAGCAGCCAGGTTAATTTTAAGAGTCTAAGTTTACTACAATGTTTTTTTTCTTCTACGGGACAGTGGCCTAGTAGATAAAAGCACTGGTTAGTGAATTTGATGACATCGTGGTTGTGAGTTCCGTGCCTTGGTCGAATGGCATGTACTGAACAATACTTTATAAAATAAGAACTAGACGATACCCCTATTGATCAAGAACAGTCTATCCTGGTAGATTAAATAAAGTGTTCACTTCAGAATTCCCTGTAGGTTACCCAGAATTTTCTGTAGGTTACGCAATGGATATACATCTGAGGAAGGCCGGACTTTCAAAATGTTGTGATAACAACAACTAAAATAGGACAATATCCCGAATGTAAATAGTGTAAATAATGATAACTCCTTATCCCAGATATACAGACAAAAAATGTTCTGTCTACTTCAACCGTTTCTTTTTAATGCATTTTTCCAGATTTGTTTTGTATGTGACACACCTGTATCAAAATGCTGGATAAATTGTCGAAAGTTCTTTTTTTATTCGCTTTTGTTAATATTTTCAGTTGTCTCTGACCTTGACTGGGTGTTGTTATGATTGTAAACAATGTTTCGTATGTAATTTTACTGTCGAAATATAACGTAGCTGCGGATTACCGTTTTTAGCGATATATTTATAAAGGGACGAATCTGAGCGATTGTAGTGATTATTGATCGCATTGAATCTTCTAAAAAACACGGATGAGTCTATAATGAATGACATACAATTAACAAAAAAATTATTTTCTATTGTCATAACCAACTAAATAGAAAAATTTACAAAAGCGGTTTATGAATGTCTATGTGTGTACACATGTCCCTTTTCGTACGAGTGTACAATAATCATCAGAATGAAAATTATTTTGCTGTTGATTTCATAAGTAAGCTTAAGGCCTTCGTAGGCAGCTTTGTGAGTCATGTGGATTGTTGACGACTGACTGAAAAGTACCGCAGGAGAAAAACATTGTTAACGCAGTATTCATGCTTAAAAGCAATTTTTCTTAGAACCGAAAATATACTTCGGCTTTAAATAAAACATATAAAGGATTAATAAGCCATGAGGAAACAAACCAATTTTTTTCTGTAACTTTATACTCTGGTTACTTTCTGGAAGGCATCTTTCGCTATGTCACTTGTGCGCTACTAGTGCCACGCAGACACTAATGGCCTATGTTATTTGGCATGATGCTTAGTATCGTTTTGCTATTTGTTCACTGTGTTGTGATAAACAATTCTTCTCTCCAGAATCTTATACATAAGTCAACAATTCGGACATGCATTGAGTATTGCTGCCACATCTGTTCTGGTGCTTCTGTTATGTAATTAGAGATTCTTGCGACAATACAGAAAAGAATCTGCAATGTTATCGATCCTGACCTGGCATCTCGGTTTCAGTCACTTTTTCACAGGCGTAACATAGCTTCCCTCTGCCTTTTCTATAAATACTTTTATGTTAATGGCTTTGGACAGCATTCGGCATTGGTATTTATAATTTACGAATTTAATCGTTAGTACTAAATTGCCAGTTAGCTCTCCTTATTTTATAGTTGAAATTGTTAGATGTAACCATAAGTTCCCGTTGCTAAAAGTTCATTCTCTTGCACTTTCCGTTTCTTCTTCCGATGAGTCTTCCTCTTTGATACCGAGACTTTATGAGTTTAAGCGTAATACTAGATTGGCAGATAAATTTCATCATCTTACAACTGAAATAATTAAATATAAACGTATGTTCTATGCCAACCATTTCTCCTCTTGCACTTCTTTTGCTTGTAGAACTCGCTTCTAATTTCTTGCTTCCCGATCAACTTTGATCTTCAAATATTTAAATGCAAAATCAAAGTCTATCGTTTTGCCTTCTTAATCCATGTCCTTTAATTGTTCTCATTTCTTAATAGTGAGTTTTTCTCAAATTCTCTAACAATCAGTAAACCCATTCCGTCTTAGTGATATTAATGCTTGGCTTGGGGTGAAATGATTTTTTTAAAAAATGAAAAAAAGATACAGAAAACAATGATGAAGAAGTTATAAAAAGGTCGAGCAATCTTTGTGAAAGAAGGTATGAAAAATTAGGATTCCGATCAGATCATTTACCTCGGCGTACAACAAGGATACTGAACTTTGCGTCTAAATAATAGTTCTAATCATGCAATCATGACAGCTGTATCTCCCTAAAATGGGATTCAATATCCGGCCTTGTTTGCGCAATTTGTTTTCAGTTAGTTTTCTTCTTGCGTGATGTTGAGTTGCGTCGAGGTGGCATGCAAAGATCAATGATAGTAGAGAAAGTTACACCACTTCTTACAGCTTGTACATATAGTATGTCGATGCAAGAAATTCGAAAAAGACTGATGATGATGATTGATTAATAATAATAAATAATAATAATAATAATAATAATAATAATAATAATAATAATAATAACTAGTGGTAATAGTAGTAGTGGTGTTATTGTTGCATATTATTAGGCCAATGTGAAAAGAAAAAATAGTAGAAATAACTGTAAGTTCGATGCAGACAATTTCTTCTCTCGCACTTCTCGCTTGTGGAACTCTCTTCCGGCTTCTCCGTTAATTTTGGTCTTAAAAAATCCAAATACATTGTCAATCCTTACCTCCCCTGTTCTTAATTCTTCTTCTTTTATTGATCTCTCTCCTTAATAAATGGTTTACTTTTTTCATATTCTCTCACACTCAGTAACCCCATCACCACTACCACTTCCACTTAGTGTTTATTAAATTTCTTGGGGGCGTGGGGGGTGAATTGATTAGCGGGAAAATCCGTCTGAAATGTTTCTGGACGTGCAGGTGGTGCAATGACTAGAGTCTTGGAACGGAAATTTAGCGAGACTAGCTCGAATTCCAGTCCAGCTCGTTACAGCCACTTTCGCAAAAATACCCTTACGAAAAAAAAATCGCTCTTCTCCCTCCAGGGCACACTCCCTAGCCGTGTTTAGCAATAACTATAAAAGAAATATTCCTCGAACCGTATGTATCACTGCTGGGGCTCATTCTTAAACTGCAACAAACGTCCGCACAGCATAGATAGCGTATAAACTACAGGCTTTACTGCCTTGCTTGGGTTTGGAAATTTAAAAAAAAAAAAGGAATTATAAGAAAAATGTTAAAAATAGGAATTTAATTTGAGAAAGGACAGAAGTCTCCCAGCATGTTCATCTTGGTTTCTATATAAGATTAGGCCGTTCTATCATTTCTGCCTTAGTACTCGAACTTTCGAGCTGAATCATCTCTTCAATCCACAGGTTGTGATTGGTCTCACTCAGTTATATCTGATTAAGTGGACATTTTGTACTAGTTAATAGCCACGCTCTTGTTCAGTTTAAAATTCCGGTAACGTTAGCAATTACGACGACAGATACCTGAAGAAATCCAGATTGTACAACTGTCGAAACATTGTAAAAACCAAGATTAATAATGCTTCGAATAGCAAAACATATAATAAAATATTTTTCTCCACTATCTTTCTATATTATTTCGTTTAATTCAGTGAAGTCGAAAAATAATATTTTGTTAGGTTGGTACACGTATGCCACGTTTTACAGCATTTTAGAGAAGTTTTAGAGATGTCTTACATTTACTCGGCTTTTTTCATTTATTTTTTTTATTTCTGGAATTAGATAATACTTTCGTTCTTAAGATTTTGGAAAAATCGAGAAACTAGGAAAATGGATATCATGCTTACGGAAACGGAAACGCTTGTTTTATAGACTCATAGAAAAAAATTGTCTCCGTACAGAAACATTGCCGTTGTACAAAATATCTAATAGCAATGAAAAATGGAATTATTACGAGAATCAAAAACAAAGGCAAGTTTGTATAATATTCAGAATAAATGAAAAATATCTCAGCTTAAACAGAATCTATTAATGTGGAGGGATGTTATTCGATTCAGCAGTAACTCTCGTTCCCAAAATCTAATGCGAGCATTCTTGAAAGAATTCATCAACTCATTTATAGAATCGTTCTTTTGTGAAGGAATACAAAAGTTAGGTGCAACTCAACAGTAAGAATAAAAGACTTAACAGCGCAGTAAGTGTACATTGAAAAAGTCCAGGAAAAAAAAGATAGTGTCGAAAAATTTATGGCAGAATTAACGTAAATTATTCTTCATCAAACCCAATATAGTATTTCTCAATATATTTTTTTAACTTCAGGTCACTTGTAGAATAATTTAAACTGTACGGCGCACATTTAGTCATAAAATTTGAAAATGTAAAATTTTGGTTTAGAATTCCCAAAGTGGATTAGCGGTACAGTTTTAATTTAAAGGGATTTATGAAGAAGAAACTATTTTTTTCTTAGAGAGGCCGATAATGACCAATTTAAATTCCTTGAGGAAGGCAACAATGGAAAACATTATCTTCTTCTTAAAGATTGAAGAATTTATTGTCTAGTTTAAAATATGAAATGATAAATCTTAGCTTAGACATGGAAACAATGTTTTTGGTGTCTCTAGCTTTTGAAAAGTAATGATTTATTTTTAAATATAAAAATAATTTATAAATTTATATTGTTTAACTCGAGTTGCCCCTTGCTTCCTTTCAGTGCGCCCGATCGCAGAGATTGAGAAACACTGCCCTAAACACTGGCGTTACAATATCACAAATGAAGAAATAACAGAGACAACAAACAGAATCCATATCACTTTAATAGCAGCTACAAAAATTATTTAGCACATGGAACTAGAAGAGAAAATAATGATATAATCAAAATGCTAACTTTTTACACTACCAAAAAAAACCCCAAAAACGAAGGAGTTGCCGCCGCAAAATGGACTCGCGTGAGAAAATGCTTTGTTTTTAACCGTAAGCAGAATTGATTTTGGTGATTCGAACCTGAACTTAGCATTAATCAGTTAAGGTTGATTTATCCGAGTAGAATGAACGCAAAATAGACAAGCCAGGACGTTGAGAGAGTGACGCGATTTGCATAGGCATATGCGAATTTAATCCAAACACCCGGATCGAGTATTTTGCGAGAGAATAAAAGAACAAACGAGGTTGACACCGGGAGTGAGGCGATCTTAATGGTGCGTGCTTTTGAAGACGGCCAAAGAATGGAGACTAGCGACCTTGTTTCTTTTCTTTAAAAACAGTATTTAGAAATTTCAACCGACACTCCCCCTACCTTATTGACCAATGAATACCGAATGTTTCCTCAATGGAAACGGCTTATTTCACTATTACTTTTACTAAGAAAGCACAACTTCCCGGAAAGCTAACTCTAAGGAAAATAAATTGATGACTGCATAATTAATAAGGCGATAAATTTATGGAGGAAATATTTTATCCAAACAAACTATATAGATTAAAGCAATTTGATAACGGATGGGACACAACATCCCCACTCTAAGAAATATATTTGACAGTTTCGAAAATAAAATATGAATATTGATACACACTTTAATTATTAATTTGAGTTCTCTCTCTCAGAGAAATTGTTGTTGATAACCTCAAGAAGATTTTAATTGATCATTTATTTCTGTTTGACAAAAGCTATTAAATAATTATGTCTATGAATTGTCTTTTTTTCTTTTTCTTTTTTTAACAGTTTTGAAATCGAAAGTGTTGCTAATTTGGCAAACATGGAAATATTAAACCGCGATGGACAATTATTTGTAGGTGCACTCCCTATACATCATAGATATTCACTAGGCGTCTTCACTGTTTTCGCGGGAAAACAGATAGAGTAATGTAAAACAAACCCTGCCACAAACTTAACAAAAATAAATTTTAACGTCAAAATACTTATGTTATTATTAAGATGAAAGACCAAAGTATTTTTTAATTATTTAAAAAAAATTTTTAATATTTTCTAACACGTTCGAAATTTTGGTTAAAGTCTTCTTTTGTTTACGTCATCGCGATGTCAGAGACAATAACATATTTTTTATTTGCGCCTTTTTTCCATGGAAAACACATTGATTTTGAAATTTTTGTAAAAATCAAGTAATTGTCCAATTTCAATGAAATTTTCAAGACTTATTCACAAATGAATGCAATTATTTTTGAAATATTTTTTTTTGAAAAGTTTGGTAATTTTCTTTTTTTAAATATGTTACCTCCCACTTACTTAATTTCATGAAATTTCGCCCAAAACCTTTCGGTTTCCTGAAAAAAATTTTTTTTAAAGAAGAAGTCTTTAGAGATGATAAATCACCTAATTTTTCTTTCAAATTTGAGCTATCTGACTGAAAATCGGCTCTGAATTGAAAAATAATGAATCCAATAAAACTATGATATTACTTAATTAGAAAAGCTTTTAATTGCTTTTGTAAATAAGTAATATTAAGGACATTATTGTCTGAAGAAATAAAATTTTTCTGATGAATAATTAAGTTTTACAAGAATTTTTTCATTTTTTGAGAAATTTTAATTAAATAATTTATAATAGTTTAAAATCGTGTAAAACTCTGTATTAGGCTGATTCCTCGAGGTGATATAGTAATTAAGCGGAAAATGTACGATTCCAAAATTGCAAAGATTAATAAGTTTAGTTGCACTATTTTATTTCTTAATTATTTTTTATGTTGTATTTTTTAATTAATACATTCATTATTTCCATGTATGGTAGACTGACATTGCCATTATTATAAAAAGGTCATATGATCTAAGAGTGTTGTCCATTTATTGTAATAAATGGATAACATGTGGACTTTTCATAACATTTCGCTTCTTAGTTGCTTTCCAACAGATTGTATTTTCCGTTCAGCTTCTTTTCAGTAATGTTTATTGGGTTAATAGAAGTTTTAGTAATTATGTAATTAATAATAAAATTTAATAATAAAATAATTGTCATAACAATAATTAGAAATAAAATGAAAAATATATAAAAAAATATAAATCAGGTTACCAGATAGGTACCTCTACTATTTACCAACATAAATTTAGATTTAATTAAAAGCTTAATGATTAAATTCAATATTTCCATTAAGTAAAAATTCTGGTGTATTTCAGATAGAAACTATATACATTGGATTGGAAAGTCACATTTAATTTTGATTTATTAGATAATAATTAAATTATCATTTCATAAATTATTAAGTTACTTCTATCATGGTATTTTATTTTACATTTTTTTAAATTATTTTTCAGCATCATAAACGGAAAGGTAAGTACAAAAAAAATTAGAGCGCTGAAAGTTTTCCTTAAAAATAACGAGGTAAATAATTTGTTCACATAAATGTAAAATATTTCACTTTTCTCCTTCCATAGAACAAATTATCCTCACGGAACCCATCAATAGGTCATTCAACACCTGTCAAATGAGGCTAAAGTTTATGACCTGCTTTGATTTATTTTCAAATTACATCTTTTCGGCACAAAAACTAAGTTAAGCTTGGTTCAAAATATTTTAAATAAACATTATAATTTCTGATTTTCTTAAAATAAGTTTTTAAAAAATGATAATTGATATTTAAAAAATTTCAAACTGAGATTTTCATTGATTCTATGAAATGGAAAAAAATGGTCAATTTTGTTGACTCAAAAAAAACGAAATTTTTTAACGAAATTTTTGGACGTGTTAGGAACGATTAAAAAATGTAAAAAAAAACACAAAATACTTTGATCTTTCCTCTTAATAATAACATAAACATTTAGACGATAGAATTTTGTTTTCGTCAAGTTTGGCGTCTTTTTCATCAAGCTATGCTCTTTTTTTTACTTTTCGTGGGGGTACCTAATATTCACTAATGATCGGAGTTATACACTTAGGCAGATCGTTCATGTAGAGTAGAAAGTGGGTTGGACAGAGAAGCGAATCTTGAGCACCACTATGTTGATCGCTTGAGCCTCTGTGGACTAGCTGTTAACTACTTTCATTGGCCTACTAGTTAGGAAGGACTTTATAATTAAGACACTTCCAGTTGTTCCATAGAAGGTCTGCAAAACTTTGACTACAATCAGATCATCTACCACGGCGTATCACACAGATAGAGGACTTGTAGAGTAACCTCCCTATTCTACATATTGTCTTAGGCCTTTGAAATATCTGACGCTCTCGTCCTTGATATGTATCTGTTGTCTAGTGTCTCACTGCCGAGGATAGCTAGTTTATGACAAAAATGACCTACTCGTTAGGAAGGACTTGTTTACTGAGTATGTAATGAGAGCTTGTGCCGTAACCCTTGATGCCACACCTTGTTGAAGACCTTTGAACTATCTAATACAATCGTCTTTGAGATCTGTCGAGTGCCTCACTGCTGAAGATAGTGAAGTTCCAGACTCTATAATAAGTTATATCCCGTTATGTAGAAGGAAAACCAATACTAAATGTACTGTAAATAAAAAAAAAATAAAATAAAAAAAATAAACTGCCAACTGACAAAAAGATAACGAACCGATATGCAAATCAAATTACCTACGCGTGAGCGCTTAAAATAGAATAACTCTAGGTAGATTTTTTTCTAAATAAGCGACTGTGCTTTGTTCTTATCTTTCGATGTCAGGACATGTTATTTGGAGAAAACAAAACGAAAAATTTACCCTTTTTTTTAATTCTCATTTTCGTTAAGATTTCCCCAACGAATTGCTTTCAACTCTGATAAAGTTCAATTAGAATTTATCTTTGATAAAACAGGATTTGTTAATGAAACGAAAATTTTAAATCGAAATAAAAATAAACGTTTTCTGTGTTATTCTTTTCCTCTCAACAACAACGACAACAAAAAGAAGCCATTTATCTTCAAATCTTCAAGAAAGAAGATTCCAAGTAGAAAAAAAACAGTAAAAAGATTGATGCCAAATAGAAAAAAAAACATAATGCTCGTAAAACAACTTTTTTCTTGTTACTATTGTCTGAAAAGTATCCAGCCAGAATCGAAAAAGTTACCATTCCTATATTGCGAGGGAGGAATACCGCATATTCAAGAAACCAACATCCATCATCAGCTGCCAAGATTTGACCTGGAAACTGCCGGGGCAAAAGAAGTGAGAATAGCCAAGCAACAACTTGAGACGTTCCAAGAACGAATAAATAACACTGGTACAGTGAAGAAAGCCCCAAACCGAATTCAATGGAGGATTTAATTCTATGGCTTAACGCTCATCGAAAGTGCCTAAGAAAAAAATATTTACACTATTTATTATTTCCTCAGGAGGGCACAACTAGCGAAATGTTGCGATAACAACAACAAAGATGGAGACAATAATCTTAATGTAAATAGTACAAATAATGATTACTATTCATCCGAAATGTTTTGACAGAAACAATGTTCTGGTGTTAAAGTAGGCCTGACTCATAGATTCTGATCTACAACGTGACTGCGTCTTTACGTTTGAATGTCTGTAGGCCTTTGTACAGGGTGAAAAACTAGCCTATATATTGTTATTATTATTATTATTATTATTATTATTATTATTATTATATATACACACAAACATATATATATATATATATATATATATATATATATATATATATATATATTATATATATGTATTATATATATATTATGTATAGTATATATTATATATAATATATATATTTTATCATACATATATATTATATTATAATATATTATATATAAATATTATATTATATTATATATATATATATATATATATATGCAGGTATGCAGAAAAATAGTAAAGAACACGTTAGGTAAATAATCCGGAGTTCCTTAGTATTTTTGCTTTTATTTTTAAAAAGACAGTGCTCCATACAGAAGTAGAGCTTATATTATAATATTTAAAAAAAAAAAATATGATTCCTTCGCTACATAAGAGTTCTCATGTTTCAAAAGCGAGAGCCGAGACCCTGAGTATAATTTTTGAAATTAAGTTTAATTAAGGTGTCTGGTCCCGCTTGCTTCCCAAATTCTCGCTTGACCAGGAAGCGAGACCAGACACCTTAATTCAACTTAATTTCCAAAATTATATTGAGGGTCTCGGCTCTCGCTTTTGAAACATGAGAACTCTTATGTAGCGAAGGAATCATATTTTTTTTTTTAAATATTATAATATATATTATATATATATATTATTCATATATATATTATATATTAAAATAATAGGAAAGAACAATAAGATTTTAATTCAGAGTTCTTAGCATTTATTTTTTAAATTAGCATTTATTTTTTAAAAAGTGTTCGATACAACAGTAGAGCATAATACTATAATTGTTTTTTTTAATATATAATCATTGCAACACCAAAATTGCCATGTTTGACTGAAACTTCAATTTAAATTCATTCATAGAAATTAAACTTGAAATATAAAGTTTCGTTCCATTATTAAGCGATGCTTACAATAACTTTTTTAGTAATTGCTTTACTTACTTTATAAGTCCAGACAAATTTGATATTTTGAGATGTTGAGTTTATGGAAAATTCCAACATTTTTAATCTTAGGTGTGTTAAAATTTAACTTATTTAGAAAACTCAGGTATTTAATGTATTGTAGCTATCAAGTCGGTCAAGTCAAGGTGGGGGTAGGGGTACCTGTCTATAGAGACAAACTTCCTTTTTTCAATGAGAAATTTGTGGTAGCGTCTATATTTCAACACATCGTCTAGGTTTCAATAGCAATAATTTTGGCAATTTTTTTAAAAAACCTATTTAATTTTTATATAAATTTCAATTACGCTTTTTTTTCAAAAGCGTCATTCAAATATTTAGTCACATTTTTAATATTTATATATTTATTCGTACCGACTTAAGATATATTTAATTTATTTACTAACTGAGTACATATATAGTAATGTTAAAATTAATATATTAGAAACTAATTATGCATTCATAAAGTATTTTATTTATGATCAAAAATAAATATTAGTTTCATTTTATTTTTAAATTAGCTATTTTACTTAAGGAAAATATTTGGCAGTGTCTATAAAAACTGGCTATTTCATTTCTTTGATTTAATAAAGTTTTATTTTCACAAACTTAATAATTAACTTTTCATCTATGCACAATGGCCATGAGTATTATCCCCTTATTTGGGATGGTACCGCTTACACTGTAACCCTCTACCTCAAATGGATCTTGATCCTTGTACATCATTGTAAAACATACAATTTTCAAAAGAAAATTAAATGCATAATCAATCGCCAGCTAGTGACTTCTTCAACCCTGTTTTTATCGCCCTTTCCCCTTCTTTCACTGCCATTAAACTCCTATGTCTGAGAGACATTATTGCCTTGGATGGGGTGAAATGATTATAGGTTCGCGTATCGTCCAATTCACACTCCTCCTCTGTCTTTTGAACAGGAGTAGAAGTTTATCCCTTGTTTAGAATTGGGTTTTCGGTTACTTCCAAAGTAAATTTCCACACTATATTTCGAACGTCTCCGAGTGAACTCCGAAATATTATTCACTAATTAAATCTTGACCTCTTGAAGTCTAGAGTTAGCTGTTATCTTTCCTGCATAGCCCCAAGAACTATACTTCTTGCCCTTTCTTATGCTCATACAACACCACACAGTAAACCTCTGCCTTGAGTGGCTCCTGGGCCTTATATTGAGGGAACATTAGTTATAAATAGATAGATATGAGAAAATAATACGCTACCTGACTTAGATAAATTGTTTTAAAATTTATCTGTTCATTTTAAGCTAAGAAATTATTACTTCAAAGTTTTTTTTGGTAGATAACCTTGTTTAAAACAGACGTCACGTTAATTTATTCTAAAATAAAAAATTATATGGTTTTCATTTCGGATATGAAACTGAGCAGTTATGGGATTTTCGAGAAAAAATAAGTGAAGGAGTAAAATATACTTTCCTTAAACGGAAAAACGGAGCCTGGCGCGGTTCTTTGTAGCCGAGAGGTAAAACACGCCGGTTCGAAAGGTGGTTTCTCCTCCAAAGTAGATACAAGTTTGATACCTACCGTAGAGCACATTTCTTTAAGACTTGTCGAATACGCAGGCTGATAGACGTAATGCACACTGTTTAAATTAAGAAATAAAATTGGGGAGTCTATCCTTGCTTTACTATTATGGTATGAAAATCAAATGAAGTGACTTGACCTCATAATTTTATGATTGTACACATAATCAACTGAGAGAAAAACGCGCGAATTGTCATGTGATTTATGTAATCAAATGACTGTGTGGCCTTGGAACAGAAAACAGACAACAGTGACATGTGTAGAATGCTAGTGCAAAAAATATTTAGCAGGTCAAAGAATATAAAACCAGATTGTAAACTAGTTTTTTTTTCAACGCGGCTCCAGGTAGTCAGACAAAATGTTGTCTTTTTTTTCTTTCTTATTTTTTTCGCTGCAGATGAACCATACTACAACCTTCTTGTTCAGCCTCTCTCCGAACATTTTGAATAAGACAAAAATTAAACAACTAAAACCGAAAATGTCTAAATTGTATTTCCACCGACTTGGTGAATGGTTACTGGTGATATATAAGGCTCGATTTCATTCCAGCTAACATCCGTTATAAATGCACAAAGAGAAACTATTTTTTTAAACTAGATCTAAGATATCAAATTTATTTTTGTACTTGATTTCATTAGAGAAGCAAACTTGCAAACTGTCGATCTGTAATGCTACTGTTTAGCCTTTTGCCAAGCTTAGTAAAAGTATATTTAGTAAGTTTATAGTCGTTATGAAGGAGAAAAAGGCAGATAATGGTAAGCGGATAGTGGAATCGACGAATACTGTCCTAGTCTTTTGCATTAACTGTCGTAAAAATAGCATTAGGAAAGGTTTAAAGCCATCTTTTTTCTTGCTATGGTTAAATAACAGAGCACTTAACCTAAGCACCCTAACCTTGGTTGTCTACTATTCTACGAGAAAATCGTGCTAAACTTATTACCGTGAAGTTATGAAGAAAACACTCTTTTTAGGGCAGGTTCATTTTTCACGTTTTTAGCAGTCAGGGTGACAGCTAGGGTTTGATGTGATAAATACTAAGATACCAAAAGTAAGATTCATAACTTTTACCAATGTCTGAACATTTAGTTTTAAATATCGTCTGAAAACAAATGTACAGAAATGACTAATTTCCGCACGTTTTTGTTTACTATTTAAAGAATAAATCCAAATGAAGTGTCGTCCTAATTATGACGATAAGCTACTCCGTCAGCAAGGTCTCTGATCAGGATGTTTTGAGGAACGTGGAACAACCTCTTAATTGCTGGTTTTCTCAGGTCCATACTGACCCTGGGCTGGAGTGGTAGCATCTGTTAGTGCCAACTATTGGCAAATAGTTTACCCCCAAACTGGAATCAAAACACTATGAAAGTGTATAAATATGTTTTACTACAGCAATAAATTTTTTTAGGAAGAATTATTACCAGCAATAGATTTTTGAAGGGAAAAAATATGACCAGCAATAAACATTTTCTCGGCATTGAATAACCCATTGAGGTTGTTATACCGTAATACAAACGAAACCAACCAACCAACCAAATGAAGTTGATATTTTTGTATTAGATAAACTGAACGGAAAGTATATTCAAGCCAGAATTCTAATGAATCATTTTACCGTATCCACTTTCTAAAATCTGTAAAACACTGTAAAAGATTACAAAACTACTTAATGAATAAGATGTGTTGGATCATTTGATAGATCATAATTAATAAAAAAACAAGAAAAAGATAAAAGTATATAATACTGCTGGGCACAAATAAGACAAAATAATTTAAACCTGCATTGTTTGATAAAAAGCACACTAAAACTACTGCACTGTATAACATTACATAATAATGTAGCTAAATTGTTCAGGGTAATTTACATTTGAAGTAAATGAAAGTCTTATTTGATGGCAAAATGATTTACTAATAATGTGCCTGTGTCCTGCATCTTGTCCATGTACAATTTTTAAAGCTTCAGTAAATTATAAATGTTATAAGGCTTTCACTGATCATCGGAATTAAATTTCAACGATACGACTTTGAACCTAAACTTAATCTTTAAACATGTCTCCTCAAAAAACTGTAACACGTTGTTTATCATGTCAAACCCCAGTTTTCAAATTGAGTTCAATATCACGGTTTCAAAATTGATTTTCCATACTCTACATTCCTCCCCAAATATCCATGATACTGCACAGATATGAAAGAAAATGAGAAGCACGGTCACTCAACCAAAGAGACATGCCATTAAAAAATATAATTATAGCAGTAGAGAGGCAGTTATAGTAAATGAAAATGAATCTGTGGAGACCCACAATCCCTTGGCTCGTGAACGGACATAATATTCTTTTAAAAAGTAATAGTTATAGAAGTAGAACCAGTTGGTTGTAGCTTGGGTTTTTTAGCCTTGGGTGGCAGGCAGTCTAGGAGAAAAGTCAAAAACTGGTGAAGGCAACGGGAAACAACTCCATTATCTTTACCAAAAAGTTATGGCAATTCGCAGATAATGAAAAAACATAATTTGTGGAGAGATTAACCGAAACGTCCGTGAAAAAAGTAGTAATAGCAGCAGTTTTAGTATTAGTAGCAGTTATCATCATAGTGATGTAAAAAAAATGATGTTTTAAATATCAGAAGACTAAGTATTAGCTTTGGTTATAAGTCGTTAACATTGACTACTCTGAATTCAAAAGCGTAGATAAGGATTTGATTTGTATGTTTAACGGCATATCAACACCTTTTATAGGTCATTTAATGCCGAAATTTAATTTTCTTGTGAGTTTTGAAATAATAAGAATGTGATGTTACTCTGCTTTCATAATTAAATACATGGTAGAAGATACTCAGCTTTTGTGCATATACATGCCTGTTGTGGACATATTTACTAGAGTCGCTGATATGTGTATTTTATGTTGTAGTTTTGTTGGAGTTATAATTTGGAATGCAGTTTGATTTCTTTAATAAATTGTAGGATATTATATTGAATAATTAAAAACTTCGTTTATTTCGTTATTTAGTTGGTTGATTTTAATGGCGGTATATCAACCGAAATCTAAAGATTCCGCACGCAATTTCATGTTTTCAACTAAATCTATATTTTGATCGTAATTTTAGGCCTTCAAATACAGATAAAATGTATTGTTTGTAATTTTATTATAAATAAGTATGGTTGTTAATTTTTTATATGAAATATATAGCTGATATTTGTACTATAAAAATGTAGTTTTATACTTCCATAGTGTTTTTGTTTTGGGGATTCACTATTTGCCTATAGTCTGAATCCTAACAGGTACTACCACCCCAGGTTAGGGTGAATCTGGTAACAGCAATTAAGAGATGGGTGTACGCTTCTCAAAACTTCCAATCTCTCGATCGGAAGCCTTGCTGCCGAATGTACTTTATCGTCATACACAGGAAAAACTCACGCCACTATCTTTCCGAATATTTTATGGTAATTAGCGCAAAGATTCTCTAAAAATCCATGATTACCTACGTCTAAAAGGGAGACGGTATTTTAAATAAAAAGTATTAATTATCGTAGCAGACTAAAAATAAAGTATTGCTGCCATAGCTGTGTTGGAACTGCCCAATCTACACTTCCCAGTGTTGACAAAGTCTTAAAGCGTTTCTACGGTAATTGTGGGAGATTATTTTCTGCCCTGTGTCCCCTTTTCCACAGACGAAACTATCCTGACACTATTTTCATAGTAAATGTTCAGAGTGACTCCATTTCTTCATTCCTCCAGTTCAGACCTTTACAACTTGTGATTCTCCATGTCATATACACACGGTTAAATCATCCTCATCTCAATCATATCCCATTGTGAAGATGTTCTAGTCAGCTTCACCTCGAGAATGACAACTACTTGAAACATTCCCCAGAGGATGCTTCCACTAACCTCTAAGTATAGTGTCAACCGCTATCTATACTACACATCCTCATAATGTACAGTTACTTTCCCCTTTTGCGTCCATTTAACAGCCTTGTTCAGTAACCTGCCTTGAGTGGCTCTTTGGCCGTGTCTTAAGTTAATATTTGTTAAAAAATATTTAACTTGTTATCCTAATAGTAATAGACTTTCCCTCTCACACAGGTATGATTTAGATATTAGTGTAGACTCTGCTACTCTGACTCACAAACTGTGAAGAAGGCAATGAAAAACCACGCCACTAACATTTCCAAAGATCTTGCCAAACGCGACATGGCAATTCGCAGAAAAGGAGAGCCATGATCGCTTAAGTCTTGAAGGAAAACAAAATAATTAGGAAAGTCATCTATCAAATCCATTCGCTAATGTAATGGGTACAATTTCTACTGGATGTCATTCTGCTATGGACTTGAATCAGACGAAACTACAACGTCTAGCGACAGTTAACGAATTTGCATTATCGTTCTGACAGTAATGAGTACACCACAAATATTATTCTGTGTCTTACAGGATTATGTATCTGAAGCTTTTATAGCAATATAAGGATTAACACACTAATCTCTCTTACCATTCTTAGTGTGATAGGTTACATCTTTACCGTGGGCTCTGATGTTCTTGACTGTCAGAAGGCTAATCGAAGGTAATTATATATTTGATTACTTCACCACAAGGAACATGTTTGTACGCTTATCTGCAAGCCGTTCTTTTTATACTTGACTAGTAGTCGCTTCGTTGAGAGCAAGATCAACGAATTTCAAGTCTAGATTATTTATCCATTTAAAATATAACATCGATTGAAATATATTCAGTTTTAATGCAGGTGTCATATATTTGAATGCAATGAGCTGTATATTTCGGCTTCTACTGTTTTCCTGTAACTCAATGGTTTTGTATTCGGGGTGGGTGGGTAAAACGAATTTCGACACAGATTTACATTCCGGTTTCATTAAAATTCTAAGTGTGTCTAGATTTGCGCGTCTGAATGCATGTTTTGATCCAATGACAAACTTAGGAATATTTCTCAAAATAACAAAATATGTTTAAAAAATAATTCTATTACCGAATAACTCCCGTAAAGTTAAATAAATTCTTAATCTAATGTTTGGTATTCATAGCTTATTAGATATTCGAGATCTGTCTATATTTATGAGATGAGGTATTATGTACATTATTTACATTATTCGGACTATTGTCCTCATCTTTGTCGCCATATTTATCACAACGTTTCGGCCGTTATATGCTCCGGCCTTCTCCGGGTGGTTGGAATGTATATTGTATTCATTTCTATGCTTGGTCGGCTCAGAGTTTTTTGTGGCCTAGCATATGTGCTGATTCCTTAAGTTTACGAATTTTCCAATAGAAATTAATACAATATGGGAACCAGTAATAAGGAGTACCAGAGAAAAGTGATAATAACAAAAAACATTGCAATATGAGCTCTGGTAAAAACATGATGATAACAGCAAAAATTGCAATATGAGCACTGGAAAAAAATGATGGCTGAAGACCTTAGCTTTATAATACCCAGAAATTCAAGGACACATGGCACAGTGGATAAAGGCGTTAGTTAGATCCAATGACAGGAGCCAAAGGGTGTGAGTTCAATACCCGGTTAAGGCAGTGCAGAACTTTCAGAGGAAAATTAACAGGAGATAACTGATATTCATTAAACATGGTACGTGGAACTAGAACAGTCTACCCCAGTGTGCGAAATAAAGTGTTCAGTTCGACATTCCAACCACCTGAAGAAGGTCGGAGCGTAATAAATATGGCGACAAATATGAGGACAATAGTCCGAATAATGTAAATAATGTACATATTCGATATACGATTTCTGAATCCGTCAGGAGAGGATTAAATTTCAAATATAAATCATTTCACCTCAAGCAAGGCAATAAAAGTACTAGGATGCAAAGGGTTACTGTTAGAGCCTAGTTTTAAGGAGAGGACAATAAACGAACAAGAATTAAGAGAAAAATAACAAGTGTAATTGCGTTTATTTTTTTAAGATCAAAGTTGACCTGAAAGCAGGAAGTCAGAAGTGAGTTTCACAAGCGATAAGCGCCATAGATGAAACTGTGAGCCTAGAACTTTACGGTTACAAGTATCCATTTCACCTGTAAAATGATGACATCTTCCCGCCAATCTAGTACTGCCTTTAAATTCATAGCGGAAATCTCACCAGACCAATTGCCATGAATGTATTTATAGAAAAGGCAACGAGAAGCTACGTTACGGCGGCGGGGAATGAGACTGAAGCCGAGATTGCAGATTCTTTTTCTTTTTTTCGGTTTTATAAAGAATCTCTAAATATATAGCAGGAGAGCCAGAACAGGTGTCTATAAATAGTTATAAAAATGACTTCAAAGAACCGGGTATTTCAGCATCCACTCTTTTTTTTTCCCCCATGGTTTGTGTTCAGACAGAAAGGGAAATTCTGTAAGTCATACATGCGAAACACAGACATAGACACAAGCCGTATAGACGTGCATACAAAACCCTACGCAGACAAAGCTTGACTGACATAACATTTATTCTTATTTTATAAGAGAGACAATTGGGTAAAGCGAATTCGTAAACATTGCTTGTTGAAATTTTGATTTTCGTATTGTATTTTCGGTGCAGATCATTTTTTAGGTTTTTAATTTTCTTTTGTTTTTAATTTGTTCGTTTTTGCCGATTGGTGACATGTATCGCTATATTTTTTTGTCACATCCCTTCAGGACGTAGGCGATAATGGTTATTGGTGGTGGTGGGGGGGCTTCTTTATTGTCTTGAATTGGCAGGATTTGTTGAGAATGATAATTCAGTGATTTCTTGTTGCCTTATCCATAGATTACTTTTAACCTGTTAATGAGTTATCTTTTGTTTGTTTTTTTTTTTCGTCACCAGCTTTAGGATTTTATTTCTCACCCAGGGTAGAGGTTATCCAGACTGAGTGGATGGGGAATGTATTATTCCAGTATGAAACTCAGTCAAATTTCGTGCATGCGTGGGTGGATGCTCTTTTGTGCAGAACAATACATTATGTAGTAAAATTAAAGACATTGCATACATCGTCAAAAATAAAATAATTTACTATGATTAATCTCATTTCTTGTAAGAAGAAATATGTCTTCACTCATCGTTTGTAAGATTATTTTCTTAAAAAATGTAGCTAAGTAATTCTAATTTATTGTTTTTTCTCTTGAATTAATTATCTGTGAATTCCGATATATTTCGGCATTAAATAACCCATATCGCTGTTGATATGCCGTTAAACAAAAACACCCCAACCAAACCATTTACTGTACTTCA
>OZ038498.1:1092500-1117500 GCA_964036315.1 Acanthosepion esculentum | reverse complement strand
ACCAGTTGGAAACTACATTAATTTGTCCATTATCCACGCTGTATAATAACGATAAATTTATAAAAGAAATAACTTCGCCTTGATTGTGCGTGTCAGTGTTTTTTCGGTTTTTTTATGAACTTAATATAAAAAACAGGAAGTGGATGAGACAGGCCGAAACGAGTCCCGACGAAAACTTTTTGGGATAAATTTAGCTGAAGATTACTTATTATTTGGGCGAATATTGCCAGTGCCAATTTCTCCCAGATAACATCTCTATCAATCTTTGCATTTGGCGCTTTTTTTCTAAATAGTTTCTAGAATCTGTGTTAATCTCGTTTCAGACAGACATTTTTTTCCTGGAGCATCGCGTTATAGTCATTTCAGTTAAACTCCGACCGCCGTTCGACGAATAAATCCAGCAATCATCATCCAAAGTTGTTGTTATATATTTTGGTATTCAAACCAGTATGCTCGGCTTATTTCCTCGTTCTGTGTATAGCGTTAAACTACTTCCAGCAGCAAGTCCTCTGATCGGGTGCTTTTGAGGAGCGTGGAACCACCTCTTAATTGCTGTTTCCAGATCCACTCTGACCTGGGGTCGTAGCAGCTGTTAGGGTCCCAGTTATGGGCAAATAGTTAACCCCAAACTGGGGTCAAAACTTAAAAATATAATAATACATTAGAAAGAATAATCTAAACGAACAACATTTTCATTGTAAAAAAAAAAAATTACCACTAATCCATTACTGGAAAAAATTACTAGCATATATTTAAAACAAAAATTACCAAGCTCATAAGAAAATAGAATTTCAGCATGAAATGACTCATAAGGATTTGATATGCCGTTAAAAAAATGGAATCGGCTTATTTGTTATACTTTATATCGATAAACCTTCTTTTTGCAGGTGTCTCTGTACTGGGTAACATCCTTTGAATTCCAAACCGATCATTTATTTAATGTTGCTCCCTCCGCTTACGGGATATTTCATACCTGATATTACAGTTTTATCAGTGCTTGTCCGATACGTTTATTTTCAGTACTATCAACCCGAGTCTTTAAATTCACTCTAGACAGCGAACCCGATATATATTGTAAGAACAACTGAATATAATGCATAATCGCAGTGTTTATATATATAGGGCTCAAGTACATTAGAATCGTAATTTAAATCGAATTAATCAGAACTACAAATTCAAAAAGAAATCGGAAATAATTCTTCCTCTGTCCTGGACACTGAGTTCTACCTGGATTCTATCCTCTTGGGAATATATATATATACATGTATATATATATATATATATATATATATATATATATATATATATATATATATATATATATATATATATATATAAATATATATATATATATATATTGACCACTAATATTATCATGTATATATATATATATATATATATATATATATATATATATATGTGTGAAAAATTTAATTAATCTTTCAAAACTGTTCTTGATGTATAAAAATTTTACCCATTTATATATATACATAAAATAATTTTTTCGTTTGTCGTATCTGTCTTTTCTACAAATGTATAAATATAACCATAGTACATGTTTTGCTGTTTTAATCATGAAACAAGAAAACTTATATGTAATTACGAAAGGATTTTAATGAAAATAAATAAACACAACATCCCTAAATTGTTTAATCTCTAAATGAAAATATGCTGGAAATATATATAGGCCTGGTGTAACAGCAAAATTGTCCAAAAGATCATTCAGGCCTTCAGTAATGGCACGAACATTCATAATCTGGCTTTAATCTCCAAAGTCTATTGAAGAACCACCAAGAAAACGGTGAATAAATTTTTAAAAGTGGGAACAGTAAAGAGGAAAACTAGATCAGGAGGTCACAACAGGGAAGAAGGCTCATCACTTCAACTTCAGAGCTAAAGAGATTAATTAGAAAAGATCCAACTCAATCCATAAGACGTTTGGTACGTGGGAGAGGAGTTTCTGCTATGACAGTCCAAATAAGTCTCAAATGAAATCTTACGTGAAACCTGTGAAGCACCTTGTTCATCGAGGATAGAAAGTTAGGTTAGAGAGGTTGAAGATTATCTTAAATAAGTTGGTAAATGATCCTGGAATTATAATAATAATGATAATAATAATAATAATAATAATAATAATAATAATAATAATAATAATAATAATAATAATAATAATATATATATATATATATATATATATATATATATATTATTATTATTAAATTATTATTATAAAAAAATTTCTCGGACATTCAGGCCGGTAAATGTTATTTAATACTGTTTATTATAAAACAGAGCATTTGCTTAAATACTTGTATCTATAAAAAGAACGTTAAACATAATATATAAATGTCTTTAAATAAATTGTCGGGCTATGTCCAATTCTAAAATATATATATATATATATATATATATATATATATATTTTCACCTTAAGGTGCTGGAGGCACTTTACATCGGGTCCCGCAAGCCTTCCTTGTGTAAACAACGTGAGTGTTTGTTGGGGCTCGCTGTCATTTGCCTCTACCTCCTTTTGCTCATTTTTCCCCTCCGCCTGCACATTTCCTTTTATTGTACATTTTCTGTGTTTTTAATTTAAATTAAATCTCCCGTTGTAAGCCTGATGAGCGGTAGCGAAACCGGTTGCTTCGCCCGTTTTTAATATGTCTAGTAATATCAAGCTTCATACGTTTATTGAATAGAAAATAAAAAAATACTGAAAGTAATAACGGACTAAATCAACAGGAGAAGAACAAAATTGAAAAATATTATCCTATAAACATAATATATATATATATATATATATATATATATATATATATATATATATATACATATGTATATGTATGTAATGTATATATATTTGAAATTTTATTTGAATATTTCATGAGCTTCCGATCATTAGCTATTTTCAATTAATGATGAACATATCATTTTCTTAAATGTTCAATTTCATCAGGATATTTCTGTTAAGCTTAAAGAGTATTTATACATTCTTCTTGCTCAAAGTAAAGGTATAAAATCCAAGGAGAATTCCAGTAAGATATATTTAATTTCTGAGATGAGTCCTTGTAACTATTTATACTATTTCGATCTTTCAGACTGTTGTTATTTTTTTTATATTCACAACGTTGCGGCCATTTGTGTATATGAGGATAGAGTTCCAAGAACAAGCCGAACAAATCTTTACAACAATGAAAGGTTCATTGTTTTACATTTCTTTTCATTGATTCTCTAGCCTGACACGACACAATAAGCACAGATACGATATAAAAACTTTCCGATAGCTTTTTTTATCTTATTCTAAACAACATCATAATTACATTGCCTTTGTCTTGTAGAATCGTCCGTATTTTTCCACTCAACCCGTTTAAAGGCGGAATTTTCCATAAGAGCTAGTTTCGACCAATCAACACCACACATGGCGAAACTCGGCTTATTATTGGTCGAGACGCCCCAGGATAAATTTCGGCGGGAACGCGCTGGGAGCCGATCTAATTTTCGCAGAGTAAATAAAAGGGCGAATCTTAGTCCGATTCACTAGTCAGCAATTCACTCTCAGAGAGATTTCTACAGAGACCCACGCGTGTCTACATCTTGACTTAAAGGCCTATTCGCGCGTCAACACCTGACTCAACCTTCAACCTCTTTCTCTCTCTCTCTCTGAAATCTTTGCACGTTTCTAAAAAAGTGTTATTCTACACTACCAAACAGAAATTATTACTAAAGCAAATATTTATAAAAAATACGGTCCAAGGTGAATAACTCTGCCAAAACAAAAACATACAAAATTCAGCAAAAAAATCTCGCAACTACAATACTTTAAAATTTATCTCTCGATAAATTTTCCTCAAATTTTTATGTGAACACTTTTCCTAAACAAAGGAACATTCATGAACTTTGAGTTCATAAAATACTTCATTCAACTTTTGTTCAACAATTCAGTTATTTCGACTGAAACACAACTTTTTCCAAAAATTGTATTGTAATTTATTTGTACATAAATATTCAATGTTTGTTTCTAATTGAATTCACGACTACCTTTGTTTCTTCGTTCAATATTGCCTTTGAGATTTATTCCTTTTGTATGTCTACGCTAAAATTGTTGTGATTAATATGAAGAACATGC
The DNA here is from genome assembly GCA_964036315.1 of Acanthosepion esculentum. Classification (NCBI taxonomy): domain Eukaryota; kingdom Metazoa; phylum Mollusca; class Cephalopoda; order Sepiida; family Sepiidae; genus Acanthosepion; species Acanthosepion esculentum. The sequence goes on along the minus strand of OZ038498.1, from coordinate 1,113,374 downwards.
TTTTCTCGTTTATTACCACAAACCTAAAAACCCTTCTGATTACACACTAATTCATAGCAACCTCAACAAATTGGTAACCCCGACGTTTGTACAGGCAAAACCACCAACAAATTGATAACCACATTATTTCAAACAACAAAACCTCAGTCGACATGGCAGATCCTGTACAACCAATTGAAGCTGCACTCAGGATGGAACTCCCTTCCTATACCACGAATACACAAACGTGGTTCATACAACTCGACGCGATTTTCCAAGCCAGACACGTGACGTCCCAGCAGTCGAAATTCGCGTTTGTTGTGGAGAAACTTCCCGCTGAAATCGCTGCGGAAGTAGCGGATATCCTTATTAATCTCCCGCCCGAAAAGCCGTATGAGGTGCTTCGGCACGCAATCCTACAACGAACAGGTTGCTCCGAGGAACGAAAGATTAAGGATCTCCTTACGAATGTAACACTCGGGAACAGCAAACCCTCCCAACTTCTTCGTAAAATGATTACACTACTCGGTGACAACAGTATATCCGAAACTGTATTAAAACAAATGTGGCTGGAGAAATTGCCGCCCGATATAGTGCAAATTTTAGCAGTCCTAACTGAGGAGGTCGATGTCCACAAGCTGGCATCGATCGCGGACAAAATCGTGGACACTAGACCAGCGCGCCAAATTTCCTCTGTCGTGACAGATAACCCGACCCCGGATGTTAACCAGCAACTCCATTTTCTGACTACCGAACTAAGGAACCTGTCTTTACGCCTAGACAGAATTCAGAGCATTCCTGGACGGAGTCGCGATACTTCAGGTAACAGACACAATCCTGGTAGGCGACGATCAACGTCAAGACATACTCGTCACCGCCAGAGAAACTATTGCTGGTATCATGAAGTGTTTGGCGCCCGCGCAAGAAAGTGTCAGCCACCATGTGCGTATAAGAACGCGGGAAACTCCGAACCCGGCAGCCATTAAGGGCGTGTGCTGCTGGGCTAAATAACGGAAATCGCCTATTTTACGTTCTCGACAACAACAGCAGATTGAAGTTTTTAGTTGACACTGGCGCTCAGATCAGCGTTATACCGCTGAGTTATTGTAAGAAATCGTCATTAACGCCCAGACAAACTCAACTCAAGCTACAGGCTGCAAACGGCACATCCATCAGCACGTATGGCGAGCGTATTATGTCTCTAAGCATCGGCCTACGGAGAGAATATACATGGACCTTCACTATAGCCGATGTAGAGTTACCCATTATAGGAGCGGATTTCCTCGCACACTTCGACTTGTCCGTGGAGCTGTCATCTCGGACACTTACCGATATGCGCACGGATATGCGACGACGCGGATTTTTATCCAAGCTTTCCACGGTTGGACTGACTGCTCTGGTACCTAGTGCGAACGGTTGCGAGGATTTGCTTAAGCAGTACAAATCTCTTTTAGCACCGTTCACTCATACAGAACCCGTAAAACACAACACAACACATACTATTAAAACAACTGGACCCCCAGTCCACGTGTCACCCCGTCGTCTACACCCAACTAAATTACGGGTGGCTAAGGAAGAATTCGAAAACATGCTCAAACTGGGCATAATAAGACCATCTTCCAGTCCGTATTCCACACCGTTACACATGGTCCCTAAGAACGAACCTGATGCCTGGCGACCGTGTGGAGATTACAGACTCCTAAACGCTCGGACTGTGCCAGACAAATACCCAATCCCTCATATTAAGGATTTTGCTTTGTCCCTTGAAGGCGCTACTGTCTTCACCAAGCTGGACTTAAGGAAGGCTTTTTATCAGATTCCTATCGAACCATCTGATATTCATAAAACAGCAATAACAACACCGTTCGGTTTGTACGAATTTACCCGAATGCCGTTCGGACTCCGTAATGCTGCGCAATCTTTTCAGCGTCTTATAGACGAAGTCCTCCGCGGATTACCTTATACTTATGCGTACATTGACGACGTACTGATAGCAAGTAAAACGCCCGAGGAACATCGTAACCATTTACAGTCGGTCTTTGAACGATTGCAACATTACGGACTTAAGTTAAACATTGATAAATGTTTATTCGCTGTCCCTGAATTAACTTTCCTTGGTCACGTCATTGATGAGAATGGCTTAGCTCCCCTGGACGAAAAGGTCAAGGCCATCAGTGAATTCCCACCACCGTCAACATTAAGACAGCTACGGCGATTCATTGGCATGATCAACTACTATCGCCGATTTATACGCGACTGTGCCATTGTACTTCTTCCACTGACGAATCTTCTTTCTAATCATAAGCAAAAAAACCCGAAGATTGTGTTATCTGCAGACGAGCTGGACTCTTTTCGTAAAGCAAAACAAGCTTTGCAGGATTGTACCAAACTTGTGTACATTACGTCCTCACCCGACGCGAAACTGACGCTAACTACCGATGCGTCGTCGGATACAGTTGGTGCCGTACTTCACCAGATAGTCGACGGTGTGGAAAGACCACTGTCATTTTTCTCTATTAAGCTAAATACGGCCCAACAGAAGTATAGTACCTTCAGCCGTGAACTGTTGGCAATTTATTTAGCCATCAGACACTACCGGCACATCCTGGAAGGTCGTGACTTTTCAATTTTTACAGACCATAAGCCACTTACATACGCTCTACATGCTAAGTCGGACAAACACAATCCGCGAGATATCCGCTACATGGATTACATATCACAATTCTCGTCGGATATACGCTACATTAGTGGAGCTAGTAATACCGTGGCCGACACCTTGTCTCGTACAACTCTCAGCGCAGTGCAGAGTACAACACTGAACTTTGATAACTTAGCTGACGAGCAAGACAAGGACGAAACCCTGCAAGCTATCCACTCGGACACTTCCTTAAAAATTGAAAAAAGACCGCTCCCGTTTACAAACAGATCAGTTTATTGTGACATCAGCACGGGTAACCCGCGTCCGTACATTCCGCCAAATATGCGCCGTCTGATTTTTGAACATTTTCATACACAAGCACATCCTGGAGGCAAGGCGACGTTGCGGACCATATCGGACAGATTTATCTGGCCCGGTATGGCAGCTGACATTAAGCAGTGGTCCCGCACGTGTTTACGTTGCCAAGCCACCAAAGTTGGCAGACACACAAGGGCACCTACATCAACCTTTGCCGACCCAGACGGTCGTTTTACTCACTTGCATGCAGATTTGGTGGGCCCACTTGAAAATGTGAATGGATTCGAGTACATTTTGACCATAATCGACCGGTTTACTCGGTGGCCAGTCGCCATCCCACTGCAATCAACTACAGCTGAAACAGTGGCCAGTGCTATTTTTAATAACTGGATTACAAACTTCGGATGCCCTTCGGTAATCACTACCGATAGAGGTCCACAGTTTCAATCAGCCCTTTTCAACGAATTCACTGATCTATTGGGAATTAAACATATTTCCACTACAGCATATCACCCTTGTTCCAACGGCCTCGTAGAAAGATTCCATCGGCAGCTTAAATATGCTATAACTGCTTCAACTAAAGGCCGAACTTGGGTTGATAAACTTCCCCTGATCATGCTGGCTTTGAGGAATACTGTCAAGCAGGACTTGAACTGTACCAGTGCTGACTTGGTTTTTGGGACTCCCCTAACCTTGCCAGGACAGATCTTCGGCCCTGTATCGGACAACCTACCTACCAGCCAGTTTATCAGCGACCTTCGGCAGAAAATGTCTGAAACTGTTTATACGCCGACCAGAGCCTTTCACAGGCCATATAACATCCCAGCTGATCTGCATACAGCCAAGTTCGTATTTCTACGCCGAGATATGGTCCGTAAACCTTTAACACCCAACTACACTGGACCGCATCAGGTCATTTCTCGAGCGTCGAAATATTTTGTTCTAGATCTCGCCGGCAAGCGAACTACGGTCAGCATTGACCGGTTAAAACCAGCTTATATCAACAGTGACGACCAACCTGTGACCACTCAGCCAACACCTGTTTCTGAGACATCACATAAACACCCATCTTCTACGCCTGAACCCCAAATTAACCCACCTACACGGACCAGGTCCGGCAGGCGCGTTCATTGGCCAGCAAAGTACACCACATTTTATACATATTAATGTCCAAACTACGTTGACCATTAATCTCGTGGGGCTATTTGTAGAATCGTCCGTATTTTTCCACTCAACCCGTTTAAAGGCGGAATTTTCCATAAGAGCTAGTTTCGACCAATCAACACCACACATGGCGAAACTCGGCTTATTATTGGTCGAGACGCCCCAGGATAAATTTCGGCGGGAACGCGCTGGGAGCCGATCTAATTTTCGCAGAGTAAATAAAAGGGCGAATCTTAGTCCGATTCACTAGTCAGCAATTCACTCTCAGAGAGATTTCTACAGAGACCCACGCGTGTCTACATCTTGACTTAAAGGCCTATTCGCGCGTCAACACCTGACTCAACCTTCAACCTCTTTCTCTCTCTCTCTCTGAAATCTTTGCACGTTTCTAAAAAAGTGTTATTCTACACTACCAAACAGAAATTATTACTAAAGCAAATATTTATAAAAAATACGGTCCAAGGTGAATAACTCTGCCAAAACAAAAACATACAAAATTCAGCAAAAAAATCTCGCAACTACAATACTTTAAAATTTATCTCTCGATAAATTTTCCTCAAATTTTTATGTGAACACTTTTCCTAAACAAAGGAACATTCATGAACTTTGAGTTCATAAAATACTTCATTCAACTTTTGTTCAACAATTCAGTTATTTCGACTGAAACACAACTTTTTCCAAAAATTGTATTGTAATTTATTTGTACATAAATATTCAATGTTTGTTTCTAATTGAATTCACGACTACCTTTGTTTCTTCGTTCAATATTGCCTTTGAGATTTATTCCTTTTGTATGTCTACGCTAAAATTGTTGTGATTAATATGAAGAACATGCTTTTCTCGTTTATTACCACAAACCTAAAAACCCTTCTGATTACACACTAATTCATAGCAACCTCAACAGTCTTTTGAGACCTTCGTCCACAATTCTAATCTTGGTAAATAAATGATTTTCTCAGATAAAAGAGATTCATAGAATATCCTTTGCTCGCTCAAGTAGTTGCAAAATTACGTTTACAATGGGTACTTAACCGGGTCGACTCAGCAGGAAGAAATCGCTGATTTGCTTCCATAAATCTTACTGTAATCGTGTCTTCATATGCTGACGTTTCTTGCTTAAACATTGAAGCATATAATTACCGTTGGAAGCATCATGGGATTTTTTACTTCCGCTCATTCTCATCTTAGTCACAAGTTGCCCAATGTGGCTCCCTCGATCTGTCTTTCGCATCGATTAAAAAAGATAATTGAAATCGATTTCATCAGATAAAATTCACTCGAATTCTATGGTTATGACTACCTGACTCATTCAATCCCCGTCTGTGGTTTGTTCTTGTGTGCGTGTATAATATATCTTATTGTTCTTTTTTTATTACAATATTATATATATATATATATATATATATATATATATATATATATAATGATTGAAGAAAAGTAAAAGTAAAAAAAGTTACTTCCCTTATGCTGGGGGAAAACAGGAGAATTTTGAATTTTGAAATCTATAACGCTGCATAAACAGTAAAACAGTTGAAATGTTTTGAATTTACAAAAACACATATACGCACTCGCAGGAAACTAACTCCCTGAAGTTGATCTCAGCTGAGATTGAAAGTACCTGTGAAAATATAAAAAAAAACATTTAACAGAAAATTTTAGTATCTTTCTTACTGAATTTTCTGAGGCTAGCAAGAAATTAAACCGTGAACTTGAAAGGACCTCTACGAAAATAAAGCAACATGTCTAAATTATTTAACCAGATTATTTTCCATAATGAAAATATGCTGCCAAAATATCCACTTATATATATATATATATATATATATATATATATATATATATATATATATATATATATATATATATATATATATAATTACCTACGCCAGTAGTAGGAATTAGAGTTTCATGTGTGTAAAATTGTCAGATACTAATAGGTATAACTATTAGCACCTGACAATTGTACACAGATTAAACTCCTACTAGTGGCCTAGATAATATGTATAGTTATTAATATATATTTTATAACTATGTTACATTACATTGAACATTGATTACACCCTAAATTAAATAATTATGTATTTACAAATCTGTAGATGAAGTAAACATTGAAGTCAACACACAGAGGCAAAAGTCTGTTTCATGCTAAACGCAATCGTCAGGCCGTGAGTGGTGGATTTTTCTCGATTATTTATATATGGATCAGTGGTGCATAGTGGGTAATCAATTCTGGAGATTATTTTGTCGGGAGTGGCTTATTCATTTATTTATTTGAGTTAATTTATCTTACTTGTTTTGTTTTTTTCATTTTTTATTATTTTATTTTTGGTTTTCGATGTTTTATTAACGTAGTAAAAAAATGCTTAGGTCGCTTATTTAATAGTTTTCGTCTGGGAAGATAAAGCTATTTATTCGTCCAATTCTGTTAGTATATCAAGGGACAATTTTAATTTGTTTATTATTTTATTTATTCATTTCGATTGATTATCTGTTTTTGCTTATTTACGCTTGTTTCAACGTTTATTTTATTGGGAGCTATTGGTTAATTTGTTCATTTATTTATTTGGATTAATTTTCACTTTTTTCTTATTTTTTTTATTTTGTATATTTTTATTTACTTTATTCGGTTTTCGATTTTTGAGTAACTTAGTGATTTTGTTTCGATATTTTATCAGCTATACCTATTTTTTCGTGCAATTTTTGAATTGATTGTTGTACTCTATTCTAACGGTTATTTTTGTAATCATACAAAACAACGTAATATACCAAGCCAAAGTAAAATCACCAGATAATGAAGAAAAAAGTATACATAGGAGTAATTGAAGGACCCTGGAAACAAAGAAACTATGCGCGCAAAACATCTTTCACAAATAGTAAATACGCGAACAGCACGATGCTTCCTACGTATATCTGGGAAATTGAAAAACAAAACACAAATCACACCAAAAATATCGTGCAAAATAAGGAAAAGATCATCAGCCTACAACAATCAATCCAAAACCTGCAAAATTTGCTTGGAGGAAAAAATAGCTATTATTATTTTCCCAGACCAAAATAAATTACTAAATAAACGATCTGAGCTCATCTCAAAATGCAGACATGGAAACAAATTTTTACTACGTTACTTAAAAATCGAAAACTGAAAAGAATAAATGAAAATAAACAAAATAACATAAAAACAAGTAAAATAAATTAACCCAAACAAATAATAAACAAATTAACAAACCATTCCGATTGGAATAGACGAAATAGAATAAATAAAAAATAAATACAATAAAAAACAAGTAAAAAGAATCAACCAAAATAAGTAAATAAAATAAATAATAAACAAATTTTAAAAATCCCGCTAAAATAACCATTAGAATAGACTACAACATTCAATTCAAAAATCGAATGAAAAAATAGCTATAACTGATATAATAACGATAAAATAATTACTACGTGACTCAAAAATCGAAAACCGAATGAAGTAAATAAAAATATACAATGTAAAAAATGAGTAAATAAATATGAAAAAAGTAAAAATTAATCAAAATAAATAAATAAATGAACAAATTAACAAATCGCTCCCAGTAAAATAACAGTTGGGACTAATATAAACAAACATAAATAAGGAAAAAACAAATAATTAATCCAAATAAATAAATTAAAAACTGTCCCCTTCCATAATAACATAATTGCACGAATAAATAGCTTTAATCATCGTCCCAGACCGAAGCAAAATATTAAATAAGCGACCTAAGCAATTTTTTACAACGTTAATAAAACATTGAAAAGAGAAAATAAAAAAAACAATCATATAAATTAACCCAAATAAATAAACAAACCACTCGCACCAAAATAACCGCCAGAATGGATTACCCACAATACACCACTGATCGATATATATAAATAGTCGAGAAAAATCCAACACTCGCGGTCTGACGATTGTGTGTAGCATGAAACAACCTGTCGCCTCTTAGTGTTCATTTCAATGTCACTTTTATATTTACATTCGCTCTATGTCTGATATGGATCCCTTTATGCCATAAATATACCACACCTTAAAACTATATTTCTTCATATCTATCTATCTATCTATCTATCTATCTATATATATATATACTTTCGGCTGTGTTGAACCATTATCAAGGATGAATTCTGTATTGTTTTATATATGTATCTAGAGTTATAAGAATGTTTTATTTTCGAAACACCAACTGCACATTGTGGCCTTATTCATAGCTATTATTCAATGTCAGCTTTTTCTTTTTTATTGATAATGTTTTCACTATTTTTAAAAAATATGTATATATATATATATATATATATATATATATATAATATATATATATACATATATATATATATATATTCTTAACTTTCTGGAGTATAATGAATTACCACAATTCAGTTTCATGCTTCTGTACGCAATCGTCAGGCAGTCATCAATTATTTTTTCGTAAAATTGACATTTTGTACCACTTTGACTAGCTCGAAATTTTACAATGTGCTTATTTGATGTGTAGATAATATGCATGTACCAATTTATCCGGGGGAAGGATGCCCTTACGGCCAAGATGGAATTGCCAAAAAATCAACCTTACTTAGGGAATAAAACAAACACCAGATAAAACAACTAACGCATGCCTAGAAAGTGCATCTTTCTATACGTGGTCTGATAAAAAGTATCGGGACTGCTGCTATGGTAACGAAGCTAAAGTACGCGGAGTGAAGCCGCTGGGTAATCATTGACCTTGAACTCTGTCGCGCTAAAAACATTCTCGTCACTTCTGTTCTTTACTGCGATGCTTGCAAGGAAATTGTGTAGAGTGTGGTCATTTCACCACACCACAATGGTTCCATCACTTCCATTATGGTATGTGCAGTAGTTCTGGCTGATCAAAAACACATTCCCCTGCTCTGACAATCACGATATTCGCCAGATCTTTCATCTAGCGACATTTTCCTCTACAAAAATCAAATCCCCCTTGAAATGAATAAGATTTGAAGGCCCCTAGAAAAATCAAATGGAAACGATCCTGGATAAAGTGTGTGGCTTCAGATGGGGACTACTTCGAAGGAGATTAAATGAAGAATTGATATGTGTTGTAGTTTTATTTGTATAGCACCAGTCTTATACATAGCTTTTGTCTTTTATGTGTGGCAGTAATCAAAATTCTTCTTGGACTGGTTCGAAAATTTTACTTACATCAGAAAACATAAGGAAAAATTAATTCCTTTAAATAATATGTGGAAATAACCATTCTTTGCCTGATGAAGGTCACAAGACCCGAAACGTGTGAAGCAAATACTATGAAAACGAGAAAATATAATATATATTTTAAAACAATCCATATTGCTACCAAAGACGTTTGCGGCTTCTCTTTATATATATATATATATATATATATATATATATATATATATATATATATGTATATATATATATATATATGAGGAGGTCCAGAATTTCCACAACGGTTACTTTTGGCAGTAGTGAGATGACCAGGCGCATGTTTACTCAATATGTTATGTTGGTGGCATATTGGATGATAATTGATACGCAGTCTCCTCAAGCTCAACCTCGGGTTTCCTTGATTTATCACAGTTTATTTCTTTTCTTTATTCTATAAATAAGCCTGAATGCATGTATTTATAGTCTGTCAGTTTTTAAAACGTGATGAAATTCTCAAGCACTTTCTTCGCATTCATAACAAGGTCTGGTGTTTGAAACTAGACACATTTGTCGAAATGACATATGTGTCCCTCGCAAGAAGAATCATTGGAGAAAATCACAATATAATATAGAGATCCTTTTGTTTAAAATCGCCCTGTATTGAAAATCTTTCCCACCGTTAATATAAATTATTATTTTGCTTTTTTGTGCGTCTGTTTTATTTTTTCATTACTTTCACTTTTTATGCATATCTTTGTGTTTATTTGTTACTTTAATTTTTATATTTTCTCCACGTTTTTCTTCCTGTATATTCTTACTGTATATATTTGTGTATCAGCCGATTTTATGTATAGTGCGACCACTAATATTTTTTCAAATGATTATTATCCCTTGCAGAAAAAAAATACGTACACACAACGCAACTCTCACCGAAAATGCATGATATTTAAACTTTTCAAAGAACTTACCTGCGTATAGTGCGAGCCCCTATTGTTGCTTGAAAAGGATTGTAAAGATGCGTACTATACTCGAGTATATATGGTATTTTTTAAAAAATGGGGCGACTTTAATTCTATAGACAAATAAGACTTTTTTCAGTTTTTATATTGCTACAAATGAAGCTGTCCACCTATAAATGCGAAAAAAATTGTTAAATTTTATGCATATTAATTTTTTCTATGTAAATTCATTCTACAGGGTGGTCCGAAAGTCTTGTCATCCCTATATAATATAATTTTCTATTTCAGATGGCTGACACGAGCACCTACAGTGTGACTGCGTCAAGGAGAGTGAATAAACTGAATCCAGTACATGTGCATTGTATTACTTGTTCTTCTATTGATCTCATTTTAGCATGGGGTGACAAAACGTTTGGACCACCTTGTATATTGATTCGCCTACGGAAGTCAAAAGAATATATGTTCAAACATCTTATTTCAAGCCATTTAATAATCGAATAGGCTGTTTTGCCCGTCCGGTAAAATAGGCACTAACACTATTTTTCGGTAAATAGTGTCTTAGAACTGAGAATCCGTTATATTTGAGATCGCCATTGCAGTGGTTGTGCGAGCTGTGTGGGCAGGAACAATGATTCTGTGAACAGTGGCTGTTGTCTTCAGTGCATGTACATGATGTGTATTGGCAAGAGAACCATGCCCAAGGGCAAGTTTGGGATTTGCAGAGATTTTTATGCCTGAAGTGCTTAAAATATTCAGAGACTTCTATATTTTTTTAATAATTCCTGATGAATAAATAATTTTAACTTTTGTTTTAACAATTGACGGTGGAAAAGATTTCAAATTTTCAAAATTGATGGTGAAAATAAATAAAATTCCGTGTTAAATTTGTGTATAGTAATATTTAGCCACCCCCCACAAGGGCTACATGTGCCTCAGGGCCGGGTTTAATGTGGGTTTTCCGAGCCCGTAGGCACGATAAATCTGTGTATAATTATTGTTAACATTACCTGCCTTCATAATAATCAATATATTTACCGACAAAATATCATGGGCATCTATTTTACTGAAACTGGTAAAATAAGCTGAAAAGCATGGTTGTCTATTTTCCAGGGACCGGCAAAATAACCTTTTCCTTTAATAATTTATTTTTCAAAAAATGTTCATAAATTACAACGACTCCAGGTTACGAATTTCAAAAGAATTCTTATTTTTGTCGTTTTCAAGTAATCACGTGATATGGACATTGTTTGAATTTCGCAGGGGGAGTGGGGGTCAAGTTAAAATATAATAAAAGTGAAACCCCTTATAAAATTTAATAAAAAATGATATTTGTCGTCTGGAGTCTTTGCATTCTTTCTGACCTCAGTGCCTAATGAGTTTTTGTTTTACTTATGTTCACCTCATAGAAGACATCGCGAAAGTGCTTAAAAAAACATAATACAAGTTATATCAAAATTCGTCCAGATAACCAGAGAAATAATTCCAGCCGGAGAAAAATTAAATTTTAAAACATATATTTGCAAATATTGTTTATGAATAGATAGGAAACATGTACTTCGGGAATCAGAATCAGTTCCTGGTTGCTGGGCTTGAAACAAACAGAACTCTGATCTCATGAACAATTCAAAAAAGAATATTAATCATTCTAGTTTAAGTGGGTTGGCACAGCTGGATAGACCGTATTTTGTTTCATGAAAGCAAATTAGTAATCCATGAAACCAAATCAGTAATTTCTTTCTAATATATCGACTCTGTCGTAAATGTGATTCTGCAACTGATTGAACGAACAAAGTATACTTGGTAAATATCAGACATTTTGGAAAATCTATTGTTTAGAAATGTAGACAGTAACTCAAGTGAATGAGTCAGGATAATTATTATCCGAGTTTCTAAATGCGAAAGTCATTTACAAGTTATACTTAGATTGGCAAAAGGTCACGATTTGATAAGTGCAGCTATTGTCCGTAATCACTTACCGAACGAAGTTCTAATTAGTTTCCGGCGATGCTTGACTTCCTGCGCTCAGCGAAGTTGGTAAACGCCGGGCTTAACTTGTATTGATGACATTGTGCCAAGCACATCCCGTCCTATGACCGATCAGTGGCCTTGTTCAAGTCTAAAGAAAAGGGTATCTTTAGTGTAACGAGGTGCATGCTAATCACACAGTTCATTAGTTCGATATTCAATGGGTACGCCAACACTGGTTTTGTGCAGATGTCAAATATTGTTTGTCAGTAAACTTCTTTCGTTTTTGTTTTGACTGTTTTTTTTTCTATTTTTTGTTTTTTGCTTGAGTAAGCAAAAATTGGAAATAAAAATCTGCCGGGTGTAGTTTATCGTCATGCCCAGGATGAGCGAAATAAAATATAATCTAGAAATGAGCTGATTAAATAAAGCTTTCCGTAGGTTACTCTGATCGATAAACACCGGAGGAAAGCTACAGGGGTCAACGGCCGAAATTTTGTAATAAAACAGCTAAGATGAGGACCACTGTCTGAATGTACATAGCGTAAATAACCATATATTCGGTCTTCTTACAACTGATGTTTAGTCGTTTCACTTTCTTTTACTACCTTCTGGAGGTGCTCCTGTCGACTCTTTTCTGTGCCTGCTATCAACACAGTGACATCACTAGTTATTGCCAATGAAAGTTTTTAGGCATATATATGAATAATATTTCTGCATGAATTTCTTGGATGAGGAGTTATCATTATTTACACTCTTTACACGGGGTCTATAGTGTTCATCTCTCACAAACACAACGGGGCCGGCAAAACAAATAGATTTTCCAAAATGACTGGGTAATACTAAAAGAAAAAAGAACTAGATGAGACAGTGGAATGAGGACAATCTAAACACGTAGGTTAAATAAAATGTTCAATTCGGAATTCCCTGTGGGTTACCCGGATTGGTATACACCTGATGAAGGCCGGAGGGAAAAATCACCGAAATGTTATGATAGCAACAACAATGATGAGGACAATAGTCCGAGTGTAAATAGTTTAATTAATATATGAATATCGATAAATAGTGTTGCCTAGTATTTTGCATTCATTTTCGCACTATGCCTTTGGGAAAGTCATGTCACTATGTCTTGGTTCCTCAGTTATAGCTTAGCTAGTAAAGTAAATATGTTAAAGCGTTAATAGACAAGCAGTGTAGAAGAATGATAGCTCTGAGATCAAACCGTGGAGAAGGCACCAGGAAGCCATTATATAAACATTCCCACGTAAACAATTGCTATATATTAAAGAAAAAAGAGAGTCGTGAGGCCCCCACCAATGCTTACGGCCATTACACAACATCGAATTACCAGCCTTCAATTAACCATTAAGCATTCTTGTTTAATTCTTTGTTTTTATAAACTTATTTTCTGATGGCTTATTCTAAATTCTGCTATAACTGTTGAGTGGGGATTAGTAGTAAAAGTGTGTACGTTGTGGTTTAATGAATATCGGCTCGGAAGGAGAAATACTGTTAGCTAGTTTCGAATTCCAGTCGAGTTCATTGCATTCAACTACTAATACCCTTGGAAATAGTATGAAGACATCACTTTTTCTCCCAGCTATGGGTTGAAGAGCAGGACAGACTGTTTGGTAACCAGTCTACCATAGAAAGAAACGGCAATATATTGCAGGAAAATCTTCTGCAAAGTCAGTCATGAATCGAAAGAGACGTGATCGCAACAACGCGAGTATTACGTATGGTGTTGCGGACCCGATAGCGGTGCAGATCTGGCCTAAGAAAATAAGGCCTTGTGCCAGACGCTACACACTACTACCGGATCCACAGACAACGTAAAAAAAGGAAAATATAAAGAGACGTGCTCTTTCCACCGTACAAACGTACAAAGTGAAAAGAAGTAGACAGGCAAAACAACAAAAGGTTAAGAACAAACATAAATTTTATTAGAGTTTAACAAGTAGTATCTTCAGTGAAGACCTTCAGTAAATGTACTGGAAATGTAGTTGAAGAAGAGGCCAAGTAGATTAGTAAATTGTCTTCTGTGGAGACCTTCAGTAAATGTACTGGAAATATTAGTTGAAGAAGAGGCCAAGTAGATTGTCTTCAGTAAGGTACTGGAAATGTTGTAGAGAATGAAACTTAATTGTCTTGAGTGAAGACCTTCAGTAAGATACTGGAAATATAGTTGAAGTAGAGGCCAAGTAGATTGTCTTCAGTAAGGTTACTGGAAATGTTAGTTGAAGATAGAATCCGCGCCAAAATTCAAATCCAATATGGCTATATGGCGGGAAGGAGTTCTTCGAGAAGAAAGGTTCAGAAAGTCAGATGTAATGCATAGTAACATACGGCAAGGAAAAAATACTCACTGCGAGAGTTTATAATTGTGAGTGTATGTAATTCTTTTTAAAGTAACAGGTTCTGAAAGTATGAGTTCGAAGAATGTGAAAAATGCTCGTTCATCAGGTTGGAAGTTTTTGGAAAGTTGGCAGCTCGGTAGATGTTAGCTTCTGTCATGAAGGTGACGACCGTGTCGTATGTATTAAGATACCGAGACGAGCCATGTGGTCTAGGCAAGGTTTTGCCGAATAAAATGTCTCTGTCAGTATATATGGGGTTACCGGCGAGAGACAATTGAGCCAGCCCATCCGATGGTCAGACGACCACGGGGCGACTGATTTTGAAAAGCCAAATTTGCCGTGACGTCAGCGCAAAAGCGCGCGAAAAAATGAATTCTTCCTCATCTTAGGCTAAGACAACGGTTTACTACTATAACCGGCCGAAAGTGAGAGGAAGGGGTGAAAATGTCGCGCGTGCGTCAAAGTGAAGGTGGGGGTAGTGATAATCCCACAATGACACTTAGCTTAAGTGACTGAGTAAAAGTGTCCATCTTCTTTGCTTGATGATAATTATATTTACTTTGTGGGAAATGGAAGGGAAGAAAACTGAAGCTAGATTTCCCTGTTTTACATTCTTTTATTAAGAACCCCATGGCTGTAATTCACAGCCAACCTCTACGGAAAAACGGAAAGAGGATGACGACCCCTGTACTCGGATGCCAGCGGGTGCTGACAGGTAGTAGAGTTAAGATCCCAACGGTGGAACAAGAGGATGATGATTGCAACTGATCTTAACGGTTGAACCAGAGGCTGAAGAGGGCTACGGATGACGGACATGCTATAGAAGGCACCGCTCGAATTTCAACAGTCCGCAACAGTTCATTGCAGTTTCTTAACTAGATTCTGTATTCTCATTCCATATGTACTGCAGAGGAAGGTCATTAAATCAAGTTTTTGGGTCTCTTGCTGGCAAATTGATGTCTACCTTCATTTTCTTCTACTGTGATTTTCTTTCGTCTCCAAACAACTCTTGCAAAGCCAAACGACGACAGTGAATGGATGACGAGAGCTGGTGTTGGTGAAACTAGAAGATTCTCATCCTGAACCTGTAGGTTGTCGGCGAATTAACGTCATAGTTATAAAGGAAGCAATCGGCAGAGATGAAATTAAATTCTTGGATACAAGATAAAGCTAATGACGATGACGACGATGATTAAGTGTAATTTTTCAATTTACGTCATACTTTCGACATCATTACGTTTGTTTTATACGTCAATTCAATTTGGTATTACTTTGTCCAGGAGATTGGCTTTTAAAGCAGTTCAAAAAGTGCCTAATAATGTTCAAGCATCTTTTCATAAGTAGTCTGTATTTACATGAAAGATAACATCATTTCCACCGATTATTGTCTATGAGAATCGTTTAGCCAAAGAATTCGCCGATCGATGTTATCAATTTCAATAAATAATTGGGTTTCTATCGCATTTTAAATACGCGCGTATATCGTTCACCTTTTGGTTTCATTGATTCTATTTCCAATTAAGTTTGTTTTAACAAATGAAAAAGAACAACTATGCCCCTTCATTTAAATTAAATAAAATTTATTTTCTAATAGAATATTCACATATTCTTCGTTACAGGAACGGCGCTAAAAAGACAATGATTCAGAGGAAATAATTCATATATTAATAGTAGTAACGGAGCTAAATGTGATAGAGAGTGAGAAAGAGAGGAAGAGTGACAATCAAGGTTTGTGTATTTCTTTTCAACACAGGATCCTTTCATATTGACGAACAAACCTTTTGGTGTAGTTATTAAAAGAAGAGAGAAAATTACCGTGTTGATACATGTTGTTTTTATTTCGGGTACTTTCGACATGAGCACAATGTCATCATCTGGGTGTTGTTTTTTAAGATAAAAAAAAGTAATGTTCATTATATTTTTAACTTAAAATACAACAAGGCGGTTATAATCCAGAGAGCTCAATGTAAGGACAAAGCAAACATTAATTATTATTAAGAAACAGACAACTTTAAGGTTACGTAATTATAATTTATTTCCTTAGGACCGAGATTCGATCCTAATTCCTCAGATCGACCATTTCTATACAAATAAAGGGTTGACAAATTTATCAGACATAAAACATTTATATATTATTATTTTTAATTTATGCACAGATTTGTTTGAGGGGGCATGTTTAATTTGCGGGCAAGAAGAGTTGAAATAGATATATATATCTAGAAAGGGATAAGGTGATGGGGAGAGTGGAAGACAAAAGATAGGTAAACAAAATTAGGAAGGGAGAAAAGAGTGAAAAGAGAAATATATTCATATCCATCTTTATAAAGAGACATATAGTAATAGTGATGGGGGTGAAGGTTGCTAGACAGGCTGACCTGTTTATCAAGTATATTCAAAGGAAAGTGGAAGAGGAAAATAGACAGAAATAACTATGTAAACAAAATTAAAGAAAAACGAAGAAAGGAACAAAACAGAATAGAAATTAGACAGGGAAAAAAGAAAGAAAAAAGAAAAAATTACAGGCAGAACTCGGGCAAAAAAAAATGATTACAATTGGTTGACACCTCAACATTATTTTTAAATAATAATAATAATAATAATAATAATAATAATAATAACAACAACAAACAAAAGTTCAAAAACAAAAAAAATTATACCTTCAGTAACATAGATCTAAGAGAAAAAATTGAAAAAAAGAAATGTAAAAAATGATATAAATACACACATATATACAGACATACACTGCGCGCACACACGTGTTTAACATATAGATCGCAATAACATAATAATAATAATAGAAATTAAAATAACAAAAATAATAATAATGATAATAATTATAATGATAATACTAATATTAATTATAATGTAATATGATAGAATAAAATAAAGGTAAAAACCTATAAACAAAATACAAAGCTAAAAAGGAAAGTATACAACAGTACAGTAACTAAAACCAAAGAATTAAATCGATTTATGACATATAACTAAATTTTAAAAACAAGTAGCGTCATATTTAGAAAACATGTATTTTTCATTGATTAGTATATAGAGGGTGAACATAATTCCAATGTCCCAGAAATTTTCATAGAATGCGGAGGACGAATATTTTCTATCAAAATTTCTCGGACATTCAGGCCGGTAAATGTAATTTAATACTGTTTATTATAAACAGAGCTTTTGCTTAAATACTGGTATCTATAAAAAGAATGTTAAACATAAAAATGTCTTTAAATAATTGTCGGACTTTGTCCATTTCATAATATATATATATATATATATATATATATATATATATATATATATATATATATATATATATATATATATATATATAAAATGAAATGAAGAGGTTATAATGGTTCCAACGAGAGAAAAGTGTGTATATTAAAAAGAAGAGAGGTTGTAATGTGGGTTTTTTTTTAAAAATATTATTCTTTATTTTTCATAGTTTTACATAGTTTTACAACACGTGTTTCTGGTCTTACGACCGTCTTCAGGTAAAGGGTGGAGATTTCCACATATTATTAAAAATAATTATTATAAATAATTAATTTTTTTCCTTTATGCTTTTCAATGTTACATCTTCTCTATATGAGACATTGTCTGTTTTTGTGTTGGTCATTCCAATGTCTTTCTTTAAATGGTAGTGAAGAGTTCTGAGCGAAGGGTCATAAAACAATTAAGGTTGGTTTGAGAAATGATGAATCGGGTTGTCTTATCTTTTAATGTTTTAATAACCCCTGTGTGTTCTTAGATCCCTTAGATCTATTTCCGTTTTCGTGTGTTCCTCTCAGCATGCGTGTATATATGTGTGTGTACATTCCCCCGAATACATACACTGTTTCACTACGAAGAATTAGTAAACACACTTGTACACATACACACACACACATAAACATACACACATACACATGCACACACGTACATTGTCACACCATAAGGAATCTGTACAAACGCACACACACTCATACACAAACACACACATTTTTCCCAAGTTACATGGAACCAGCACGCACACACACACACACACACACATATACATATACATACGCGTATACATACACACGTATTTCCTAAGTTGTGTGGGGTTTGTGTGAGTAGCTCCCCTGCTTTCGCCAATATGCGTGCATATACATGCATACATACATATACACACACACACACATATACATACACATACACACACATACATACATACATACACATACATACATATATATATATATATATATATATATATACATATACATATATACATACACATATACACACACATACACATACATATACATATACACACATACATACACACACATACACACATATGCGTACATATATACACTTTTCGTGTTCCACAGATACCCGCATGTGAGCTTGCGTGCATGTATAAGAGCGGTTTGATCACTGTATTTGGTCACCATGTGTGCATGCTGTGTGCTTTTGCGTGTGGGGTCATGATCTATTCAGTTCCGGTTTGAATTTATTTATGAAGTTTTTTTCCTGTATTTGTAGGTAGGAATAATTGTCTGTTTGGTATATCGGCATGATATTAAATTTACCCTGGTTACATTCAAAAATATGTTGTGAAACAAAAAGTTTTCTGTTGTCTGGCAACTTTATGTTGCTTTTGTGTAGGGAGACCCTGTTGTTCAGTTGTTGGCTGATGCCTATATATGATTTCCTGCATTTTGTGCATTTAAGTACATAAATCACATTTTTGGAGTTGCAGTTTAAGTTTTCGTTTATTGTGAACGTTGTTTTGGGGTTTTGAAAAGTGTACGAGTTTCCTTCTATAATGATGTCACAAACCCCACACCTTTTTTTGTTGCATTTTGTGACTCCCTGTATTGTGTGTTGGGTAAATTTAGATGAGGTTAATATGTGTTTTAGGTTTTTAGATTGGCGTTTGCTTTTGATTATTTTGTTAGCAAAGAATAATAAACTGAATAATATAATAAAAACAACCAAAATAATCAAAAGCAAACGCCAATCTAAAGAAGAATAATATTTTTTTAAAAAAAACCCACATTACAACCAAAAAAGTTTGCGGTACCTCTCTTCTTTTTAATATATATATATATATATATATACAAGGTAACCAAAAAAGTTATGTCCGTTTTTTGATTAGTCATTCAATGAAGTTGAAATATATACGAAATGCGTGTAGCAATTGTTTTCAAATTCGGACAGCCGGAAGTAGGAATATCAGACGTTATAAAAAACTCGCGCACCGTGCCCGGCCAACAGTTATAAGCCGGAGAGCTGTGAGAAGGAGGGAAGTGTCTAGTGATCTCGTTCGGGGGTGTTTGCTTTACGACTTCAAAGTGGGCTTATCAGCAGCTGCATCAAGTCGCCGCATATGTCAAGCGTTTGCGGATAGTGCTGTTGATGAATGTACTGCAAAGCGTTTGTTTCGAAAATTCAAGTCGGGAGATTTGTCTCACCATGATGAGCCTCGCAGTGGATGACCACAGGTCTTGAATGACGGAGTCCTGAATGCGGCCATTGAAGAGGACAGTAGTCTAACGTGTCGTGAACTTGCAAGACAGTTCAACGTTTCCGATGAAACAGACTTCACCTGCACCGCCTAGGTAAGACGTACAAACTGAGCAAGTGGGTTCCGCAAACGTTGTTGGAGGTCCACAAGGGACAACGAGTGGCAGCCTGCGTATCGCTGCTTTCTCGACACCGTACCGCATCCTTATTCAATCGAGTGCTTACCAGTGATGAAAAGTGGGTTCTGTACGAAACTCCCAAGCGTTCCAGACATTGGTTGTCTCCTCAGGATGCAGTCCCTCACACCGCAAGACCGCCTATGCACCCACGCAAGATTATGCTTTGGTCTGGTGGACAGGTTGTGAAGTGGTTCATTATGAACTGCTACCAACGGGCCAAATGGTCACTGGAGACCTATACTCGCAGCAATTGAAACGTGTGCAACAGACATTGCTCCAGAAGGAGCCAGCACTGGTGAATGCCAAAGGTGTGCTTTTCCTCCATGACAACGCCAGGCCGCATGTCGCGCGAGTGGTCAGGGATGCCATACAACAACTTGGGTGGGAGACTTTGTGCCATCCACCTTATTCACCTGACATTGCGCCATCCGATTACCACCTCTTCCACTCCCTGCATAATCATCTTCGTGGGAAATCCTTCACCAATGAAGCAGACTTGTGCAAAGCCCTCACGGACATCTTTGCGTCAACCCCCGCCCCCGAGTTCTACCGCAAGGCATTGCGCATATAAAAACTACCCATCATTCTTGATATGCTGATCTCGTTATTCTGAAGGAAAAACTACCCATCATTCTTGATATGCTGATCTCGTTATTCTGAA
>OZ038498.1:1057500-1087500 GCA_964036315.1 Acanthosepion esculentum | reverse complement strand
ATAATTCTCCAAACAATTCTATTTGTGTTTCAGTTCTCACAATAGCTTCTAGTATATTCAGATGGTGTTTTGTGCAGAACAGAAAACTACTCTTCTGAATAGTTGTTTCTACAAATATCCATATTTAACAAGTATTTGCCGATGGCAGACTTATCTGTCTGTAAGTTCTCGGATGTTTGCTGGAGTTTGCCTACGGTTATGACAAAACACATGTTGGACAATCCTCACCTCTTGTCGTTGAATGGTTTGCCTATATGGTCGCACTGATATTTACAGCGATAAATAAATAAATTTTGTTGGAGGGTAGGCAAAATATCTTTACGGACAGAGAAGAACGCATTTCTAGTAGAGAAGATGGCACGTACTACAACTGAATTAAAAGAGTGCGTTGTAATTGATGATCCTATCTTAAAAAATGGCTACATGGTCTAATTCATGGGAGTTTGATATAAACATGGCACGAAGGGCTAAATGCTTTAATATCATAAAACTTAGAAAACATTTAAGTTTAATGTTACTCAGAATAGCTCTTTCAGTGTAGCCATTTGCAAGAAAATGTCGTTGACTTGTCTGAGTTCAGCATCCATTGTACATCCCGAGCAAATTACTAGTGCACGGTAGGTAGGAATTTTGATAAGGGTAATCTTCCTAGATTTGGGGGAAAAGATATAACACTGTAAAAGTGTTTTTTTCTGCATATGCTGGTGACGAAAGATGTGTAAGCTTTCTCAACTAGAATGGCCAAGAAAGGCAACACATTATTTTCTCCTTCCATCCTAAATTGTAAGGAGGGGGAGGAGATTGTTCAGATGTTGAAAAGATCTTTTCACCTCTCTATGTGATATAAAAGTCACAAGCGTATCATCAGTATAACCTACATAACAGTATGGTTTGGGAAGCTTATCAAATATTTGTAATAATATTATTGAAACTAAACGTGACAGACTTAACAACATAGTCAGAATAATTACGTATGACTACACCTGGACCTTTATTAGGTCTAATAATGTCAATATCTGTTTTGGATGTAAATAATTTGGCATTCTGATAATAGTTCTTCTGTTAGAAGTACTCATTAAAATTGATAGGCGAATCTGAGGGCAATTTCGTTTACATGGACTTTAAGGTAAGCTAAATTCTCATTGGAAGTGGGCGAATGTTATTTTCAGTTGAGAACATCACATTTCAAATTCGGTGAAGGTTTCAACCTTATCCATATTCCCCGTGGGGATACAAAAATCTAAACCTCTATAAGGGACCATTTTACCAGTGTCAGATAAACAATAATTTTTACGGAATTCAATCTTTCAGAATAGTAAAGGATTCCGTCTCTCAGAAAACCCGTTCAATACTAAAGGGATTTCTGCATTTGATCTTAGAGACGCGCTTAGAGATAGGACCAGGGACAACATAGTTCTTTTAACAGGAGTAAAGAAAATCTTAAATTGTAACGACCCTAATTTACCTATTAAATAGATGGTATAGCTATTTTAAAACACACAGGCACACACGCACACACACAAATATATATATATATATATATATATATATATAGATAGATAGATAGATAGAGAGAGAGAGAGAGAGAAAGAGGGTAAACCAATCCTAAACCGTAAACAAGGGATAAAACTCAACCCAAAAACTAGGGGGACTAGTGAGACTATTGAAAAAAAGCAAGTAGTGATTAAAATTTCAGCGTTCTTCCAGGGAGTGGTGCGTATTATAGAGTGGAATTAGACTTTAGAAGGAACCGGACACCCAATTCTAAACAAGAAACAAGGGACGAGAATCTACTCCCGTTCATTTTCGTTCTTTTATTCAATTCACAACACGTTTATTTATTTATTTTTCTATCTTCCTTTTTCTTCAATGCTCAAATGTTTTACTTATATTTATTTATCTTTGGTAAGTTATCTTTCAGATTACTTAGTCGGTCCGCATTTTGTTTCTATCATTTTAATCATTTTAATTGGTTTCGTTAGGGTTGATTTTGTTTAGCGGCATATCAAAACTTGTGTGGGTTATTTAATGCCGACCGAAACCTAAATATACGGACCATAATTTTATGGCTTCAACTAATTATATTTTGAAGGCATTTGTATGCCTTCAACTACAGAGAAAATTTTTTATTATTCCTGCTATAAAAAGGTATTGTTAGTAATTTTACTATAAATATGTATTGTTGATAACTTTTTTATATAAAAATATTGCTAGTATTTTTACTATGAAAATTCATACTGTTTTGTTTTAGATTGGGGTTCACTATTGGCCAATACCTGGAACACAACTCGGGTCAAGTTAGACCTGGTAATAATACTAACTCAGAGGTGGTTCCCGGTTCTTCATTAACTCCAATCACAAGATCAGAAGCCTTGCTGCCGGATGTAGTTTATCGTCATGACCAGGACGATTCATCATTTTACTATTGTCATATCCTTTCATTTGTTATCGTCATTTATTTTATTTTAGTTTTTGGATAATCTCATTCCACACTTTATTCTTTGAGCCTTTGAAAGGGCATTTCCACGTGTTGTAATGGGTAACAAGCTTGTCTCACTAAGAACAATTACGACTGTGTAGTGAGTTCGATCTACACTAGGTGCCCCATACTTTCAGCCTTTTGCCGCATCTAAGCTAAGCTTTGAGAATTATTTGAACACATCGACTTGGTTAGCCAGCTTGTCTCGATTAGAAAATCAACATTCGCATTTGAAATTTCGAAGTTTCCCCCCTGTTTCCATCATATCTACGGTTATCATTGAATTCACCAATAATTTTTTTCTCAATCCAATTGTAACCATTTTTATGATTTGTACTACTAATCAATGAGCACATTCCTTATTTCCACCAACTATAAATCTCACAGGCGTGCCTCATACACCGAGGAGGCGAAACAAACCCATTCACTTCATATTCCATTATTAAGATGTAACTTTACATCGAACATCTTATTTACATTAACCGCTTCTTTGTGGAATCGAATCCTAAGAGGATACATTCTCGATCATTACGCACTTGACCTTTCCAAGTTTATGTTTATTTATGAGGAATGGTGAGAATTATAACGGTTAACACTGACTTGAACATATGAAGAATAAAAACACATACACAAACAAACAAACACACACACACACACACACACACACACACACACACACACACACACACACACACACACAGAGTTGAGGCCAACATGTTCAGAACGGCATTGTTTTCGTCAGAAAAGTAGGTATAATTTTTTATGAAAGTTGTTTTATATTCTATAATTTTCACAGACAATAAATACGATATTATTTGTTATTGTCTGAAATTTTGGTTATGGATGATTTAGTGATTTACTGCACAACCCATGGTGGCCAAAATGATCAGAACGGTTGCTTTTACTCCGTGTTTTACTATATTTAACCGGCGAACTCTAATTTTATAAATTTGATTATGTGACGGTTCGTTTACTAAACATTAGTAAGAATATCTACAGTGTACTTTGTTAATACAATGCCACTTACTCCGTTACCAATTCGTCAGCAGATTATTAAGCTTCGAAAGAAGTATAATTTAAGTATTGTGTCTACTGCAAAGATTGTTAACAAGTCAAAAAGTGTTGTTCACGGTATTCTTAAGGTCGACGATGATTGTGGTTCGTGTGAAGCAAGAAAGTCTACAGGTAGGCGAAGAAAAACGACCACGAGAGAAGATCGTGCTATGGTAAAGTTGGTTAAAAAGGACAGATTTAAAACTGCTGCTGCTGTTTCTCGGGAAATGAGCTTTGTACTGAAGAAAACTTTATCTCGAAAAACTGTGTCTCGTCGTTTAGTTGAACATGACCTACAAGCAAGAGCACCTGCAGCGAAGCCACTGTTCAGCTCCAAGAATAAAAAGTGTCGTCTTACCTTTGCAACCGAAAATGTGTTGTTGTCTCAAGAAAAAGACAAACGGTGCATTTCAGTGATGAATCTAAGTTTATGTTATTTGGCTCAGATGGGAAAAGGTAAGTTCGTTGAAAAGTAGGTGAAAAATTGTCGCCTAAATGCCTTAAGACTAGTGTTAAATTCGGTGGAGGAAGTGTCATGGTTTGGGAGATGATATCTGGAGATGGTGTGGGCCCTTTGGTGCGACTACATGGAAAGGTAAATGCAGGAGTTTATAAACAACTTGTAAAAGATCACGTCTTGCCTGTGCTGAGAAATTCAACTAAGCGACCACCCATATTCATGCAGGACAATGCCCCATGTCACAAGGCTATGGTGGTCATGAAAAGGCTGAAAAGGTTATTGTTATGGATTGGCCTGCTCAAAGCCCAGATCTCAATCCTATTGAAAATGAGTGGAATATTCTAGGAGAAAATTCGAAAGCCAGAAATCCTAAAACAACCGAGCAATTATGGAATGCCCTTCAGGAAGAATGGAATAAGATCACCCAGCAAGAAATTGAAAATTTAATTTCCTCATGCAGTCGAAGATGTCAAAGTGTGATTGAAGCTAAAGGCCTTCACACTAAATATTAAATAATTCCAGTATTCTCTGTCATTTTTGATTATTTTGTTATTTTTTCAACCGTTCTGATCATTTTGGCCGCCATGGGTTTTGCAGTAAATCACTAAATCATCCATAACTTTTGTATTATCCTCTCAAATTACACCAAAATCTCAGACAATAACAATTAATATCGTATTTATTGTCTATGAAAATTATAGAATATAAAACAACTTTGATAAAAAATTATACCTACTTTTCTGACGAAAACAATGCCGTTCTGAACATTTTGGCCGCAACTATATATATATATATATATATATATATATATATATATATATATATATATATATATATAATTCCTTTGGAATGTTTTTTCAGAAAAATCTCGAAATTTATTTTTCCATATTTTTCAGATTTTTAAAACTGTTCTACCTTTATTTGGGAGGCATTATGAATTCATTATTTTATATATGTATATATCGGTTGATGAGCTGTATGTGTGAATATATGTGTGAATATATAAAAGTGCTATGAAAATATCGTGATCTGAGCCATTTCCTAAAATGTTACCGAACAACAGAATATATTATCCGGCTGATAAATGTTATGACATTAAACTTTGAGTAGAGTATTTTGATATCATTGTATTAATAATATTATTATGAAATATGTGTAAGCTCTGTCGATTCTCGAACTGAGCCAACAGTTTATTTTTCATGTGAAATCTTTAGCATTTATTTCACAGTGTTGTGTTTCATTTTACCTGAAGAAGCCAAACCAAACACACGTCGACAAAATGCGACGCTTATTAGCATTTCTCTTTGTCTCCTCATCACTGCACACCACACACACACACACACACACACACACACACACACACGCACACACGCACAAACGTGCGTATGTTCATAGGATATAGAATCAAAACTAAGTTTGATATCTGTCTATATTTCTGAGATAAGGTATTATGTACATTATTTACATTATTCGGACTATTGTCCTCATCTTTGTCGCCATATTTATTACAAAGTTTCGCTCACTGAGGTAGAGTCTTCTAGTTCTACGTGCCATGTCTAATGGATGTCAGTTATCAGTTATCTCCTGTTAATTTCCCTATGAATGTTCTCCACTGCCTTAACCAGGTATTGAACTCACACTCTTTGGGTCCTGTCACTGGATCTAACTAACGCCTTTATCCACTGTGCCATGTGTCCTTGGAACTAGAACAGTCTACCCCAGTGAGCGAAGTAAAGGTTTCAGTTCGACATTCCAACCACCTGAAGAAGGCCGGAGCGTACAACGGCCGAAACGTTGTAATAAATATGGCGACAAAGATGAGGACAATAGTCCGAATAATGTAAATAAAGTTTGATAAATAAGACAAAGTGGAGAACAGTTCCATTGACTTGATGATGCAGTTTGACATCGTCAGGTAGGTTTCCTTAGATCAGAACGAAAGAAAATATGTTTGTGTGTGTTTCTGTGTATGCTTTAAAATTAAATTGTTACTAGTTTTTCCGCCTAGTCATACAATTTATTTTATACCGACCAAGAAACACTAGCTTAGAAACTTAACTTCTTCAAGTCTAGGATTAACCGTTATATTTCCTACATAACCTCATAAACTGTACTTCTTGCCTACGCTGACGCCCATACAACACCATAAACTCCTACCTTTAGCATTTCTTGGGCATTGTATTCGGCGAAAATTCTTCTTCTATATGTCACGTCTCTTCAGTCCGTTGGTGATCATGGCTCCTCACAATTTCCTATCATTTGTAACTCTTAATAAATTTTATCTTTTTCCTATCTCTCCCAGAACCTGATCCGTCATATATTCATTCAAGCTCGCCAGGAAGTCGTTACTTTCCTCTGTCTCTCTTGCTTTCAATCTGTCCTGTGAATATCAAAACTTTCAAGCCCTCTTTCGCTTGCGATCATATTACATTGATATACTGGTTATCCAGCCATTACCGATGTTAAGCAACGTCAACCCTGGTCAGATGATTGACCGCTTGGGAATACCAGGTGCCGTAAACGTGGTTATTCGGGGAGTATAATGAATAACGGCTTGGAATTGGAAATAAGAGAGCTGAATTGCAATTCCAGCTGGTTCGGTTATATACACTAATACCCATGGGAAAGGTAGGAATCGAGCTCTTCTTCCCCTCCCAACTATGGGTTAATTAGAAAGAATAGGATCACTAAATCATTATTATCTCCCCTCAAATTCTTACAATCGAAAAATATGTTCTGACTTTAAATAACCTGTGAACGGTTGATAAGTCGTAAAGAACAAATCAATCAATTAATCTACACCATCCGTCTTCTTTTATCGTCCTCTTTCCTAATAATTTGTTTCTCCAAGATTTTTTCCCTCTTAGTTTCCTCTGTCTTTTTTTAAACTTTAGTTCGAATTCCAGTTGGGTTCGTTATATAGAATTACGCGAAAATAACCTTGGAAATGCATTAATCCACCTCTTCACCCCTCCAGCTATGGATTAATTAGTAAGGCCTGTCTCATTAAATCATTATTATCTCAGAAAAATTCTTACAATCTAAAAAATATTTTCTGGCTATAAATAACTTTGCAAAAAGATGATAAAGCGTAGAAAACGAATCAATCAATAAGATATTAATTAAAGGAATTTCCATCATTACAGTTCTGTGACTCAATCTGTAAATGTCGGAAGTTTCTTTTTAATTCCTGACTTTATGTAAACAACAAAGTGTTGATAAGCCGTAGAAAACGAATCGATCTATCAATTATGTATCCTATAAATTTCAACTCTCTTCCTTATGGCAATAACCCTCTTGAATTACATCTAGACAAGTAACTGTAGGACTAAAAAGCTATGTTCGTGATGCCAATGTTTGACGATAAAGCGATGACATTGCACGAAATCGAGTAGCAGCCTGCACTATATATTTATTGAGGATTCAGAATATAATCGAGTTATGAAAAGAAAAGAAAAACAACTTTGCTCGGAGAGAGATTCTACAAGACAGCTCCAAATAGTTTATCTGAGATTTGGTTTTAGGATGCTTAAGCGTAGGTCAATTAATTACTGTAAATAATGTTAAGAAGATTCTGCAAAGTAGACACACCCCATAAACACCTACTGGGGGTTCAGTGAAAAACTGCTCTCTTTTAGTCTGTCAAATAGACCCCTTCCTGCCCTGTTTCTGCATGGCTGATAACAACCTTCAGTAGAATGACTCGTTGCACCTTGTCAGACTAACGTTCTTTGCTGACATAAAAGGGAAAAATTACATTGAATCAACTGCTAATTCTGCTGCTAAGAAAGTTGGTTCAATGTGTCGTGCTAGACGATTCTTCTCTCCTGAATCTAACTTACATATTTATACGTCTACAATTCGTCCATGCTTCGAATATTGATGCTATATATAATCTGGTGCTTCTGCTATTTATGTAAAGATTCTTGCAATGTTATTTGTACTAACTTGACATGTCGGCTCCAGTTACTTTCCCACCACCGTAACGTAGCAACACTGACTTTTCTATAAATACTTTAATGGCAATTGTTATGATGAACTTTTCGGTATGTTACCCAGACTTTATGAATTTAAGCGCAGTATTAGATTGGCAACAAGGTCTCATTATTATACTGTTGAAGTGGCTAGATGTAACTATAAGTTCTTTGCTAACAGTTTCTTTTCTTGCACTTCTCTCCTGTGAAAATCTCGTCCGCCTTCTTGCTCTCCAGTCAACTTTGATCTTCAACATTTAAACGCAATGGAATTGTAATCGAATGTCTTCTTGATTCCTCTTCTTTTATTGTTTTCGCTCCATAATAATGTTTTTTTTTTCCCTTATTCTTCAACACTCCGTAGCCCCAAGTGTCTTAGTGGTTTTATTACCATGCTTGTGGGTAAATAATTTAAAATAAATTCTGGAAAGTTTGGTAGCCCTGGCAACACAATGACCTCTTCTTATGACTTGCAAACGTTTCCCTTCCCCTAATATTACAAAGTTCGTTAACCTTCTGAAAGATTTCGCTATCATATATATATATATATATATATATATATATATATATATATATATATATATATATATATGTATGTATGTATGTATGTATGTATATGAAGAAATATATTTTAAAGATGTGCCATATTTATGGGATGAAATGCTCAATATCAGAGAAAGACCGATAGGACAGAACGCATGTAAATGTAAAAGTCAAAATTGAAGTCAACACTCAGAGGCGAGCGTCAGGCCGCCATATATATATATATATATATATATATATATATATATATATATTTATTTAATTGTATTGGTCGCCCACTTATGTATCATCGTTATGTAGATGATACATTTTGCCTCTTTAATAATGAGGCCGAAGCCGACAAGTTTCTCACCAAATTAAAATCTGTCCATCCTGGTCTTAAGTTCACTGTAGAAAAGGAGTCCAATTCTTGTCTTTCCTTTTTGGATGTTCTCGTCCACAAGATCATTGACGAGTTTGAGACTTCCGTATTTAGGAAGGTCACTTCCTCGGGTCTTTATACGTGTTGGGACTCTTTTTGTCCTAGACAGCGAAAGGTTAATTTGATTAAGGCCTTAATTCACAGGGCACTTAAGTTATCTTCTGAGGGCCTTCTATGCAGTGGAATTGACTTTGTTAGAATGACATTATCAAAAAACTGATATCCTTTGGATGTTTTAGACTCCGTTATTCAAGACGTCATCAGTAAGTTTCAGAGGGTGAAGCCGCGATTAGCTGATAAATGCCCAGTTTATTTGCGTCTTCCCTATGTTGGTACAGAGGGTGAGAGTTTATCTAAACGTATTTCACGTTTAATCAATAGTTGTTATTTTTCGGCGAATGTCAGGGTAATATTTCTTACCCGTCATGCTTTCTCTTCCACTCGTAAGGACGTCCTCCATCCCCATCATGTTAATTCAGTAATTTACCAATACAAGTGTAGTTGTGGACACGACTACATAGGGAGGACGTCCCAGCGTTTAGATTCGAGAATAAAACAGCATTTACCCCCCAGGATTTTGAATCCGTCCGCCAGGAATAGCCAACTGACCAACAGTTCTGGTTCTGCTATTGCTGAACATTTAATAAATAGTAGGAAATGTGTGGAAAATTTTTTAGTGGTGACCGATTTGTAATTTTATCTAGGTCCCACTCCACATTTAACCTCAAGGTTCTAGAGTCCTTGTATATCAGATCCCGTGAGCCTTCCCTTTGTAAACAGAGGGAATGCTTGCTGGGTCTGAATGTTATTGGACTCTAGTTTCTTGAAATTCATTTTTTTTTCATTCCATTCCATTCGTTAATTTGAATTAATTTACACGCCTTTTTTAAATTCCCAGAATAAATGAGCTTGATAAGTCCTGGGACGAAACCGGTTGTTTTTATTTTAGCTTTTGCTTTAAAAAATGCCTTATAAATATTGTTTTTTCCTATTATTAAATTCTGTACCATAAAAAAACTTTATATATATATATATATATATATATATATATATATATATATATATATATATATATATAAGCAAACTAAAGTCCACACACACACATTATCTGTTGTGATCAACATTCTAAATACTCAGGTCAGTACGCTCAAACCTTAGCACAACCACCGACCCCTCCCAGATAGTTCCCTATAACTTGTGGTACGGTTTACAGACACTTTCCAAAGGTGTCATATGCTGGAATCCGTGGCCGATAACATCAAGAATCGCCTTACTGACAAATCGACCCTGGTTTGATTTACGAACCCAGGTCGTAAAGGGAACATTGTATCCACTCGAGCGCGTGGCCATAATTTCCACATTACAATCACTACTTTTGTAGTTGCCTAAACAATACAATACTCAGATTCGTTGTCGCAGTGTAAGCAATAAAATATAGAAAAGTCTTTCTTTAAAAAAATATTTCACTTATTAAACTAATCGATATTTTGGTTCAGTATTATCGCAGATAGAATGCAGCTGAAACTAGGTGTGAATTTCATTTTCTTCTCATCTGCTGATCACGAGAAACTAGAAAAGAAAGTGAATGTGTGAAGAATTTGAAAAGGCTAAATAAATGAAGTGTTTGCAAAAAGCCGAGAAGTGAAAGTCGAATTATCACCTCCCATCTTTCGGAAAATCGTCTTTCATTAGCATTTAGCGAATTAATCATTCATAATCTCTGACAGTATAAAGACGTCTGCTAGACGTCCGTGCAAAAATTAATCGTGTGCTATATCCAGTGTCCGATTTAGATAAGGAGAGGACTTAAGCTATTTCACTTGTGAGGCCTCCCCACAAAGCCCTCATTCTCACGAGTAGAGGAAAATGGAAGATTGTTAAACAATTTGAGTAAAGCCGAGGATGATGATGGGTGTTTAAAATTACTGAAGGGTTGTTTAGAGTACACAGTGCGTTATAACAGCATATGTAAGAAAGGCCTATGACAGTGTCAAAA
The DNA here is from genome assembly GCA_964036315.1 of Acanthosepion esculentum. Classification (NCBI taxonomy): domain Eukaryota; kingdom Metazoa; phylum Mollusca; class Cephalopoda; order Sepiida; family Sepiidae; genus Acanthosepion; species Acanthosepion esculentum. The sequence goes on along the minus strand of OZ038498.1, from coordinate 1,076,574 downwards.
ATATACACCTTGGCTGGACAACCCCAGATTTTGAGGCCCTAGGCTTCATCCTGTTAAACCTAAATCCGACACTGTCTTCCTGTGGCAAATCGTGAACTCATGTCATTTCTTTTTTAAAGAATTGTAATCATTGTAATTTTCTTTTAGGCCCAGACATTCCTCCGAGTGTCAAAAAGTTTGGTGAATGGATGTCTCTATCGACAAACCATTTCCAGAAAGAATGTTAGTCGACATTAAGGTTCCATCTGTTTCATTAGGCGAGGAATTTCTGCTAGTGAAATTGACGACTGCTTTTGAATTAGACTTGCAAGATTTAGGTCACACGTGTTAACGTTTTTTGTCACTTCCAAAACGATGCCGCACGCTGGTTGACATTACCAAGAAGTCACTAGTTCAACAAAATTGTCCATGGAGAGATTCGAAACCGCATCTCATGCTTACATTGCTCCTCCACTCGCATATAATGATCTCCCTAGAAGTTATATTAATTTTCTCGAGGAAAAAGATGAACTGATGAGTCCGGCTTACTTTAGATCAAATGCAGTCTAACTGTTCTCGCCGTTTTATTTTTTTTCTCGTTTTTTTATTGTGACACTAACTTTGATGTAACCGCTACTTCTGCTCTAAGAGTTTCTTTTTTCGCGTTTGGCACATTTTGAATTCTTTTCTGACAAAAACAATTTTGAAAAGTTTAAATGCTACGTCATCTGCTTTCTTAAACCTTGTTCCATTTTTATCTTTTCCCTAATCCTCTCCAAACTCAGACTTCTCATTCTCTTTCTTTTTCTCTTCATGTAACCACCTGCAATCTAGAGGCATTACCGCTTTGCTTGGGGTTAAACTATTAAAACAACTATCTAGTTCCTTTTATCAAAACGATTGAATTCTGCATTATATAAACGGGATTAGGTTGGTACGCCGTGCAAACATGAACTATGTCGAGTTTTTTAGTCATGCTGCAACCCGGTTCTATGTCAAAAAGAAAGAATAAAATACTTGCACCTTTAATACTTGCTTCTTTAAAATTTTTGCTTCTCACGTAAGAAACATGCTTGCTCATGTCAGAATCTAATTACAGCAAATGAACGGAAATATTCAGAGTCGTTTCTGTTCTAAAATCGCAGAAGTTTTCGTTGTATTGAATGTAAAATATTTGCAAATATGGAAGCACTAAGATATGCAGCCATATAACGCACATTTCTATATACTCGCAAATATTAGGATTTCAAAGAATTATAAATCTTTTAAAATGGGTCAAAGAACGAACTTCCAATGACATTCGATATGCTATCCAACAAAATGATATATCTCCTGTCTAGGGATGGAAATCGTATATTATATCCAGTGGATCTTAGAAGTCTTATATGCACGGTAAACATTTTTGCTGGAAGAAAATTCAACCTGCTCCTCCCACCATAATGAAGATAATCTACAGCGTTAACTCAAGAAGAAATCGACCGCAAGTATAGGTCAATTCTTGATAAATCAAATCCCATTAATTTATTATATCTCTAATATATATATATATATATATATATATATATATATATATATATATATATATATATATATATATATATAAAGAAAGATAAAGGCTAGTAAGTGAATTACACATACCTAACATAAACCAAAGTATCATACACAAACAAACCAATAAGAAGAGTTAAACAAAAGGAGTAATCAGGAAAAATACCATATAGAAGATAAGTGAAGGTGGAAAGTGCGAGGTTGAAAATATATTATATCAGTTGGAATTTACTTCCATGATGACACTTGGAAACCAATTCATTCCTTTTATTTAGTAAAATGTTTTGATTGTTATACTTAATAAATTTATTTTTCCTATTTTCTCCTCCAAACAAATTACATCTATCCTTAAAGATACTAGCAGTCTGGGCAAAACCTATGAATTTCCTGTCAACTTGAGGGTTCAGGTCTTTCTCCTTCAATTTCCAAAATGTTTTGGAGAGAGCAGCTTGGTGTTTAAGTCTTGAGTTAGAAAAAGAGTGTCTATGGTTATATAGTCTATGTTTCCATTCCCCCACAGAAATCCCATTATAAAAATAGTGGTTTGAACTACTATCTTTCAGGTAAAAGGTGGCTTGATAAATTTAGATGCTCTACATTTTCCCTCGACTGGGAAAAAGATTGCTATTTTTACAATTACAAGAGGGGGTCCATACTAGATATCTTGTTGGCACCATTGAATTTGTTAAGAACACATTTGTTGTGGGAGTCAATTATTTTAAACTTGCTGTTTGTACATGAATAACTTATTTTAATAGTTTTTCTATTAAAGATCTTAAAGTGTTGTTATTCTGAAAATCTTTTTATAAGTTTCAGGAAGACCTGTCCAATATTTATTCTGGATAATATACAGAAGGTGATGTGGGTGAGCCATATAATTTTTCCTTTTCCATTTTTGTGAATACCACTCCTCTTACACTTACCTTTGTTATATATGGGTTTAATTAATATAGTTTATTAACAAATCCCCTTTTCTGGAGAACATTTACATACAATACCTTGTTATTATTAAATATATCCTTAGTAGATGACATTTTATTAATTCTAGAACAAACAGTAATGGTTATCTGCGTCAATATAGTATATAGGTGGTTAGAGTTAATGTTAATGTAGTTAGGAGATTTATTTTTTATGGTAAGGTTTAAATGTATTAGTATTCAAGAGTGATGTCTAGATAATCAACTATTTTTATATTGGAAGTGATCTCTATCTTAATCCTCAGTAGCTCAAATTCTCTAATGTGTTTTCCGTAATTTTCCGGTAAGAGGACCGTTATTATTGGGTACGTAAAGGAGTCCGTCATCTCTATATAGACATACTAGTTTAGATTCAACAATCCTTTAAGGATCCCCAGAATATAAATAGAAACAAGACCAGCAACTTGGGCCGAATCCTACACTCCCATCTGAACGTCAAAGTCGTTAATCCCACACTTCATCCAGGTAGAACCATTATGTAATAAGAGTGACTTCATGGCTGCAAATATGATATTGATCTCCTCATCAGATATCACCAGATGGTTTTTAGCAAAATTTATGCAATCACTTAAGAGGTCACTAGAAATAGAAGAGTAAACTCAATCATATCGAATTTAATAAACGTTGCTCTCTTTTTACCCCATATTATTGAACCATTTGAGAATATCTGATGAGTCTTTCCAAAACTGACACCATTTCTAAAAGTTTGCAGGAAGATGGAGATTTTTTATGTTTATATAAAGTGGAATGTACGTACAGAAATAGAAAAAGAAAATTATATGGTTCAACTTGCACTTCTGCAAACTGTCAAATATTAATATCGGGCTGTATTTTCTAAAGTTAATAAATAAACATTTTCACAGAAACAACCCTCTAAGTATGACCTTCAATAGGGAAACGATTCAAATTAGCTATCCCTGCATTAATAACATGTACAAAATTCTCAACTCACATAATAACAATATTTTAAGTAAGTTCTATGGGATAAACAACAAACTTGTTATGGGACCCTCCTGTAATTGAAAGGATAAAGAAAGTTTTCAATTGAGGGAAAATGCAGATCTACTAGGGTTATATATCAAGCAACCATTTCCCCCAAATAAAATGTTTAATTATAATGTTTACATTGGAATTTCCGCGGTAGAATTGAAACATTTTACACTCATAGGCAATCTTTACCAACCCTAAATTAAAATAGATTACAGCTCTTTCAAAAACAAATTAGTAAATTGAAGGAGAAAGGTCTGAACCTGAAGATAAAATGGAAAATTATAAGTTTTGTTCATACTCCTAATAGTCTTAGAGATAGGTGTAACTTGTTAGAAGATAAAGAATAATGAATAGAATTTTATTAGTGGAATTAATTTATCTACTTTAATTATAGTGGAATTCCTATAAAATTAAGGAAGATAAATCTTAAGGTTAAGATAAGCACTAATGTTAAACAAGTAAATTTTCTTGATGTTACATTAGATTTAGTTAATGACATATTTCAACCTTATATGAAAAATAACGCCAAACCAATTTATATTTACCACAATTCCAACCACCCTCCAGATGTAATTCAATACAATCCTTTGTCTGTAGAATGTAAGATTAGCAACTTCTCATCGAACAGAGATCTATTTGATAAATATTGCGGTGTATATAATAAAGTTCTAGAGAATAGTGGTTATAAGTGCGCTGAAATCAAGTTCAGAAAATATGATGATAGTGGTCCAAAGATAAGAGATAGAAAAAGTTTGGTACACCTCCCATTTAATCAGTTAGTACTGAGTTAGGCCATACGTTCCTCCAATTGACTGATAAACATTTTCTTAAAACTAACCCTATTAGTAAAACATTTAACAGAAACACATTAAAACTAACTTATAGCTGCAGTAACACTCTTTGAGAAGATCCTAAAGTAAAACAATAAAACTCTAAACCAATTTAATTATCTGAATCATAATACAAGTTCCAAGGAGAATATTGTTAATAATACTGGCCAATGAAATTGTAGGAATCCTGACCCATGACCATTGCGAAAGAAATGTTAAACTAAATCTCTTGTCCAGTCTTATACAAAAAATGGCAGCATGGACTCAATCGATACAGGAAAAGTGGAGCTTCTTGTTTGCTATTAAATGGCGTAGGAAAATTACAACAGGGTTTCCTATCATTGTCATTCAAATGTATCGCCTTACGATCAAGCAATTGCATGTAACACTTTTATACATGTCAAACGTCTAACTATTTCAGATCGAAAACTATTAGGAAACAATATAAAAACAACAAAATGTAAGCCAAACTAAACTACTAAAACCTTACTAAAGTGCAACTGATGAAATTATGGAATAATCAGTTCCGATGAATATATTATTTGTGATAATGTTAATGATAATAGATGGAAGCATGACGGAGTAATAGTTAGAGGAAATTTCATCAGAAGAATTGCCATGAAAGTATTTATGGAAAAGGCAAAGAGAAGCTACGTTACGGCGGTAGAAAAGGGACTGAAGTCGAAATGCCAGGTCAGGACACATAACATTGCACGTTCTTCCTTGGATACTATCAAGTATCTCCAAATATATAGCAAGTCCACTAGACCAGATGTGGCAGCAATATTCGAAGCAGGGACAAATGGTAGACTTCTAAATATGTAAGATATATTCTGGCGAGAAAAACTGTCTAGCACGACACGGTAAAACCGCTTTCCGAGCTGCAGACTTAACTGATTCAACGCAGTCTTTCCACTTCATACCTGCGGGAAAATTTAGTTTGGGAATGTGCAACGAGTCAATCACTGGAAGTTGGCGTAAATCACCATGATCGAAGTTAAAAAAAGAAAGGTTTCTCTCGGTCGATTATATGAGGGCAGTTTCGTTTTGGAGGAGTTAAAATTAACGAGCAACTCCTTTCCGCCGTTAACAACTGATTGCATGTCGTTATTGAAATCAGCTGTCTTTAAAAAAAAAGCTTTGCATTCAACTTACCACTTTTATTAAATCACCCCCTCAATCACCCCCTCCTACAAAAAGATCCAGAGGTCTTGTTTAGCTGTTGAGCTTTGATTGAAACGTTACTCGCTCTATATGTCCCTTAAAAAATAATTTAGAAATTTCTCTCTCAAGGCTGTAAGGAAAATTTCCACAACTTTCAAGATTTGAATAGATTTGACAACATCTTCATCTTGAGTTTCCCTTTCGCGCTTTTTATCAAATGTCCTTACTGGGAGTAGCTGAATTTAGTTCCGTTGTGAAAATGGTTAAACAAAACAAATGCATAATAAAGTAATACTTCGTGGCTTTAAATGGAGAGTATAGAATAAAAATAAAGTTCCGATGCAGTTGGCGTTATTCCTGAGGCAGGAAACTTTTCGCTAACATTCGCACAGCAATGAATAGAAATGCTAAAGGCGGGACAAAAGATTTTGCAATCATAAAAAAAATAAAAAATAATAAAAAACTAACATAGAATAAAGTTGAAAATGCAAAGCAGGGATCGATCAGGACGACAAAAAGAATATGTAACTGTTACTGAAAATGCAACAGCTAGACAGCGAGCGAACTAGCTAGCTAGCTAGATATGATAAAATTGAGACAGAAAACTATTAATAAACTTTGATATGAACAAATTGAGATGAAGAGAAAGATATTAACAAACTTAGATATGAATAAACTTAAATAGTTATGAAAATGTTGAGATAGAAACGTATTAAGAAACTTAGAATGTTATTAACAAATTAGGTATGAACAAAATGAGATATGTAGAAAAATATTAACACAATTAGATAACGAATAAAAGTAGATAGTTCTAGATATCAATAGACTGGGATAGATGTATATAAGGATATCATCCTGATGAGAGACTTACCGAATGAGTCAGACAGCTAGATATATACATATATAGATAATTAGATAGATATTAACAAACTGAGAGTGATAGATATATATATATATAGAATAATTGTTTTAAATTACCATGGAGGCACTTCAGATTTTGCAAATGCGCAGTATTTACTTACTGTTATTACGGATGACAAAATAACTGTAAGCTCATTAACCAGAGAGTGGACAGGTGGGTTCCTGTCGTGAAAGTCCACTGTTGATATACCTCCGGCTAAAAAACCGACCGCTGGGAAATATGCCAGCAATAATATTACTTTTAGCGCTCACAGAGGTCAAAGAAGAAAATATTTCATTTGAGAGACATTTTTCCTTGCCCGAGAAAAGGAGTAGAAATAAGCTAGAAAAAAAGAATGTAATTAAGACATAACATCCAAATGCCTCCTTGAGAAAATGATTCGATTTAAAGTAGCTAGATTTTCACACACCGTTATATATATATATATATATATATATATGCACGTCGACGTTTCTCGATCTATTTCAATGAAAGTGTACGTACATGTTGCAAATTTACCAAGTTAGGTTAAAACCTATTTCACTAACCAGCCTCCCACCCAAGTTTGGCAGAAAAATCTAGAAAACTGAAGAAGGTTACGGTTTTATCTAAAAATCAAGGCAAAGTTTCAAACAAAGAACATTTTTACTGGATGAGTTGATGTTCTTTGCACTTAATGCAAAACATCAGCTCATGTTACGAGGCTCATGTAGAGTGCTTGATAGTTTTCCTGCGACATTGGCTTCACACAAAAAATTGTAAAAAATAGGGTTTTTCGTACTACTTAAAATAAAAACTTGAATAACTTACTCATTTTATATCCGATTTTCTTCAAACATGTTGTAAAACATTTGCCATCATGCAAGAAATAAAAGAATATAACGAAAAACCACGAAAAACCGTTAAAAATATCTATTTTTCGGGCATAAAGCCCTGGTTTTTCAACTGATACTTTCCAAATTTGTCATATAAATTACATATGCCATACAAATTGTCTGTGTGAAATTTTAGTTTAAATTATTTCAGTTAAGTGGATGAAATCTGCAACAATCTAGGTCAAAAATCGGCTTTTGTTATTTAGCCAATCATTTCTTTATATGATTCAATCCTAAATTTGTATTCGAACAACCTGCGATGCAAAGATTGTTTGAGAAGGATTAAGAATGTCTTGTTTGAGAAGGATTTGAGAAGCATTAAAAGGGAAAATTCCCGAAGAACTTCTTATTACAGTAAACGTGCGAAGGAGCAGGGGGCGTTCATGCGTTTGTATTTGCAGTTGAATCAAGCTCTGACGCTTCATCCCTGTTTTTGTTTCATTATTAGATTTGTGAACAATCTTATACTATCTGAAAGTTATTACGGCCATAGGAAACTTAGTGAATATCTAAAACTTTGAAACAATTTAACCCTGAGTAACTACCACCATACAAGAAAATTTTATCGGTGGAATTTATTTATTAAGAACAATGAAACACTTGAGAAGGCATACCGTAAAATAAGATGAGGGTTGAGTAGCTTAGTATACTAACGGTTGAAGCATGCAAGCGGAGACGCAAGCAAACATTTCTAGACGGTGCTGCGATGATACAGGTGGTGCAGTTATACAATTACAGCAATGTACACTCGGATTAACGCCTGGTACCTCGGCTAGAATGCATATATATATATATATATATATATATATATATATATATATATATATATATATATAAAGAAAAAACGCGTAAAAGCGAAGAAAGAAACAATCTTCAAAGACGGCTTTACAAATATAAATACATTTTATTATTACGTATTCGTTTTCTACCAAATTGAAAACTAATTACAAAGATCCTTGCGAAACAAATTCACACAATCGAATCAATTGCCTTAGTATGATAGAATAAACAGGATGTTTCTACGCAAGGAGAGTGTCACGTATTTACGTCGTATTATGAATGTCCGTAATTTTCTAACGGAATTTGGTAAGGATGCATTATAACTACTGCTAATGTTTTGAGTACAATTCTCCGTTCGTATGTTTCAAGTATGCTGAATTTACTTTAATAGCACTAGGTTTTGTAAGAGATTACTCGAATAAAATATGTGAAAAGTTTGAGTAATAAATTATACGAACGTTTTGAGAATTCACATTGTCTACAACAACAACAAATCGATCCTAGTCAAAGGTTTACGGAAAGAAAAAACTGAAAAATAACTTAACAACACGAATATTTATAAAAAATAGATGAGCTCAAAGAAGCTAGAAATTAGCTTAACACAGAATTTTTTTGGTTATTAAATATTTTCCCCAATTTTTAAATATCTATTTTTAGGAGGGAAACAATGTTGATCAAGCATGTGTCTGTTAGATTATGTGTTGTAGTGTGTGTGCTTAATCATGTCTCCACAAGCAAGGCGATAAAGCCACTAACACACAAGAGCTCAAAAGAAAATTAGAAAACGTCAAGGATAGTGATGACATTAAAAAACAAGGATTCAAAGAAATTGTAGATGAAGATGAACGCGTACATTTCAAATGAAACTTGGAAGTTTTCTCGAAAAGGTTAAGATGTCATTTATTAGCATTGTTCTGAGGTAGAAAGTGATAATGTAATGTTAACTGTTCTTGATAATGACCATCGACTGATCGAAAAATGATACAGCCGATGATACTATGATTATTATTTGGAAATCAGCCAAGGATTCCTGGGACCAGGTGTCTATTACCATGGTTGATTGACTTATCTTGCTGGAAGAAGATTAAGTATTTTTAATCAATTCGTTCCAACTAAGGCAATAATACCACTAAGACGCACTCGGAGGAAAAGACAATGAGAAGACTTTAGAAGGAACCGGAAAACCTCTCCTAAACAGGAGACAATAGAAAAACTATACTCCTGTTGAAAAGTCAGGGAGGATTATGATCCGGAAGTATGGATGTTAATCCTATTAAGTAATAAGGAAATAATGTTAGATTGAGAATAAAATCAATTAATTCCTTATATATATATATATATATATATATATAATGTGTGTGTGTGATAATATATAATATTAAAGTACGTTCTGAAAGAGCAGATGCAAATAAAAAGTGGACATTGAAGTTAACACCCAAAGGCGACAATCTGTTTCATGCTAAACGCCGTCACCAGGCCATGTCAACTGACGATACGTTTAGCACGAAAAAGACTGCAACCTCTCGATGCTGACTCCAAGGTCCACTTTCTCATTCTTTTTTACTCCCTGTAACCGCCTGCCTTCTAGTGTAATTTTCGCCTTGCTTGGGGTGAAATTATATATATGTATATATAAAAACCAAAATGTTATTGGTAGTGATTATTCCAAAGAGGACTTTTCAATCCATATGAGAACTCAGTGTATAATACAGAGCCAATTATAAGTATAATTAAGGGAAAAACCTTAAAAATCCATAGTCAGTCATAAATATCTTTCGATGAATATAATCATATTCATCTCATCAGACCGATTACATTTTATGGAAATTTTTCATAAAATGTATTTACTAATTTTTAAATTTTCAAGAAAAAAAATTTTCAACTTCACGCCAGTGTTTCTCTGGAGCAAAGTTACCATGACAACGATTTTTTTCCTTATTTTTTCAGTTTTACTGATAATGTTTTTACTGACCGTAACTTTGGTAATAGAAATAAAAGCTTACTGTCTATAAGCGTGCATAAGTCTACTTCGTGTATAGTGCGACGCTTGAAGTTTTCTGTGAGAAACATGATTTTACATATTTTGACAGGACGATGGCCATTATGACTCTCGATAATTGCTTAATAAGATTTGTCTTTTTGTAATCTCCCCCAAACCTTGCTCCGTTAGTCACTCAATCAGAATCGCCAGGTAGGCAATGCGCTGTTTTTCAATGTCTCTCTTATCTTCAAACTCTCCTGAGAGTATCAAATTTTCCAAGCCCTCTTTCCTCATTATCTATACAATAAATTTCACCTGTCGCTTTCTGATGTTAAGTATAAGTGTCCTTTTTTTACTATTGTCTCTAATGCTTATCGTTGCTCACATGTCCGGTCCATGGTATTCGCAACATCTTTCTCTAAAATAATGTCTCTTGCTTGAAGTCTCTTCTTCATCCGTTGAGAGAATATCCAGCATCTACTGCCATACAGGAAGACTGATATTACATAACAGTTCAGTATTCGTTTCTTTATTTCTAACGATATTTGTCTGACTAGCAGGCCTACCGTAGTCAAATATTGCCAGCCTGGACAACATTCTGCATATGTTTTATGGTCTTCATTCTTTTTTGTACAAATCTACTCCTAAATGCGTTAAAATAATACCAGTAAATGTAAAGAATATATAAATGAAGATAAATATATATACAGGACGACAGAATAAGGAATGCAAATATAAGGTATATATATATATATATGTATGTATCAGACAAAAGGGGTGTAAACAAGTGCGAACGAAGATGAATAAAAATTGGAGAAAGGGAAAACATAACATTGTTATTTCTTCATTTATATAAAATATTTGTAGACTTTAAGCTACACATATAGTGAATAACGTTCTGCTGTTCATGAAGCAACGGAAAGAAAGAAGACGGACTTGAGGAGCTTACCTGTACCGTTAAGTTTAGTACCGTAAAGATATTGTGAAAATATAGGCCTACCGAGTAGGTTACAGTCACCAATTTTAACCGGTCTGGAGAAGATTAACAAGTGTATAGTGCAAAGGATCACCAAAAATGCATGATTTTTAACCTTGTAAAAAAAGATTGAAACACTATTTTTGCTTAAAAAATGATCAAAATATCTCCTTTTGTACTCAAGTATATACGATAACGATCCAACTGTTTTTTTTTATAAACAAAACTTCCAGAAATCAAAGTCTATGTTTACCCCTCTCTCGATGTCTATCTGTTTCTTTCACTTTAAATCCTTTTAATAGATACATGCTTATGTTCCCGCTTCCATTCAAAATCAGCCAGTTTATATATTAATATTTACTGAGCCTAAACTTACTGACAATAGATTCATGCCTCCCCAAAATGTCCTGCCCTTAGTGAATATTGCCTTTTCGTTATCTCTCCTAATCCCTATTCGGCCAAACATTTGCACAAATCAGCGATCGATATACGTCCATATCAGTTTGTTCATGTGAGTGGAACTGTCTCAGTCTTTACATATGTATTTATTTCTGTATATATATATATATATATATATATATATATATATATAATATATATATATATATTAATTATCATTCTATTTAACATTATTACATCCATCACGGAGTGGACCCGGGATTTTCATCTCAATGAACATGTGTTCTATCAGGGATGTTCCCTGCCTTGAGCGCCTACTGGGAGTTCAACCCAGACCTCAAGTAGAAAGAACATAAAATCCATCGATAAAGACACCGTGAAAAAGGTCGGTTCCCTGTACCGCTCCAGTAAGTTCCGGACTTCTCCTACTGTCCTCTACATCTGAAAGAGCCAGATCAGACAGAAAATGGAGGACTGCTGCCATATATGGGTAGGAGCTGCCGAGTCTTCACCTTCTAGTCTTGATAGCGCCTCTGCGTTCTTGGGGCAATTAATTATTTTCTAACCTAAAATCACTTTCTCACAGACGATACATCACAAGTCTCTGGCTGTTTTATCCCTATTTCCATGAAAATTCTTCAGATCAAATGCATTCCTTAGTTACATCAGTTTTAACCTCCACGGCTAAGACTTTCCATGCCATGCCCATTGTAGCGAACCACCATTTTTACCTTCGTATTCCATTGGTGGGTTGTAATTTCCACTCGAGCAGAATCGTCCCTGGAACCGTTACTTTGTGGAACCGACCCTCAAGGGGATGCTTTCCCGATCACTACAATCTTAATCTGTTCAACTGTTGAGTTAATCGTTATCTTCCAGACATATACGCATAAACTTTGAATCTTATTCTATAACACTCCTCCCCCAGTGGCTTTAAAGAGTGAAAATTAGTGTAACGAAAGAAAAGAAAAACAAAAAACATCTATGTTTTTAAAATGTCAAAAGTTGCCATAAGCGTTCCCGGATCCACCTTTTGTGGTATGCAGCTAAGGAAATGTATATCGTCTCTGATGTGACTTTTAATTTGTTTCGTATATAGTTGCAATATTATGTCTATCAGGTTACTTAGTTTACTAGTTGGACAGGCTGGTCAGTGTATGTATTGAGGGGGAATATACGCACACATATATACACGCATGCTGACAGAAACACACGAAAATGGAAATAGATCTAAGAACACACAGGAGGTATTAAAACATTAAAAGATAAGATACCCACAACCAATTCATCACTTCTCAAACCAACCTTAATTGTTTTATGACCCTTCACTCAGAACTCTTCACTGCCATTTAAAGAAAGACATTCGAATTACCAACACAAAAACCGAGAATATCTCATATTGAGAATATTTAACATTGAAAAACATAAAGGAAAAAATTAATTATTTTTAATAATATGTGGAAATCTCCACCCTTTACCTGAAGACGGTCGTGAGACCAGAAACACGTGTTGTAAAATTATGAAAAATAAAGAATAATATTTTTTTAAAAACCCACATTACAACCCAAAAAGTTTGCGGTACCTCTCTTCTTTTTAATATACACACTTTTCTCTCGTTGGAACCATTATAACCGCTTCATTTATATATATATATATATATATATATATATATATATATATATATATATATATATTTAGTTAAAGATTTGGGATGGATATGGGATTAGTATTTAAAAGGTAAAACAAGGATGTAAACAATGTAATAAAGATACCAGCTTACCTCGGTATGGATTCCGGAAATAAAAAACCGGATGTAGTAATAAGACACCATTATATAGAAGAGGAGTATGAAAAGCCCTGTTTTCATTGGCTGACGCTGACTGACATGTGTCAATAAGAACGGTCGAAGTCCAGCCTTACTATTTTGGGAATTACTGTTTTTTGCAATGTCGCGGTGCGTAGCACGACGCTTTCAAGGAGGCGGCCTGTTTCACCTAGAATCAGGTCGGGGTTGCTGTTGGAGCCGATATGATGCGAAACCCGAAATCGGCGATGAGAACAGTGCATCAAGGAAGACCACCCTTGATGCATCTAAAATGTATGACTTAACTATATATATATATATATATATATATATATATATATATATATATATATACGTGTGTGTGTGTGAGAGAGAGAGAGAGAGAGAGAGAGAGAGTGCGATGTGTAAATTGTTGCCATTTTATATTGCGCGTTGTTGGTAGAGTAGGGTCACCGTATGCAGGAAAAAGTGTACTATGACGCAAATTTGGAAACTTCATCCTGTCCTGCTTGGCATGCGTCCCGGAAACTCCAATACGGACATTTCAGAGTATTTGGGTGTTAATCTGAAAGAGTGCAGAGGATTTAGATGGGTCTAATTGTGATTACGAATGAACGACCACTCGGAAATGTCACTCTGATAAGAAAAGAACTCCATGGTTTTGTTGGTGAAAAACTCACTACGAATGTTTATATAAAGTGTCTTGAGGTAAACCTTCTTTAGGTGAAGAGGGTGGCTGCTGGAAGACACTATGTCTGGCAACGAGACTCTGCACCATGCCACACAAGCAGGAGAACCCAGTCATGGCTGTCTGATATTTTCTGCAACCATATCCCCGCTTACATCTGTCCACCTAAACCCCCAGACTGCAACCCCAATGATTATTATGTGTGGGGCGCAGTTAAGCGAGAGACCAACAAAACTCCTTGTCACACCAAAGATGAACTGAAGGAAAAGATTATGGCAGCATTCACCAACTTTAACAAGGAGACCATCCAGAAATATTCCAGGAGATACCGTAGTTTTCTGGAGGCCGTGGTTGAAACCAATGCCAACTTTATTGAAAAAATTTACTCTTTAGGATTTCAAGATATTTTTTGAGGAATTTTGGTAAATATATGTGTGAAAAGGAAATGTCAGTGTTATTTTCATTTTGGCGTCATTTAGATGACATTTTATCATCGCACTATATATATATATATATATATATATATATATATATATATATGCACACACACACACTCTCACACATACACTTCGGCGAGTGGTGAGAATGTTCGCTTTCTGACCATGAGACCCGGGCTCACCATGATCGATTTATTATGTAGACGGTTGACCTTGTGAGTGAAATTGGGTAGACAGAACACTTGGGCGACGTCGATGGCTGTGCGAGCACGTAGTCATCGTGGCCGAGAGTTTGAGAGTGTTCGTCTTGTACAGATTGTTGATCACGTTAGATAACTAGCTCACTCTGTTGGTTATCTATCTATCTATCTAGCTATCTAGGTCGCTAGATAGCACACTCATATTCATATCAATCGAGCTAACTCACTCTATTCATATCTATCTCACTATTCATTATCTATCTATCTATCTATCTATCTATCTATCTATCTATCTATCTATCTATCTATCTATCTATCTATCTATCTATATGTCTGCTTGTCTCAGGTCCTACTTATTTCTTTAGATTTCTTTTAAATGTTTATTTTTCTTCCTTTTTTTCGCCACGCGGTGCCTTCTGAAGTATGTAATCAGTCTCTATTAGAAATATCTACTCTAATATCATTAAGAGGTTGGAAAACGTTCTTTCTCCCGTGGGAATCGGCCACATTCGTGCGGTGTATATTCTTCTTTTATGTACTGTGTCCCTTCATAACATAGGCGCTCGTGGCCCTCCCCCTCCTCATGTCCCTTGTAACTCTTAATAAGTTTCATCTTTTTATTATTTCTCCGTTTTATGAGTATCATATTTTCCAAGCCCTCCTTCTCCATTACCTGACGCTGAAATTTCAGCTGCCTCTTTCTCATGTTAAATATAAGATTCCTTTTTGTTTCCATTCTCTCCAAAACCTCGCTGTTACTCACATGTTCAGCCCATTGTATCCTCAGCATCCTTCTGTAGAACCACATTTAAGAAGTTTCTCCAGCATTCTTTTATTTTATACAAATATGTAAGAATTAATTTTACAAAGTTTTCTTTGTATTCGCCAATTTATTGTATCCATATTTATTGTATTCCTTTGTAATAGTTTCGACCCATCCTGGGTATGACGATATACTGCAGAAAGGCTTTTGATCGGGAATTTTTGAGAAGCGTGGAACCAGTTAACTGCTGTTGTTCCCAGGTCCACCCTAACTTGAGGTGGTAGCACCAGTTAGGGTGCCAGCTATGGGTAAATAATGAACATGCAAACTGGGCTCAAATCAATGCGAAATATAATTTTTTAAAAATCCATAATAAAAGCACCAGCAATACATTTGTGTAAAAAAAACAGCAATACATTTTCGAAAGAATAATTAATAATACTCCAAAGAAAATTTAATTTCGACATTAAATGACCCATAATGATTTGATATACCTCTAAGGAAAGAAACAAACAAATAATTTCGTCTGTTACTACAGTCGTTATCAAATTTAATAGTTTTGCTACTTATAAGTATTGCGTGTTCAGCACATTCAGTTTCTCATTAATTGATTTTAAATTCTTTGCAGCAGCCTTAGAAGTGCCAAAATTTGTTAAACACGCAGTTCTAATAATACACACAACAGACACAACTAGTAACCTTTATAACAACTGTCAACAGTCAAATGTACTCGGATGGATACAATAACAGGACTTTGGAAAGTTTTCTGACATAAAAAAATTAGTCGGAAGCTAGAGAAACTTAGGCAAACGCATATATATATATATATATATATATATATATATATATATATATAGGGAGAGATACATAGACAGCTAGATATGACCTGTTATATAGATAATAACGGGCTGTGTTAGATAGGTAATCTGCTCTCCAGTATAGATTCTATACAACACATACGATCATTGCATACGTGCTAATCTAGTTTCTTATCCAGTTGTTTTGTCAATGTCCATATGTTCTCGTCACAGAGGAAGACAGATATGGCAATATTTTGGAAGAAGCTTCGTTTCTTATTATCTGTCTGAACAGATTTACAGACTACTATCAGTTTGTCCACTGAATCCCCAACATTGCCAATGGAAAAGGTTCACATCAACTTTCCTGGAAGAGATGTTATTTCTAAGATAGACGAACAGTATATGTATTTTGTATTCATATAATAAGAACGTATAGCAAATTCTTAAGACAATAATGGAATTTTCTTCATTAATCCGACATATTCTCATCACATTAAACGTTACTTTTAGTGGATACAAACATTATTTTATTCCTGAACAGTTAGGACTTTCAAAGAAAACTGAACGAGTAAAATGCGTTCTTTAAAGGCAAAATAGAACCACGTTTGATTACGTCGCTCTTCTTAACCAAATATTTAAAACACATCGGATCCAAAATTGTAAAGAACCAACATTATTTACGAGTTCAAATCCCCTTAAGGAACTGTGTTCCTGATTAAACCGAACTAATTACACCAGCCTCTCTACTATATGCCTATAAAGACGATTTATGTTACACCTATCCTACCATAGCTCAATTAGAATTCATTTAAACACACACAAAACCCTACTGAACTTCACATGCAACATACTAGTAGAATATACAAGTATAATAACCTCATCTACATGTGAATAAAAGATTAAAAAGATAATAAAGTAGAAAAAGCTAACACTTAGTAACATTAACTATGAAAACGGCCACATTATGCTGACGGTGTTTGGAAAATAAAACATTCCTATAACTCTGGATATATACATAACACAACCAATACATTCAGTCAAAGTAAAATAAATTCATCCGTGATAATGGCTAAAAGTATAGCCGAAAGTGATTGGACATGCAGAAATTTTGCACAATTTTTGCACACTTTGTGTCCACAAAAAGCTTAATCTCAGTACCTTGTGTGTTGTCTTATAAAAGCACTTATGAAAGAGGGGTTGTTGCCTAAAAACATTATGTATGTATATATATATATATATATTTGTGTATTTAGGCAGCAATCCTTCTTTCAAGCATATTTCATTAAAAACGACTGACAAGGTGCTTTTATTTAGTTTTTTATATAATTTCTCGGGCGATCTAATAAAGTTTTTCTTTTCAGAGGATAAATTATATAAAAATTGTCCGAATGTTCTTCGGACAATTTATATATATATATCCGGGATATATAAGTCTTAATTCAAAACCCGCGTAGGGTCGTTTGGGTACATTGTGGCACGTAGTCCACCAGGCCTCTGTATTCGGCCCTTCAAATAGCGTGGATGGTTCTGCACAAAACCTTCACCACTATAAACAAATCTTTTGTGTTGGTGTCGGGCTGTCGGTTCCTAGGAACTGATCTGCTTGACCCTCATATGTCAAATTCGACGGGAGAGTCGATTATACATATGTAAATACGTATATATTTAAATACGTGGATTTTGCTACGTGTACGTATGTATATATTTGTATATATACATTCACCTTTCTCTCTCTGTCTCTTTGTCTCTCTCTATATATATATACACACAACACAAACATATATATATATATATATATATATATATATATATATATATATATATATATATATATATATATATATATATTATACATCTACTCACACACGAATACAATCATATATAATAAAGTTTTGCTCAGTAACTCTGTGTGTCCCACACTCTATATATTCAGGAGTATGTCTGTATGTCCATAAGAGCTTTACTCTAAAGAACTAAAAGTTGTATTCTATACAATCTTAAAATGAATAAATAGCAAAACCCACAAAAAGCAGTAACGGAAATGTGTTGTTTGAAAAGGTGTAAAAGAAAATGCTGAAAATATATTTGTCTGTCTTTTATTTTTATCCGAAGTACCACCATTTTTTTCACCTGAAGTATCACTTGAATTAACTGAATGTTCTGTAGTAATCGTTATATAGTCAACACCCTATGTACTCTCACCGCTCAAGCCAGTTTGAAGGCATGCCAGTGAAATGGAAAATACGTCGATACGATAAAAAAGAGTGAAATAAAGCCAAAGTTTTTTTTATGTTTTTTGTTTTGTTTGTTTTGTTTTGTTTATTTTATTTTAAAGCTGAGTTCTTTCTACTTACCATGGTCAACGTGAATCCGTACCGGAAGTAGCTGGGACTAACGTTTTGTTGAGGATCTGTAAAGAGGATTTTCTCGAGTGTTTGACGCGAAAGAAAGCAAGGCGCAAATAAAATGGCGTCGATGGAAATAATTTGAGATTTACTCGCGGCAAAAAGGTCGCTGCCACTCAGTCCGGCTTACCAGGACGACAATCTGGAAACGTTGGAAACGAAATGCAAGTGAAGGGAATTATGTCAGAGAGGTAAGAGGACAAAAGAAAATATCAATCGTATTTTTATGGCCATCTATCATTCTGCCTTTGCAGTTCTTTTATGACTGTGTACGCCAATCATTTACTGAAGGTTCTATCTGTTCATTCGTCGCACTGTCAAATTCAGGCTGACAATATCTAATACCTCTGTCTGTCTGAAACGCATATTTATCGATATTTGTAAATATGGCATAATGGCCGATAGGTAGATTGTATAGTGCACACCAACTCCCGTGAAATTTATAAGAGAATGCATTTAACACTACAGCAGCTTCAAAATCAGTTTTTGAATCTACAGAATTTAATAAAATATGTTCTTTCGAATGTTAGTGATCATCGTATTATTAGTAGGACAGTGGAAATTCAATTCGGACAAC
>OZ038498.1:1047500-1050000 GCA_964036315.1 Acanthosepion esculentum | reverse complement strand
ATGTCAGTGTTATTTTCATTTTTGCGTCATTTAGACGATAATTTATCCATCACACCCTGTATACGCGAAAAAGGAACTAGTATCTTTACTGGGCCAAATTACTGTATTCCTGTTGAATATCAATTAACCGGATTCTACTATGCATGTATTCAATGCCTTTTACTATTAATGGCACTTTTTTGTAAGCTAGATTGTTTAATCGGGATCAGCCCATGGAAGGCAGTAAAGCCACTGAGATACAATGGGTTACTGCTCGTGGAAGAAACATTAACAATGAACCGGAAGAGGAAAGAGTAATCAGGAGGAAGGGAGATATCGATTAACATTGCATTTACATTTTTGAAAGCTGGCTAACCGCCAGATCAAGACCAATAATATTTTGGGATTTTATAAAGGAACTCAAGGTAAATAGCAGAGGAAGTGGATCATATGTGGCAGCAATATTCTAAGCATGGACAAATAGTAGACATATAGATATGTAAGATAGATTCTGGAGCGACAAATGAATTCGTAAATTACGCGATATATTTCTTTAGGATAATTAAATGAAAATTGTTTACCTTGCGTAGTTTTTATCGACCTTACATATGTGCGGCATTAAGCTACAAGTTCCGATGATATAATATCAACTCGCTTGAACTATGTCCAGCATCAGGCTACAAGTCCCTGGAACATAATATTTATTATTTTGTTTGAGCTATGTCTGTCATCAAGTTATAACTCCCGGGAATATAATATCAACTCTCTTCTGTGTCCGGTTACAGGCTACGAGACACGGTAACGTAATTTAAACTGTCTTGAGCCATAGACATAATATCAACTCTTTTGAGCTATGTCAGCCTTGGCTAAATAAATTTAATAAGACACTTGTTAAATCAACAATTATAATCTAAATAAATGTAGGGTTAAAATAGACCCAGGAATCATTCTATGGCCAAAACGTTACTGATTTAAATTCTTATTTTTTTAATGCTTTCGCTTCCTCTTGTGATACACACGTAGTTTCAATACAGAAAATCGGAATCGCATTTAATTTGTTAACTTCAAGAGATTTGGCCAATAAAAACAATGTCAACTAAACGTCAGAGTCATTAGACGTCAGCTAGAGGTCAGCTTACCAGTACTGTCATACTTTCGACAAAAATAGTCGATGATGGGTGGCACATCAAAGGGAGAAAAACGCTTAGTATCAAATAGAATAAGAAAGGCTATGTTTTAAATCAAAGAAACAAAGAAAGAAATGAAAACTAGAAACACAAACCTAAGGAAATGAATGCAACGAATAGAAATGAAAAGGAACAAAATAGAAATAAAAATGAAAATAAGAATGACAAAAACAAAAAAGGAAAGAAAGAAAGCAAAATAAATAAAGAAGAATAAAAGAAAGCATCGCATCGAACTATCTATGACATATAACAAGTTTTAATTTTTGCGTGATATATTGGTAAGTAGAGACATTGATTTATAAATATATTCATTTATCTACATAATGATACAGGCGTGAACACATAGGCAGAATTTGATAGATAGGTCTTACTCTCCCCTTCTCTCTCTCTCTCTATACACACACACATATGTATATATATATATATATATGTGTGTGTGTGTGTGTGTGTGTATAGATATAGATATATGTGTGTGTTTGTGTAAATGTTCTCAGATATGAACAAAAAGAGACAAGAGGGAAAATTATACTGAGCCGACGCGTTTCGACTTCTGATTGCCATCATAAAGTCCCTCAGAGGAGGAAACATGGAAGCCAAGTATATTTTTTCCTTTGACTTTTTTATTCATATATATATATATATATAGCCAAATTCTAAAGAAACCATTTTCTTTATACAAATTGTTTACAACACACACACACGTATATATATATATATATATACATACACACACACACATATATATATATATATATATATATATATATATATATATAATCTAAAAGAATTAATTGATTTTATTTTTCTAAGAAATTAGTTCCTTAAAATGGAGCGTCTACTCACATAAGGTTATCCTCTAAAATTAACTTTTGAATATATATATATATATATATATATATATATATATATATATATATATATATATATATATATATATATTATTATTATTATTATTATTATTATTATTATTATTATTATTATTATTATTATTCAAAATTAGTTTTTCCTCTGGACACAAATTTTAATGTTTCGGAACTAAAATTGTTATTCTATTTTCTGGCGATATTCAATAACCTCAGAAAAAATTATTTACTTTTGAAAGAAAAATAGTATTATATTCAAGAATTTAAGTAGGAGGGGGGAATAAGTTTTCAAAATTATTTTTATGGGTGTTGTTTTATTTGACGATTCCAAAGACAGATCTAAGTTAAAATAGATAAGTGAACAATGTAGGTTAGAGGTTGCGTGTGGGGATGTAATTCATACTTTACTAGATGAGCCGTCTTGTATTAAACATTTTACCATTACTTCCTGTTAAGAACATAATCATGAGA
>OZ038498.1:1025000-1042500 GCA_964036315.1 Acanthosepion esculentum | reverse complement strand
AGAAAAACGCCCACGCAAGTTCTAGCCGCGCTCAACTCGCGAAGCTCGGAATAAACACTCATACAAGTATTCGAAACAACATTAAAAAAATACACTTAGAAGGCCAAACATGAAAAGAAATTATCAACACCTACAAACAACCCCCTCCGTAATGGCTAAAGAAGTAACCGAAATCGCTTGTTTCGATGGACAATACTATCTTACACCAGCCAAACAGAAAATGTAAGAATTTTGAAAAACTAAATAAAAAATTAATAAAATTTCCCTTGCCTCTCCTGAATATACAATATATATATATATATATATATATATATATATATATATATATATATATATATATATATATGTGTGTGTGTGTGTGTGTGTGTATGTGTGTGTATTTGTGTGTCTAATGTGTGAGAGTAGTGTGTGTATGTGACAATGTGTGTCCACTCCTCATTTAACGTCTTACATCTTTATAGATCCCGAACTTAGGATAAGCTATAAAATCTCTTAAAATTATAAAATAATAATTAATAATAATCCTATCAGAAATCTTCGATCCTAATTATTTACTTTACTGTAATATTTGAATCATTTCACCACAAGCAAAACAGAAAAGCCATTAATACACAATGGTTTATTGAAAGCAAATTAATAAGATAAAAGAGAAATATTTAGGAGAGTATACAATAGGAGAGGAATCAAGTGCCAAATAATATGAGGATAT
This sequence comes from Acanthosepion esculentum, assembly GCA_964036315.1. Taxonomy (NCBI): domain Eukaryota; kingdom Metazoa; phylum Mollusca; class Cephalopoda; order Sepiida; family Sepiidae; genus Acanthosepion; species Acanthosepion esculentum. Next base: position 1,041,791 of record OZ038498.1, on the reverse strand, counting down.
GAAAAACATTATCAAAGAGCGAGAATAAAAATGAATCAAGAAGACAGAAGATAACGACTGATATTGCATTTAAATATTGCAAAATTAAAGTCGGCTGGAAAATAAGCAGCCGGGAGAGAGTTCAACAAGCGAGAAATGCCAGAAAAGAAACGGTTAGGATTGAACTTACGGTTACAGCTAGCGATTTCAGCTGTAAACTGATAAAGAAAAATAAACTTGTTGCCAATCTAGTACTGCTTTTAAATTCATAAAGTTTAGGTAATATACAACCAAGTTCAGCAGAACAATTAACATGAAAATATTTATATAACAAAAAGACAGTGGGAAGCTACATTACAGCGGTGGGCGATGAATGAACCTGAGATGCCAGATCAGGACCAATACCGTTGCAGATTCTTCTTTACATTTTATCAAGAATTTCAAGATATATAGACGGAGCACCAGACCAGATATTGCAGCAATATTCAAAATACGGACGAATGGTAGAATTATAAATATGTACGATAGATTCTGGAGAGAAATATGGTCTAGCGCGACTTAGCCAAATCCCTTAGTAGTAGTCCTTCAAAGTATGTGCTTCGCCAAGAAAACGTTTTTGAATTCAAAATTTCATTCTTCTAGACCGATTGCCATACACGGCTAGTGAGCCCAGTCCACCCTATCATTTAAGCCATATCTGAAGCGGAGAGATTCATATAAAAGTGAAATTTATTACTAAAACGTTATTTCAGAGGATACTCTTGTTTGATTAGTAAATGTAACACTCTCGGTCGGAATTTGAATTCGGTACATTGATTTCTTCTTTCTTTTTCCTCAAATTGTTAGCCTGCCGCAAAACCGGAAACAGGTTAATAAGTTAGAAACGTTTCCGTTTTAAACAGTAATGAAAGATAAATAAACTTCCATTGATGTAGGCATGGAAAAACGTCTGGCAAGATCAGAGACGAACGCATTTAGGACAGAAAATAACCGTGATCAGTGGGAATTTAGGAAAACTACGAGTTTGATGTTTGATGGCATGGTATGACATCAGGTACCAGCAGATAACCTCAGTGGTGTTTCTCAGATAAGTTAGGCATATTTTTTTCATCGCCAATTTGAGGGTTCATGTCTCCGCATTGGGAAAGTGTTAAGCATGCACACGTATCTTGATCACGCCACTGGATTCCAGAACTTTTTAAAGTCGACTCACTTGAGATATAAAGAAGAGTTTCAGATGATGATAAATAGAATTAATTCTCACCGCCTCGCTATCTATCTATCTGTCTATCTATCTATCTATCTATCTATCTATCTATCTATCTATCTATCTATCTATCTATCTATCTATCTATCTATACATCAGTTTCAAAATATATACAAGTTATTTAAAGAAAATTTTAAACTTGAAGAACAGTATTGAGATTGGCATAGAGATATGGACTTTGATAGAGAATAAAATATATCCTTTAAGGATATATATATATATATATATATATATATATATATATATATATATAGAAGAAGAAGAAGAAGAAGAAGAAGAAGAAGAAGAAGAAGAAGAAGAAGAAGAAGAAGAAGAAGAAATATACTCTTAAGGTGTGCTATATTTATGGGATAAAGTGCTCAATTTCAGAGATAGAGCGTGTGTAAATATAAAAGTGATCATTGAATTGAATTCAACACTTAGAGGCGACAGGTTGTTTCATGCAAGACTCAATCGTCAGGCCAGGTGGCCTGACAATTGCGTCTACCATGAAACAGCCTGTCGCCTCTAAGTGTTGAATTCAATTCAATGATCACTTATATATATATATATATATATATATATATATATATATATATATATATATAAATAAATAAATTTTACATTATTTCTAGATGGATAGATAGATAAATAATGAGAAGAATGAGATGTTGGACTCCACCAACAAAATAGATACGTTTATTTAGTCTGCAGTCATTTAGATGGAAGAAACGCATCGCATAGATAGATAAATAGATAGATAGCATTAGATTGAGATCACCCTGTCTGTCTGTCTGTCTGTCTCTGTCTCTCTGTCTCTCTTTCTCTCTCTCTCTCTCTCTCTATATATATATATATATATATATAATTCTAAAACTCTAATCTTGTACGTACATATGTACATATGTGTGTTACAGAGATAGAGCTTAAACGATACATAATACTACAACTAATTTAGGAGCATATTGTGCTTCAAACCGCTTTCGGGTGCAGTGTCAAATTCCATTAAAATTAGTCAATGTGTTTCCTGAGCTATGGCTGTTTTTTCTGTTTTTACTCATTTTAATTCAGTATTTCTTTTCGATAAACATTCTATATCAATCTGCGTATATACGCTAACACTTGTAGATTATATTCCAACTCTTATGTGCATGTAAAATAATAAATATTCACAATGCATTATAACAACATTATTAAATAAATTTAAATATGCATAACATCACATATATTTATACAATTTCACTACACTACATTAGAATGTTTTTAATAAAACTAATTGAAAGCTGAAGAGACTATATGGGACACATGACTCGATGGTAAATAAATAAATTAACGCTGATTTGCTCCCGTTACATATTTTGAAATAAATGCAAGGAAGAAACAAATATGTATACTAAAAAAATATACTTATTATTTTGAAAAGAAACGCTACTCTTGTTTTAATTTTGTATTCAAAATACTTTTATGGAAGAAATTTTTAATTTAAAGCAGTAAAACATATATCTAGGTACCGTCACAAACTTTAATATTAGGTTGGCCAGAAAGCTCTCACTGACTTAGAAAGCAGAAAAAAAAATGTTGCTTTCTGTCTTGTAGAATTTCCAAGGAGTACTGCATTTCGAGTTTGTTCCACGCAGTCGCACCATCAACGCTAAACTGCATGTACAAGAAAGAAGAAGCATGGCCAATCGATGTCGGGCTTTGTTTAAGCAAAACAATGCGAGGCGACACACCACCAGGTTGACTAAGAACTTCCACATCCACCATTCAGTCCTGATTCCGAGTGATTCTCGCCTATTTCGCTCAATGGCATACTTCCTCCGCGACCAGTGTTTCAACAATTTTCATGACGTCAAGGAAGCTTGTTTAAAGTTTTTTTTTTGTTTTGATACAAAGACAGTTGACTGGTATCTGGGACATATTCGTATGTTGTCTGGTCGCTAGCAGAATATAGTCGAGAATGATGGACTTTATTTTGAAGAATAAATGTTGGTGTTGCTCAATAAAATTTTGTGGTTTTCTTTCTGCTTCCTAAGTGAGTCAGGAATTTATGGCCAATTTTAAATGCCTTCTTTGAATTTAAATTTCAGTTCTGTTTGGAAGATAATGGTCGAAAGTTAATCCGAATTAAAAGAAAAATTAATTTCCGTATATAAATGAACTTTTTAGGCATTTTTAAAGTATTAGCACTTTATTTGTCTCTCATCAATATCAAGCCGACATTGTATACGAACAAATTTAACAACAGATTTAAAATTCTCTTTAAAATCCGATACTTATTCTATGGATGTGTTTCAAAGTCTATTAGCAAATTTAAGGATTAATTAATTGGATTTTTTAAATGTAATGCTTACCTTTTACTTAAAACAGAACGAAAATGACGTTTTATTTACGCACGATAAACTGAGAAGTGAAAAGTTAAAATAGAAAAACACTAATTCCTCCCCGTTTTCTTCTGTTCGAAAAAGCACGTCAAAAAGTAAAAATAAATCCGAAGGAAGTATGGAAAACCAGCTCTGCAATAATAAAAAATTTGTTATGTATTTTTAAAATTAAATTTTCTTTATCCTTATATATCCAATAGCTTAAGAATATTTTTTTTAATTCTATACGCTTTTATTAAACTTAGTATAATGAATAATTTTATTTGTTATACTGATTTAACAGGAGATATGAAATTAAATTAATGTCATAATACTCCTCCGATACTGAATTATTTTCAAAATTATTTTCCTTTTTGTACATTCGTACAAAAATAATCTAATAGATGCTAAAAGGACAAAAATAAAATAAAATTCTTTTAAAACTGTTTCCCCTTCGAAAATGACAATTTTTAAGTCTTCAAACTTTTATGTATTTAATAAAATAAACTCTTATGGCGAAGAGCATCGAGATCAATTTCAAAATTGCACTGAAAAAAGTTATTTTTAAAAATAAATATTAAGATTTGTTTCTGTCGTATCTGAAAGAAATAACCTGTTTTATTAAATTATGCAAGCACAAAATCTCTAAAAATTATTTTTTGCGTTTTATTGTATTTTTTGGCCGAATTTTCCTGTTAACACTCGGTATTATATATTTTTCATTTTGTAAGTCTCTTATGACAATTCTCGCTTTTGGAAGGAATTTGATTGCCACTGGTTGTCCCACTATCTATTATCTTTGTGCTATTATCTTTTTTTAATTTATTTTTAATAAGTATATCGACTCCTTTGCTTTTTTTAAATTTATTTTTAATAAGCATATCGATAATTGTGAAAACAATCTAGTTATCTAAAACCAATCTATTTATAATCAAGTGTGGAAATATCAACAGTTTGAGATAGATAGATATAAAGGTAGAGAGACACACACACATATAAGGTGATGGATAGATAGATAGATAGATAGATAGATAGATAGATAGATAGATAGATAGATAGATAGATAGATAGATAGATAAAGTGGTATAGGTAAATATGAACAGCTTGAGATAGATGTGTATAGCTCGAGATAGCTATATAGATAGATATATAGACAGATAGATAGATAGGGAAAGACTAAGATGGATCGATAAAGAGAGAAAGAAGAATAGATAGATAGATAAATTTTCATATGTCATGGTAGTGAAGAAATAAAACGCTTGCCTTTATCACGATCATGATGAACAACCCGTATCTGTGAAATGGCCCGTTTATTCACATCGACACCCGATGTCTTATTTCACCAAATGTCTTTTCCGAAATATAACACCCTCCCTCCTTCTTCGCTTCTCTCATTATTTCTTTTACTCATCACGTCATTTTCAATAATACTTCTGAACTTGTTAACCTTTTCTTTCTCATTCGTTTCCCTGATAGCTTTGCACCGCAATGGCAATCAGGTATTATCCAGGTAAAATTACCAATCCGTTCACTTCATCTTTCAATCAAGTATAGTTATCTTTATTCTGTTGGATCTGCTCCTTGTTATTGATTACATTTATTTGTTGGAAAAATTTCGCTTTTAATAGTAACCGACTCAGATTTCACAGTATTCTCTTTTCAGTTTAAACATTTAGACAGGTATTATTATTATTATTATTATTATTATTATTATTATTATTATTATTATTATTATTATTATTATTATTATCATCATCATCATCCTCATCACCATCAACTTCATTGATTTGTGTTGTCTATTCATTTCTTTCTGGGTCTCAACGAAAGACCGAAGGTCAGAAATGACATCATAACATTTTCCACTGAACATTTATGCAAAAGTATAAAAATAAAACAAACTAAAAACGCCCACATTTTACAGAGATACAGCCCTTCTTAATGTGGGAGATGTGTCTGTGTGAACAATGTTTTTGCATTTCTTTAAGGCTTGGACTTCCTGAGATCCCTTCAGTGAGTCTGTGAGAAAACTTTCCAATCAAACGTATGACCCCCAACCACAAGTGGAATTTTTCATGTCTTCATGTACTACAGGTTTTAGACTTCCTCTTCAAGAACCTTATATTTTAATTTTTTTTCCTTTTGTTTTTGCAGGTCTTCAAAATTACATTACAGTTTGCATGTACTGCCACGTTAAGGAGAAATCACATTCAATTTTTGTGGTTTTGATCATTATGTCCGGGCGACTAGTTTTTATTGTTCTGTCAATGTGCACTGTAAATACCAATAAAAATTGTTACAGGTCCTATGTGTGTAACCAAGTCTGCATTATTATTATTATTATTATTATTATTATTATTATTATTATTATTATTATTATTTCCTTTGATATCTGGCGTTTACACATTTCTTTCCAGGTCCCGCCCAGGGACCTAAGGTTAGAAATGGCATCATGACACTTTCCACTGAAAAAAAAAAAAAAATAATAATTACATAGATAAAGCCCTTCGTAAAGTGTGGGCTGTACTTGTCAGAACAATTTTTTGTATCTCTTTGAGGCATGAACTTCCAGGGATCCCTTCAATCAGCCTACTGGAATCTTTTCCAACCAGTACAAGGGCTCCAACTACAACAGGAATTGTTGATGTTCCCATGTGCCACATTTTTGAGATTTCTATTTCAAGCTCCTTGTATTTTGACAGTTTTTCGAATATCTTCAAAGACACATTGCAGTCTGCAGGGACTGCCATATCAATAAGGAGGCACTTATTTTGTTTGTGGTCTTTAATAACAATGTCTGGGCGGTTGTTGTTATTATTATTATTATTATTATTATTATTATTATTATTATTATTATTATTATTATTATTATTATTATTATTATTATCTCCTCCCTTCGTACGGTTTTCCTTTTCTGGTTTCATGCAGTCCGTGACAATATTTAATCATGGTTGCTGCATGGAAAGAAATCTACGCAAGATGTAGATTGATTAACTGATTGATTTCGTTTTCTACGGCTTACCAACCCTTTGTAGCTTATTTAAAGCTGCTTAATTTCGGTGATCGTGCGAGAACCTGTTTTACAACTTAATATATCAGTAAGCCATACCATCTGTATGTCCAAGTTTACAGCACCTGGTATTCCAATCTTTCATCCATCTAAGTACTGACGAATCTCGATGTTGCTCAACTGCGGTTAACGTACGGGAACCCATGTTTCAATATGATACGATAGCACCCGCATATCCAAGCGTACCGTCCATTGTATACCCAAGCGGTCACCGATCTATGTACGTCGGTTAATTTCGGTGATGGTAAAAGGAACCAGTGCTTCAAGGTGATGTGGCCATAAACCCTATTCGTGGAGGAATGTGTAATAAATATTATCCACAGAAATAATGTTCCCTACTTTTTACGAAACGACAATTTAACTTGAGTAATGCCAGAATCTAAGGCATACCAAACGTGTGCTCGCTTATTTCTGCTGGGTTCTTTTAGGTTAGATATTCGTGGAATCTTATGAAAAAGAGTTGTAAAGACAAAAAAAAAACAAACAAACTCCTGGACTCAAAATGTGAATTAAAATTGACTATTACAAAAAGAGACATCGGTTGAAAGTGAAACTGGATGTGAGGTTCCTTAACACCCCAGTGTGTACGATAGAAAAACAAGTTTCAAATAACATTTTTCAAAGGTGTTGTGTATGATTCATTTCGGTGAAAAACACTCTGTTTCAGTTTCCTGTAGTTGCGAAGAACACCGAGCCACCTGGCTTTTCGTATCATCAGAATTTAAACAACCCTTAATGCCTGAATTCCTGAGCTATTACTTAACGTTCCAGTGTGTGCTTGATTTTCATCCTGGGGTGCTGGGTGTCATAGGGGTAAAAAATTATTCTTTCATCTCGAGTGCATTCGTGGTAACAAAAATTTGACAGAAACACGATGAGAAATAAAGTATATTTATTTATCCTATTAAAGCATTTTAACATTCTGCGAGATCTCATCACGAGAATCTGTCCTTCTTTTCTGTTTAGTCTTCTTTTTTTGCTTTTTCATTCTTTCTTTCTTTTTTACTTTTTTCTTTTGGCCTTCCTTTAGTCATTCTTTCTCTGTGCTGTTTTTCTGCATTCTTCTACTGTTTCTTATTTATTCTGTTTTATTCCTTTTCCATTTCTCTCTTTTTTTTGTCTTATCGATTGGCTCTTTCATTCTTCAATTGTTTCGTTTTTCGTTCCTTTTTCTTTATTCTTCGTTTATGTTTCTTTTTTCTATGATTTTTTTGTTTCTCGATGCATCTTCTCTTTTCCCCTTTTCTCTTCATCTTTTCTACTGTCTCTTTTTTTTCTAAGTCTCTTTTTATTTTTTGTTTATTGATTTCTTTATTTCGTTTGTTAGCTAGATTTGCCCTACTTTTTCTCAGTTGCTCTTTCTTTCTTTCTTTTTTCTTTCTTTCTTTTTTCTTTCTTTCTTTTTTCCTTCCTTCCTTCCTTACTTCGATTTTATCTACTTTTTATTTTTTTGTTTAATTTTCTTTTTTATTTATTATTTCGCTTGATTTTTCCTTTACTTTCTTTCTTTCTTTCTTTCTTTCTGTTAATTTTTCCTACTATATATTTTTCCAATCAATCCTAGCGCTCCAACTACAACAGGGATTGTTGATGTTCCCATGTGCCACATTTTTGAGATTTCGATTTCAAGGTCCTTGTATTTTGACAGCTTTTCGAATATCTTCAAAGATACATTGCAGTCTGCAAGGACTGCCATATCAATAATAATAATTATTATTATTGGTATTATTATTATTATTATTATCACTATTATTATTATTATTTCATACTAGACTCCTCTTTTTCTTTCTTTCTTTGTTTATTTCTTCGTTTCTTTGTTTGTTTGTTTCTTTCTTTATCTCTTTTGTCACCTTCCTCCTTTTCTATTTCGTTCCTTCTTCAATCATTTTAAATATACTTTTTAGAAAGTAAAACATAAATGGTTGATTAAGATCAAATTTTATCATTAATATATAAGACGCGGCAAAACTAACGCCCTTGTTTATTCATTACTTTATTGAACAAAAATAATTACAGCAGTTTCAGAAAATTTAAAAGTATTGTCACATCAAAACAAAACAATTTGTTATGTTGAGTTTCTAAACATAGCTTAGATCTGGTACAAGGCCGAAAGTATGGGGCACCCAGTGCGGATCAAATTCCCTACTCAGTTGTAATGGTTCTAACGAGACGAGTTTGCGAACCATTACTCCACATCGAGGTTCCCCAAATGATTAACAAACTATTTAACGTGTTCAAAATGCTCCCCACCCATCAATTTCAATACAACGCTGAAAACTATCAGCAACATTTCTATAAACGATTTTGACACGCGTTCCTATATTTATTCCAGAAAAATGTATATCAGAAATCTCTTGTTTTCATTCAGGAATTGTTTTCGGTTTGATCTTTCAGTATACCCGACAGGAAAACGCCTGGTGGTGTTAGGTCTGCTAATCGTGATAAATAAATACACCTTGTGCTTATTTCAATTAAATGTAGTCAAGTTATTCCAAGTTTAAAAGCAAAATTTGGTTCAATTTCTTCAGTACCGTACTACCACAAACCCAAAACTCAACTAAAATACTTTAATTGGTGAATTTTTATTTTTACGGCTTATCAACCCTTTCCAGGTCAATTACTCCACGTCGTCCTCTACACCTCAGCTCGAAATTAAGATTTAACTTTTCTAGAATGCATAAGCCATAGTTAATCTTAAGTCATCTTAAACTACTTTAATTTATTTTTGTACAATAAAAGTTAATAAATAAAAAAACGGCGTTACTTTTGCTTCCCTCTGTATTTATGAATAACAATATTATAAAGAAAACAATGAAGACTGTTTTAAATTAAACTGTTGGGTTTTATTTCCCTGTCAGTTTGAATTAGCATATCCAACAGGATAGTTACGTCGTTATTTTGGGTAACTGTGTCTGGTTGATAAACGATCGAATAGTATAGAACGCCAGGGTTTATATTTAAGCAAGTATTGCATATCAAGCCAGGGAGACTTTTAGAGGGCGATGGGAAATATCCAATAACTATAACATGGTTCAGTTGTGATATCTTTGGAAAACGTTTCAGCTGTGCTTTTAACTAGTCTCTCGTTCTAGGAGTATCGTCCCATCAGGTTTAGCTTGAACTGGTTTTGTTCCTTTGATTCCATCTTATATATATCTTGTTATTCTCAATGCTTATAGCATCTGGATCTGTCGGAGAAAAATGAGATGAGATTACAAGAAACACATTTAAAGGAATAAACGACAGCACATTTATGCTAATTGTCAAATAATTCTATAGAGTCCGGTTTACTGTGATATTTAATCCACAGCTGGTTAATTTAATTAGCAACATCCTAAAACAGAATATTTGATACGCTAGTAGCATTTTCCTAATTATTATTATTATTATTATTATTATTATTATTATTATTATTATTTGCATTATGACATTAGGACATCGGTTACCTGGGCCAGATCAGACCATGACAGAATGTGGCTCTGGTCTGATGAAACACATTTCGCGCAGTTTCATGCAGCCGGTCGAGTCCGTCGATGCGACTGCATGAAGCAACACGTCAGCAGAGTATTTTGCAAGTTGGTGAGGAATAAGGTTTTTCATGAGACCAACGAATGAAACTGGAGTTTGCTTGAAAAATGTGGCGTCTGTAATTCTTGATGCAGTTCATTGTTCACACTTTTGTCCCGGTAGAGATGTTTGGTTCCAGAAAGATAACGCATTCCTCATCGTGAGAGGATGAAAGTGGTGTTAGGAACACTCAAAACTGTTCCGGAAAGCATTTTACCTTCCATCAGCATGGCTGATGTTAACCTCCAGATGTTGCTTTTTGCGCCTTCTCAGATTAACGCTTTCCGCTGACGTGTAGTGGGAGAATATATTAAAACTATTGCTATGTCGGCTGCTTGGAAAATTGATTCACTCTGTTGTGTTTGATTTTTCTCGCTAGAAACTATATTACATATTTATAAGCTTTACCATTCGTCCTTCCTTTCAATATTTCTTTTGCATATGATCTGGCGATCCTGCTATATAATTAGAGATTCTTGATAATTTACAAAGAAAACTCTTTAAAAGAAAACTGTGCCGCTGAATAAGTAAATAAAAAAACGATTAATTTCTTTCTGCTATAGTATCAGACGTCTCGTCAGAATGTTTTGAGTTGGACGGATGGTTTGAACTCGTGGTAACCTCGATTAAGATTCACTAAAATTACACCCTGTCTGAAATTATCAAGCAAATCAAATTTGGTTTTAAAAAGTTCTCAAATTTTAAACAATCAATTTAGATGTCAAAACAAAGCCTGAGTCAAATGTTAGGTATTATCAATATGTTTTATTGAAGGTATTTGATGTATTCTAAAAAAAAATGCCGTTTGAATTTATTAGGCAAAACCAAATAATCACATTTTATTTCAATAAAAAGGTAATAAAATCATCAAGTATTGATCAACATCTGTAATAGAGAAAATAACAAACACACGCTAAATCTTTGAATCTTTCACATTTTAATATAGTGTCTCTTTTTCTCAATAACAGCCAGTAATCTATCATCCATTGATTTCTTTGGTATTTTTTTTTAATTCAGCAGTTTCGATTTCCGACATGGTAGTCTTAATTGCTTCCAATAGGTCAGCTTTCCTGTTATACTTTTTGCCACCTTCATATAATTTCATCTTCACGATTGACCATAGATTTGTGATCGGATTCAGATCAGGGCTTGATGGTGGTCATTCCATTATCTCCTCTCCTGTAAAACTTTTATGCTCTACGAATTCACGGGTATGCATAAATGAGCAGGAGCATTGTCGTGCATAAATACACACTTCACTTTGTAACTGAGGGACGTGTACTTGTACCGTGCAAAGAAAGTCTTGTTCATAAAATCACTATACAGTGTAAGCCGGATATAAGAGAGTTGTCGGGACCGGAGAAGAAGTCTCTTGTATCTGGTTTTCTCTTATATCCGGGTTTGGTCTATTTTGTTTTATTAACACAGGCTCTAATTTGGGACCAGATAAAATCTCTCTTATATCCGGGTTTCTCTTATATCCAGGTCTCGTATATCCGGGTTACACTGTAGTTAGCACTGTTCAGCTTAATTCCTTCATTGACTTTGAATTGTTCAATAATGGTTTGGCCGACAATCCCAGCCAATATAATAATTCTACCGACTCCTTTGTTGCTTTCTTTTAACTACAGCCACGTCTGAATAGGATAAAATCCATCCTTTCAAAGACAAATCCATCCTTTGAAAGAAAGTCTTGTTCATAAAATCACAATAGTTCAGTTTAATTCCTTCATCAATTCTGAATGGCCAAATAATGGTTTGGCCGACAATACCAGCCAATATAATAATTCTACCGACTCCTTATTGCCTTCTTTTAACCACAGACACGATAAAATCCATCCTTTGGTCTATCCGTCAAATGTCGCTCGAGATTCGCCCGTGAAAATTACCCCACTCAATAACTTTGTTATTTTCTATTTTTTAGCAGGTTTTAGATTTTTCCCTTTACTAATGTTTCAACATAATTTATAGACAAAAAGAAAAAAATAGTTGTTATTAGATTTCAGAGGTATTAACTAATATTAGTTTAATCTGCATAATAATTTCAGTTAGTCCATTTTCGTAAATTCACAATATCTCAAAAACTAACCATTAAAATGGATGAAAATTTAATTAAATATTTTAGCAAGGGTGGGAATGGACGAGTTGAAATTTGATAAATATTTCTTCAGAATTCTTTTGAGTTATCGAGGTTTATTTGATTTGCATAATAACTTGAGACAGACTGAAGTTCACAACATTTTAACTGACAGGAAGGACAAATGATCATCTTGACGGAAGCGGTTCACTCTTGGCAACTGCCTATTTTGGTATGATGTTTAAGAAACCAATTTGAAAATGATGAATTTTCTATTCTGACCAGGCAAACAGTTACTGTAGCCCTGTGCCAGACGCAGTTAAGATTTCTGAAGTATTACATAATTAGCATAGACTCCTGATGCCATGTATATAACATATAAAAAAACTATAGCTCAACAGTTTTCACCAAGGGTATAGAAGATAACATAAAACTTTAACCCTCACTAATCCAATATTCGTACGTCTGAAATGCCGATCTTCGACCGTCTAAGGTAGAATTTACAATTGCATACAATTTCTAAAATGGAGAAATAATTTATTGATTTTTCATCTCTGGGGTTTTGAACTCCTTGCAGCGTTTACATGGAGATTGGATCTGAGATATGCTTGTACTTGGTAGGATTTGTATTATGTATTTAAATTCGCTTTTGCGTGTAACATATTCATAAGGAATTGTTAAAATTTAAAGAGTAAAGATTAAGAAAACAGAAAAAACGTTTCTCCACAGAAACAAAGAAGAGAAGGATTGTTTTGTTGAGGGAAATAAATTTAGTGATATTTATCGTCTTTCACAAATATTTGGACAAATATATTTCTCTTTCTTGGTTTCTATTTCTTTCTTTCTTACTTTCTCTCTCTCTCTCTCTCTCTCTCTCATACTTTTATATATATATATATATATATATATATATATATATATATATATACATAAAGTATGTTTGGCAGCGTGTTTTCATTCAGACATGCCTCATGAAATAATTTAGACAAGTTTTTTTTATTATTCTTAATAGGATCGTTTCTTATTTGCAGGCAAGTTTCTTAGCATCCTTATTAAAGGAAGAAAGAAAGTTACCATGTTGCATATTCATTTTATTCCGAGTACTTTCGACATTAGCACAATTTCATCATGGTTTTGTTTTTTTTCTAAGACAAAATTGTTGCGTTCATCTGAAAGTTAAATTTTTAAGTGTGAAGGGAAAAAACGCTAAACTTATTATTTTGTTTTGGATTAATTAAGTTTCTTATAGTATATAAAATAGACATTATAAAGAGATACACTGAGAAAAGTTATGCGACTGATAGAATATTGTTTTTTAACGTAGAACTTAGTAACAACAGCATATGATTTAATACCCTTTGTTATTAAATAGTTTGCCATTTAACTGAAGGAAAGCACTTTCTGTCTGTAATATAATCTTTAAACAACAACCTTGATTTAATTTTTTATATGTAGGAATGTTTTTATATAAATTCGGATAAGGCAAAGGTTTGCTTGTGATTTCCTCATACAAAATAGCTCATTCGTTAACAAGTATTGCTGACACATTAGGTTTATAAGCCCCAAAAATTCATACACAGATGTCCTGAAGGACACATGGCCCAGTGGATAAAGACGTTGGTTAGATACAGTGACTAGACCCAAGAGGGAGGGAATGTGGGTGGGTTGTTACTATGTAAGTGGTATGACGGGTCCTAGCCGTGAAAGTCAGACCAGGTGGAACCAGGAGATGCAGTTCGTCCGAGTGCTTCCCGTAATAGTAGCCACAGAGCAGAGAGAGAGAGAGAGAGAGAGAGAGAGAGAGAGAGAGAGAGAGAGAGAGAGAGAGAGAGATTCACCGCATCTCGCCTGTGTGGGAGAGGTTGAAGTGTGGAAAATAATTCTTCTGTAACAAAGGTTGGAGACGCTTTTGATCTCTCTCAAGACTGGAAAGTAAGGTCTGGGTAGCTCCCTCCCAAATATGCCAACAGTACTTCCTTTTCGGCCTGATCTGGCTCTTATAAAGATAGATGCGTGTGTGTGTGTGGGGTGGAATGTTTTAAGTGTGTACTCCACCCCTGTTCCTTACAATTGATTTCCATCCCAATGTCTTTAGGGACATTACCGCTATACTGACGTCATCCAGGGAGTGCAGTGTCTTTGTTTTGTATACCGGAATATGTTTTGAAATTCCCTTAGCAACAAACGCCCACAGCTAAACTCGTTATAGACTGTCACATGAAAGACAATTTCTGTTCACTTCTGTTTCTGTTTTTCCGGCAATTGCTAAGTTTTGCTGAGAAAAGTGAAATAACTTGACCAAAGAGATGCACACAATGTATGTCCGCCTATTTGGATAGGCATTTATTTTCATCTATACGCATTTCAATTGTGTTTACAAATGGTTACTACTTATCTGCGCTTGTCTGAGTGAGATAGAAACGTAAAGGGTTTCCTCTTTCTTATACGTCTTTTATGCATTTATGACTGGTGGCTATATTCGCTTAATTTAAGAGCCACATATGGTAATTTTTGGAAATATTTCAGAACCTCAAGACAAATATTCCATTATAATCTTTACTAACTTGACATTTCTTTAAAAGCTCTGCTTCTTACGATATTCGTTACCTCAGTAACAAAGCAAAATGATTCTCTCTCAAATATAGCATTAAAAATAAGATAGAGATACTGGAATCCCTGGATTAGCGCGGCTAGTGAGTACATTAAAAGAAACGCATTAATCGAATATAACTTAAGGAAACGATGTAATTTGTACTTAAAATTTTAGCCTCATTCATAACTAATTTCTAATTTGCGTACTTTTTAATTAAAATATAGGTACATATAATTAGATACAATAAAAATGTTATGAATTAATGTTTATCTGGTTTTTATGATAAAACTTATTTTGATTGTTTTTTCGCGTGGTATTCTTTTCTTCATATAATTGGTGGTACTGAGAAATTGCCACTTCGCATTTTCCAAACATATAATCATTATTATTTTAACATGAAAATTTTATTTATAATCTTTCCACAGTAAATGCATACATCTTTTACATTTCGATATTTTTAATAAATTTAAATTTCTGTCCCTAATTATATCGTCCAGTTTTAAACAAAAAATCAGAATTTTCCTTTTAAAGACTTTCAAAATAAACATAAAAAAACATCTAAAAATTCAAAAGATTTTAATAGAGACAAATATTAAATATGTATTTTTATTATCGGCATATATTATAAAATTGATTTATTTATAACCGCCATTTTTTAAACTACTGTAATTACTTAAATAACGTAATACTTGACAAAGAAAATAGTTACACATTTTCCTTTTTTAAATTTTAGAAAATGTTTGATTAATCAGTAACTATAAAAAATTCAATTTTGAATGACTATTTAAACTAAAGAATGATTTTCTACTCTAATCGAGTATTATGCATGCACTAATAAAATTTTGGTACATAAAATTTTAGCGGACAGATGATTGGTAAGTGAACATTTTATTGAAATGGAAAAACAAAATGTAACCTCACTTTACGAGGAAAAGAAGAAAAAAGAAAGAAAGAAAAGAGTGGAAGTTGTTATAGGGTTTGAGAGCTTTACTCAGATCAACCAATCAAAATAACCTAAGTCAAATTTAAAGTAAGGGAAGAAGCAAAGATTAAGTAGCTAACTTTCATGGGCCATGGCCCGTAGATTTAGAATCAAAGACAACAATCAGTTGCCAAACCCGGACGGATGTAAATGGTTACAATATTTTACACCAGACAATGTCATTTCCTAGGAAAAATAAACGGTAATCTAACAAAAATCTAGACAAGCTATATTCCCTGGGAGTTTCAACAAAAAACCCAACTTTTTTGTAGTTGTTAAATAAATAGCCTTTTTAAGAAACCAGTGAATAATTTAAACATATAGGCCTTACTAAGTAAAATAATATACAACTGTTAACTAAAGTTTCTTTATATGAGGTTTTAATAACAATAACCAATCAATGCAAAATATCAAAATGTCAACCCAATACAAAAGACACACACACACACACACACACACACACACACACACACACACACACACACACACACACAAAGTGTTGATTTGAAAGACAGTTTTTGATTTTTTAGTAGTTTGCTGTTAAGGAGGCATTTAGGGCAAACTGACTTTGCGTCAGAGTGCACTTTATCGAAGAGCTTTAATATAAATAAATTATTTCAGTAAACGCATATTTACATCAAAGTTTCGTGTCTATATAGATGTAGCCACTGGAGGATTGCTTGCATCTATAGAACCATGAAGCTTCGAAGTAAACATGATTTAAGTGAACACACACATACACACACACACACACACACACACACACACACATATATATATATATATATATATATATATATATATAATAACAAAATCTGAAATTCTGAACACTTTTCTCATATTAATTTTTTAATCATAAAACATATAAATATATAAATATCTTCAGTGAACGATAAACCAAATGAATTGGCCTTGCC
>OZ038498.1:1002500-1020000 GCA_964036315.1 Acanthosepion esculentum | reverse complement strand
CCTCAAGTAAAGTACCGGTCAGTTTTTCCCAGCCGAATCTCTATCCGAATACCAAGGCCCGACTGAGTCATCCTCCGGACGAAGACGGAGGTCCTGTCACCCTCTACGCGAAAACAGAGGACTTGTCAGTCGCAATCCAGACGGTTGACTGCCTAACTCCAACATATTGGTATTTACTGGTTGCCCCACTGCGGAGTAGATGCTAAATAAAGTCAAGTTTACTGTGCGGAAACCAAGCGTTTTCACTCGGGCCACTGGTCAAAATTTGCTCAGCTCCAGCCAAATGGTATCTTGGAAGTATATAACTGTAATATTAACTTTCTGCAACCATTATCTGTTTTACATGCTGTTGTAGCTGCATCACATTGACAATGCACCTATTCACATGATCATACTCCGTGTAACTTTTAACTTTTTCCCAAGATCAAGGTGATCATGAAGTAGACACATTTGAAGGCTGGCAGGCCATCAAGAGAGACGTATCGACGGATTTGAGGGGTATCCAATAATCAGACAGACTTTTATTATTTGAACGTAATTTTTAGTGGATACTCCTATTTAAGTAGACGCCCCGGTTATTTATTAAACCGTATATTTATTTTCGTCTACAGATCTGAATATTCGAGAAATCTTATTAGAAAAATATGCGTTCTTCGGCAGGATCGAACCTGCGTTCCCCTATAGAAAAGCATGTTTAAATCTGACGTACTTTCATCCGAATATTCAGAGCAGTATATGAAAATAAATATACTATTTAACACACACACACACACACACACACACACACACACACACACACACACACACACACACACACACACACACACACACACAATATATATATATATATGTGTGTGTGTGTGGGTGTATAAAAGTTTATGTGTATACAAGTTTTCATAAATTCGACTGACAAGGATTTTTCTGTTTAATTTTTATTGTATTTTTTCAATTCTCAATTAAGATTTTCTACTTACGTATAGAACTGCTGAATAAATTGTCCATAGTTCACGTTTGCCTACTTCTTTTGTATTGTAGATAAGATTCTTTTAGCAACATCCAGGTTTTATCATCACAGATCTTTATTGTCAAGAACGCTTCCGGAACGATGTATCCTTATGAAAGACACTCAGCAGATCAAAATCCTACGATAAGAATATTTTTCCATTATCCTCTTAACTTACATAGTTTCGAATATTCAGTTTTTCATTTAATCAGATCAGAAGAAGAATGTCTACGTGGGAATAAAGTTAAAAGTATAGTTAGATTTAAATGAGCCATATCAAAATTGATCTACCAAAATAGAATTAAATTTACCTTCTGTGAGGAACTCTTTTATCTCTGAAAAAGTGTGAGCAGTTTCTTGCCATGTCAAATCTTTTTACTCAAGCTACATTTGAAAGACACTCAAACAATTTTATATACTTTTATTGAAGGGTATTTAAAACAGTTATATATATATCTATATATATCTATATATATCTATATTTATATATATATATATATTTATATATATATATATATACATATATATATGTGTGTGTGTGTGTGTGTGTGTGTGTGTATGAGTATGTGTGTAATTTTCTTCGGAGAGATTATATCTTTAGAAGGATAATAAGAATTAAGGAAAAGAGAAACGGGAAAAGGGTATATAAAACACTTACACACACACACACACACACACACACACACACTATATATATATATATATATATATATATATATATAATACGCATATATATATATATATATATATATATATATATATATATATATATATATATACACACAGTGGGGGAAAACAAATATGCGTGCACATACAAATTTTAAATTTATTGTATTTCCAACTAATTAATAAATATAATTTACATATAATTAACTGTGCATAAATAAATAACTAAATATGCATAGAAAACAAAAAAATATTTAATATAAATAAATCCCATTTATTTATTTTAATAGGTGAAAAATATTCGTACAAAACAAATTTCCAATTTTAAAACCTTTAAATGCCGTATTACTTTGACGTGGTAGAAAATGACATTTTTTCAATTTCAAAATAATTTTCTTGAAACTAAGTCTCTTTAAATGACGAAAGGCAGTTGAGATATCGATTTTAAAACTCTTAGCAATCACTTCCAACGAAATCTTCAGTTTTTTCTCCACGATGGCAAGCAAGGCATCTTCATCGACGTTGGAATGTCACCTAGAGCGTCGTTTATCATTTAGGTCTTATCATTCACTCTGACGACATCGGCCTAAACCATTTTTTTTAAAGCCCAAAGGTATGGAGCACGATCCAAATAAACCTTTCGAATGTGTTTTTGTCGCACTTCCGACGTTTACTCCTTTCCAAAATTCATAGAGACTGACTTGCAACTGAACGATGTAATTAAAATTTAAAATTCTCATCGTTCCTCCTTTCCTTCGTGCACATGTGTAGTCGCATCAACGTAAACATAGATTTAGTCTGATGAAGTCCTAAAAGATGAAACATGCAACAGGAATAGAACCTGTGTCCTATGCAGTTCCGTCAATTTACTGTTTATAAACAATTTACTGTTTATAAACAACATATCTTCGACGATCTTTCCCCAACGCAAATATCTGCTCACGAAACGTACCTTAACGTAAACATTGACAACATATTATGAAATGGATTAAGTTCGTAAATTATTTTAATATATTTTCTGTTTATACATTTTTTAATATACACATAACAATTCCGTATAGGACACACGTTCGATTGATGTCGGAGAACGCATGTTTTCTATGAAATTCAGGCCGTTGAATGTAATTAATACTGTTTGTTTTTAAAAAAATACAGAGCATTTAATTAAATAAATTGCTTGTATTAAAATAAAGTATAAAGAGAAAATATATTAAAATGTATATGTAACATGTTTCACTTTTATTATAGCTTCATCAGAGAATGAGATATGGGAAAAAGGAGAAATAAATACTGCTATTTTTACTTTTCTGATGTTTCAAGTACACTGGTTACTCAAGCATTCGACTTTAGTATAATTTGTGGCCTTCCGAATTCAAGAGAGACGTCGTCTCCATTCGAAGTTTTAAGAAATTGACGGATTCCAAGCCCAACTGAAAACCCATAAATATTGTAATATTTTATTGTAATTGTATAACATTTCTAGTTTATGTGTGGTTCAGATGATAATGTATATGCGTAAGTAGTTTTCGAGTCAGAATCTATCTTACATATTTATAAATGTACCATTCGCTCACGTATTGAATATCATTGACACCTCTACACTTGTGCTTTTGATATGAATTTAGCGATTTCTTGTCAAAATCCAAAAGAGAAATCGCACTATTATTGTCCCTAACCTGGCATTACGACTTCAATCATTATTTCCACCGGTGCAAGCTGACTTATTTGTATTTCCTATAAATATTTTCAAGCTCATTGTTTTGATCAGATTTCTTCTTCTGTACCTCGACTCTAATTTAAGCACAATACTAGATTGGTAGCAAATTCTCATAATTTTGCACTCGGATTTGCTAGATGTAAGTAACTACGGCTGTTCGTCAATTTCTTTTTATCTACTGGGATCTATCAAAACATGTTTCTACATTTTGGCAAATGAGAATTAAGGAATGCTCCTTCCGACGTGCAGGTCGTTAGTGGCATCCTGTTCTCTTCGTGCCGATTTCAAAATCAAAGAATTCTATAGCCTTTGAGACGCTGGGGGTTCATGGTATGCAGTGACGAGTCTGCGAACGACTGGAACCGTGTTATCAGCAGACAGAAATCATTTAAATGCGGTAAAGCCATCGGTAAGTGACAGCCATTATCTCCACCTACGCAAATGCTTCCATCAGCAATGCGGCTACTATTTTCTGTGTGCGCTTTCGCCAGTTCCTTCTGAACACCAAAATCCTGAATATCGTAAATGTTATGAGCCTCTAAAATGCAGTTCTTTATATATTTGAAGAAAACAAAATAAAATTAATTGACAACAGATACAGAATACATTTGTTGGTCTTTTATAAAATTCACAATAATAATTGTGTTTGACTCTCCATTTGTTAATTATTTTTACATTAAGTCTCACCTTGTACAAGGCCCGCGGCCACTCGAGGTAGAGGGTTACGTTAAGGGGTATTTTATACGGATAGACAGGGAAGATAATAGATATAGACAAACAGGTTAAGATTTTATTTATCGGGGAAACATTATATTAGGAGTCTGTTCCACATGTCATCGGAAGAAGCTGTTAAGTGGAACGTACTTTTCGCCAATGGAATACAGGAGGAATGAAGGTAGTTTGCTTCTACGTAATTGACATGGCGGGTCAATGCCGTGAAGGTTAGAACTGGCGTAACCAAGGAATGGAGTTCGTCCGAGCATTTTCCATGGAAGTAGAGAAGACATAGGCTCACCACATCCCGCTTATGAGAGGTTGATGGGTGGGAATAATTCTTCTCTAACAAGGACTAGGAAACACTTTTGAACTCTATCAAGGCTCGAAAGTGAGGATTGGGCAACTCTCGCATAAATATGGTAACAGTATTCCATTTTTGGTATGATTTGTCTTGTAGTTAGAGGATAGTATGAGGAGTCAGGTATTTGCTGAAGTGGTACAGGGAGTCCATCATTTTACCTGCAACTATAGCGATGGATCGTATATAAAAGTTCCACTTGAGGTCGGGTGTGAATTTAAGGCCTAATATTCTCTCAAAGGCACAGTGCCTCCTCGATGTAATATCCGTTCATCGTGACTGGCGGTAGTTCGGGATCTGACCAGTGGTGATGGAATGAAACCAGTTTGTTTTTCAAGGTTTTAAATGCAACCAGCCAGTTTTCCCCCACGGGGAAGTTAGTGTTTGATAGAAAAAGAGGTCAGCTGCCAATTTCTGATCATCAAGATTTTTGGAGGTGCACCTGTATATCGTCGTATCCTCGGCACAGATGTTTACAAATAATATGAGTATATTCTTAGGTAGAAAATTTATGTAAATAAAAAAGAGTGTTAGAAAATTTATGCAAATAAGAAAGAATCTTAGTTATTTTGTACAATCATTACGTCCTGCCAATACCGCATAAATAAATGAGTATTCCGGTTTGATTGCATGGAAAAGATACTGTTTGGTTTAAGTGAGAAAATAAAAGAAAGAAAGATGGGAGGGAAGGAAGGAAGAAAGATAGGAGCGATTAACGTCTCCTGACAATACCTCATAAATGATGGATTGTACAGTTTTGATTGCGTGGAAAAACAACAGATATATCAGAGACATTACTTAGTTTCAGTGAAATGAACAAAGGTTTTCAATTTTAAATCTTTTCATTTGTACCCACTTCTTAAAATAACGACCAGCAGTCATATTTATTAATTCTTATTGCAATAGTTCTTAAGCTCAAATAATTAACGATAAGATGGGGGAATTTTTATGGATATTTTACTGTTGTAGATCTCGGGGAAACTACCTGACGTGACACTTGACTTCAGTTGAACGATGCCGGGTCGTCATAACTTTGGCTGTAAATATAGTCATGGGGTCCAATTTGTCCCATGTTGCTAAATAGCAGTTGATGTTACAAGAAGTTTCACTCACTCTTGACAGGTTTAGTTTTTAATTCTGCTGAAAATCCTGGTGTGAGGGGGCCATTTTAGTCGCTGAGGATCTGACCATGCAGCAGATAGCAGTATCTTACATGGTACTAATTGCACTCTGAGATGCTAAGTACGGGAGACTAAATCTATCATGTGTAATAATTATTGTTTATTCGCATGAATTAATTTCAGCATACGGGTGTGGGCTTTCTCCGAACATAGACGCATGAACATGTGTGAAATAAATTATAAATCTACCTGTCGTCCGGTTGCCACAGATGTGCCAATCATGTGTCGATGATCTCTTTATATTTCGGGAGGATCCAACGATTTCCTGTGAGGCGCGAGTCTGCACCTGGTGGCTATTTGGTTTTCTTCCAGACAGCCATTGATTTGACTGGCTCCAACGTTGCTCTGAGTGCAAGACCTATTTCAGTATCCTTTCGAGTGAGCCCTGTACATACTGGGGCCATCCCAGATCAACTTCTCTTAAAATAAAAGAGTCTTATTACCATTTGATTTAGCCCACCTGTTATTTCCTGGCGTGAAACACACACAACTATTCTTAATAATTTCCAGTGCTGTCATGAATATGATATAAAATGTTTATCTTCCATCATAATTAAATGTCACATATTAAATTTCTTCGCTCGGTTGCAACAATTAATTAGAAACATCAGAATACTGACATTGTAGGATGTTTTATCAACCATCATATCAGATTTCCAGCAAAAACCTGCTTAAATTAATTAAAACAATCGATTGAAGCAAGGTGTTCTTATCAGCACACATTTTCCTATTTGTAAAAGTAGATTGATTTTATTAAGATCTACAGAGTGGACCGAAAGTCTTGTCACCACATATATAATGTCCTATTTTAACCCTTTGTGGGGGTATTATCAAGGAGACAGTTTCATATGAATGATACCGGAATACAATCAGCCGTTTGGAGAGGCTTTGCAACAATGAAAAAAGCACAGCTTCGTAAAATATCAGACAAGGCGGCGGCGGCTGCTTCTTCTTCTTCTTCTTCTTCTTCTTCTTCTTCTTCTTGACGTGCCTGCCCTCCAAAACTTCTTCCACAGTACATACGATCTCATTATTGTTTCTAAAATGGCGGCTACACAGGTGGTATTTGAGTTTATGAAACAGGAAGAAGCCAAGTGAAGGTAAATTTGGTAATAATGGGGGATAGGGTAGCAATTCAAAGTCACAGTTGACTGCTTCAGCTCCTGCAGAATGAACGGGCGTGTTACTCTGGAAAAAAGAGCACCCCTGTCCTCAGCTTCCTTCTGCATTTCGACTTGATTATTTTCTTCAGTTTTCTCAAATTTGTATGGGCCTCACCCGTATAGAAATTAACACACAAATCTGAATGATTTTTCTGGTTTTATAAGAAGTGGTAGTGTGTTGCCACAAGAAATGTTCCTATGGCTCTTCCTTCTGGGTGAGACTTAGAACTTTTTGAAAGACCCCCCGTAGCTCTTAATAAATTTTGTCTTTTTGTTATCTCTCTTAAAATTTGTTCCTCCTTCCATCAAGTTCGCTGAGTAAGTTATGTTTTGTTTTCCTTTCTACCTCTAGTCATCAATCTGTCCTGTGAATACCACACTTTCCAAGCCATCTTTCCTTCTTAAGTGCCCTGGAAATTTCAATCGTCTCTTTCAGATGTTACGTATAAGTGTTCTTTTTCTTTCCATTTTTCTTTGAAACTTTGACTTTGCTCACAGGATTTATTGATGTTATTTTAAGCATCCTTATGTAGAACTACATTTTTGCTTCAAGCCGATCAATCCTGAGCTGGAAACATAGTTTGATGAAACTTGCATATTATTTTCTCTACTGTGCACATTCAAATGGTTGATTCTTACGGCTTATCAACCGTTTGTAGGTTATTTAAAGCCGAAATAAATTTCGGATTATTGGAATTTGCATACAGTACTCGGTGTAGCCAAACGGTCTCCCACATAAGTACTGACCGGACTCGAAGCTGCTTAACCGTTTTCAGCATGATTTAATGATAGCCCTCCTCAGGAAGAAATAACAAAAAAATCTTCTTATATGTAAGGAGGAAATTATGCTGATTCAACTTCGTGGAAGAGCCAGGATATTTCCTATGAGTAAATGTCCGAACTGGGGAAATTAAAGAATGCTCATCTGAACATTCGCTATGGAAATAGCGATGTAATAGAGGTTGGCTTAATTGTCAATAAATCTTTCTAAAATAACATTACTGAGACACAGAGTAATTAGTAATATTACGAGAGTCCCGGGCTGAATTAAAAATAATAATTATACCAAAACTGATTTGGGAAAAGGGGTTCGGACCGAAACCTTTTTACCGCACAGTCGTAGTAATATTTTCAGCAGCGGTAATAGTGTTTTTGCCAGAAGTTTTGTTATTTGTATTAAATCTTTGATTTAGCACTTTCGGTGGAGGCGGATTTGATGGATGTGTCAATTAAATGAAGCGAGTTGCATACGAAGATCAGCAATTACGTTGTTCGAAAGTGGGTTGAGGCGAAAATGCGCACGAATGTCAGGGCTGGGATCATGTTACGAGAACAAACAGACAGAGAGAGAGAGAGAAAGAGAAATCAATAGACTGAAATAGATAGATAGACAGATAGATAGATAGATAGATAGATAGATAGAGTTCGTTATAGATAGTTACTTGCTTTTATTTAAAATAATAAAGAGTGCGATGAATAAATTGTCATTAAATTACGCAAAAATGAAAATAATATGACATCTCATTTTAACAGATATATTTCTCAAAATTACACAAAACTATCATGAAATAAAGAGAAAATTTATTCAATAAAATCGCCATTGGCTTCAACCACGACCTCCAGACGATTTCGGTATCTCTTGAAACACTTCTGGGCGGTCTCTTTGTTAAAATTGGTGAATACTGCCATATTCCTTGCCTTCAGTTCATCTTCGGAGTTAGAAGGAGTTTTGTTGGACTCTCGATCAACCGCGCCCCACAAACACCCCACATACACTCCCCAGACTGCCACCCACAAGTGGGCGGCAGTCTGGGGAGTTAGGTGGCCAGATGTAAGGGGTGACGTGGTCGCAGAAATTGTCAGACAGCCATGACTGGGTTCTCCTGGTTTTGCGGCATGATGCAGAGTCCTGTTGCAAGACATAGGATTTTCCAGCAGCCACCTTCTTGACCCAGGACAGCACAACCTCCTCAAGACACTTGATGTAGCTCCCCGTGTTGAATCTGAGGCCGTGTGGGAAGACGAATGGAGGCATAACGTCGCCATCACTAGTGATCACTCCAAACACCTTCTTAATCCCAATTAGACACATCCAACTCTTTCCAAATCCTCTGCACGACCCTCAGATTGAGACCCAAATACAATGAAATATTCGTATTGGAGCTTCCGGCGAAAATGCCAAGCAGTACAACATGCTGTTTCCAAATTTCTGGCGGAGCGAATTGCATCATGGTGCTATTTTTCTCACAGACGGCGCCTAACTGACCCTAATATACTCTGCAGTCAACATAATCAAAAACAAACAACGCGCACTCGAGAAATGAAAAATATATAATGGTGACAATTTACACATCGCACCCTGTATAGATAGATAGATAGATAGATAGATAGATAGATAGATAGATATATAGATAGATTTGAACCCGGTATAATGGTATGTTTTTCTAGATCAATTACGACTTAGTATGAGTGGGCGCTCCATACATTCGCCCTTGTGCCACATCTAATCTACGTTTAGTGTATCACCATATATATGAACGAACTGTGACAGATATAAACAAACTGAGGAAGAGTGAGAGATAGTTGACGATTGATACATATATCATATATACACGAGAACAGTTCAAGTTTTTATGGGCAATTTTTTTTACGCAAAAGGTCGCACTATACAAAGGTAATTTTTGGAAGAAATTAAAAATCAGGCATTTTCTTTGCCCAGTTGCACTATACACAAGTATCTTTTTCTGGAGTAGTTAAATTCATACAAAAATTCAGCGATCACACTATACATGAAGTCGACTTATACGCGAGTATATGCAGTATGCAGAAATATGTGAAGAGAAACTTAAATCGCTACTCACAAGGTGCAAAATATACCCACGGATTAACACGACCAGATTGTGTCCCATCGTTGAATTAATTGCTAGTAAGGAAGACTGATTTGTTGGAATGAGTCAAATGCGACAGAGGAGAGGAAGTTTGATCGAACCAAATATGGTGGGGGCAAAGTCAGAAAATGGATGAGGCCAAATTGGACAAGAAAAGTAGAATTTCGAAATGATAGTGGTTGCTTGAAATAGAGACAGTTAAATAACGCGATATCCTCGCCGATGTCAGAAGGTTGACAGGCGACGAAAACGAAGTGTCCGGAAGCAGGCAATAATGAATAATGAAATCAATGAGAGAAATCGAGAAAGCGAATGCAAAGGAAATTGAGATGTTTATCGATTATGACTGGTCAGATAACTTGTTTTTCGATCGAAGGGAATTTCTTTTATCATCAAGGATTATGGCCACATTAAGTTGAAGGACTTCTTCTCATGTGCTCACCAAAGTTAAGCAACGTCGAACATGGTTGAACATAGATGGGTGACAACTTGAAAATACCATGTGCTGTAAGCTTGGGCGTGCGGATGGTACGGCTCACGACAACATCACGTTGAAATACCACTTCCTGTGTGATCACCGAGGACAAGTCATGCCGATCCTGGTCAGTATATAGATGGATGACAACTTGGCAATATCAGGTGCTGTAATCTTGGGAGTGTAGGTGATATAGATTACGGTCACATCTCATTGAAACACTGAAGTTAAGCAACGTCGAGCCTGCTGAGTACATAGATAGATGACTGTTTGAGAATAGCAGGTACTTTAAACTTGGATGAACTGGTTGTGTATTGTATGATGGTTCGGAATTGTTATATATTATATATCAAGACGAATTTTCTGTCGCGTTAATGAAGACGTAAGCGCATGAACAAAGAAAACCTGGCCGAATGCAAGGTGACATTGAAATCATTCAACTTTGGAGGTTAGACAACGAAATATGTCACTGCACTCAAGTCAGTTTTTGTTGGTTTTAGCCTAAATATAAAGAAATCGAAGCACAAACTCTCTTTTACCCTATCGATCACACACACGCCCCCCACCCCACAGATCTATTTACATTAGAGGAAAACTATGAAAAAGTGTAAAAAGTTTCCGTGTGAGGCGTTTCACCCTTTCGGGGCTGAAATGATGTTTATGACGATGCGGCTGTATAAACGAGGGGACGATGGGAATCTTAAATTTAAATTTTGCTTTCAATATTTATTTGGGGTATATAATCTAGGCGATTTCATTTAGTTTCTTTTTCCTTTTTTTTTTGGTGTCTTCATCACATTTCTTATTAAATGTCCTACATTAAGATAATGGAAGATTTCACAAGAATGTTATAAGAACGTAAATAGACGTAAATTTTCTGTTCATGATCTAGCGATTATAACACTTTCTATACATATTCATCTTAGTAAACTGCTTTTTCTTTTGATTAGAGTAGCTTTTTTTTAAATAACAATTATGGTCACGCGCATTACGGTTACTAATAAATGAATTTAGTTTGTTGACTCCTAATATATATATATATATATATATATATATATATATATATATATTAAATAAAAATAAAAACAGACCACTTTAAGGTTCCATGTAATAAATTATTTCACGACAGCCCTTTTAAAGGACAGCGGATCAGACTTTACTTCCAAACGTTGAAACGAAAAAGATTAAATTATTAGCTCTGATTTACATTGAGCACTCTGGATTTTATCCTCCTTGGGTCTACCCATACGGATTACCTAGTTTTCCGTAAACTAACTAACTACATATATATATATATATATATATATATATATATATATATATATATATATATACATATATATATATATATGTGCGTGTGTGTGCGTGCGTGTTTACATTGTTTGGATTGTTGTTCTCATCTTTATTGTCATGTCCATGTAAATAATCTTATAATTGTGCTTGTTGCTTCCTTATTTAGTTAGTTCGTCCGTCCATAACTCTCTTCAGTTGTGATCTGTATTCGGCGTCTCCTTTCTCGCACTTGTTTATTTTTAAGTTGGCGACCCGGGTCATATCTATGTTAGTGTTTTTGCGCCTATTTTTCAGATGAAAAATATTGATTTGGAAATTCTTGCAAAAATCAAATAATTGTCAGATTTTAATGAAGCTTTCAGAACTTATTCGAAAATGAATTAAATTATATTTGCGTTCATTGTTTTTCATAAAATTGTAGTAAAATATTTGTTTTACATATTTGCAATCCACTTAATTTCGTGAAATTTCGAAAAATTACATTGGCCTCAGAAATTATTTTACAGTTGTTGGCACAATGGAAAAGTGAACGTGTCTGCATTGCAACCATATCCAGAGACATTAAAAAAATTATTTGAGGGAAACTATCACGAGTTCCTTTCATTTCGTAGATGTATCAGAAATTACAATTGTGCCTTCTCCTTTGAATCATATGGGGTCAAACTGGCATCACCTCAAGGAAGAGTCTGTATTGCGTCCGCATTCAGGGCCAAACTCGCGGCCACGACGACAAACCTACATCCTGCAAATGATAAACCGCAATATGGATAGCTATACATCATTTATGTGGATGAAGGTTTCCAGCAGAGGACAAATGCACCTTAAAATTATGAGTGTTTCCCTGTTACTATAAGAAAAATAATTGATGTTATACACGAAATTAATCCTTAAGCAGAATTATATAAGAGCATGCATGCAGCTGAAAAACAAGAAGAGGCAAGAGCCAGAAGAGACAATGTACCAATACGGAGATGTGAGTTATACTTCAGGAGAGGATCCGATATCAGGCGCTACAATTTCCCTACCGGCATTGAAATAGCATCTGTGTTTCTTGGAAAAAATGGTCCTCCTCCTGAAATTAGAGACATTGTTGTGCATCCCGGAGATGCTCCTCCTGAAAAATATCTTACACGTCATCCTAGTTGGACCGGATCAGCTACCCAGTTCTGTTTCCCCATGGAGAATTTGGATGGCATTTTGAGATCCAACATGTTGAAAAATGCCAGACATGTGTGTAATCGTCTAACAATGAAAGAATACTGAACCTATTGTCTTGCATTCAGCTGTAGGTTTAGTGTTATTCACATAGCTGGAAAATTATTTCAACAGTATGTTGTGGATGCATATTAAAGGTTGAAGGTTGCAGGTTGCAATACCTTAGGAACAATCAGGCCCAGTTGCAAGATGAAAGTTACAACGGATTCAACACAGAAGCAGATGAGAATATAGATCCAGTGATACTTTCTTCCTCATTCACAGGCAGTCCAAGGAATATGCGTCAATATTTTCTGGATGCCATGTCAATTGTTTCAAAATATGGTAAACCACACTTGTTCATCAGTTACACATGCAACCCGAAGTGCCCTGAGATAGTTGATAATCTAAAAATGAAACACCTGGAAATCGACCAGATTTAGTTGCAAGAGTGTACAAGTCACACATTGCAGAACTTATTAAGGATATAAAGGATAGACGCATTTTATGGGGTGCCATTGACTCATGTTCGTTGTCATTGTGTTTCAGAAAAAGTGGTTTTGCTCCACTGCCACATGTGTTGGTAGTACTGAGAAATAAGGACAGACTCAGGAACAGCGAAGACATAGAATCGTGAACGGCTGAAATTCCTGATGACAATGATCATCCTGTCTTGCCTGATTTATTTTTAAAAAATGCATGATATATGGTCCTTGGGGAACATATAATCCTTCTTCACTTTGCATGGAAAATGGCACATGCCAAAAAAAATTCCCAAGGAAATACAGAGGTGTAACGATTCTAAATTTGAATGGCTATCCAGGGTACAGAAGACGCAATGCTGGAGTCAGAATTTAAATTGGACGTCGCTCAGTTGACAATAGGAACATTGTGCAGTACAATGCCTACCTGCTGAAAAAGTACAGAGCTTACATTAATGTAGAAATTTGTCCATCAGTGAAAAGCATTAAATATATCTTCAAGTACGTGTATAAGAGACAGAACTGTGTTTCTGTTGAAGTAAGAGACAACCTAGCGGCAGATCGTGAGCAAAATAAAGCTCACGATGAAATTACTAATTATCTTGCTCGCCGATATGTTTCTAGTCCGGAAGCTATGTGGAGACTGTCAGAGTTCAAACTACATGACACATCTCACAATGTCTATAAGCTCGCTGTATATCTTGAAGACCAGCAAAGAGTTTACATTCACATTGGCAACGCTCAGTAATCTGCTCAGGCACAGAGGGACCGTGACATTACTTTCACTGCATGGCTCTCCCATATTGGCAATCGAACATCAGCAGCCTCACAAGACCTTAATCTTGCTGTTGATGACAGAAGTGCGTTAGATTTCATGCCTTGACGGCTTTCTGGTGGATAATATCTTCAACAATACATCTGAGGAAAAGAGAAGGAACGGAGTAATTCTTTAGCCAAAGAACTCAAACTGCCTTCTGATCAATGAAGACGTTTTGTGACAACTTCCAGGTAACTGTTACATCTATTATAGTACAGATAAAGTTTTGACACCATCAAGAATGCCTTTTCAAAAATTGAGTTTAAAGCCCCGGTCAATAGTAATGCTTCTTCGAAACATTTCTACTCAGAATAAACTCTGCAAGTGTCTCTAGAAGTGGTAGCCATGCATCAATATTCAGTTGAGGCTTCCTTGATTAGCGGATCACTAATTGGCAGTCCTGTCCTCATCCCCAGTATAAAGCAGGCTCCAAGCGACTAACTTGCCATTCACCTAGGAGAAAACCCAGTTTCCTGGACTTTTGTCATATGCCATGACTATTAACAAGTCACAGGGGCAGACATTTGAGAAGATAATTTTCTCCGATAATCCCTTTATTGGAGAAAATTATCGGATATCAATCCCAAATTAAGTAGGAAGAATGAAGCTGTTTTCTGAGTGTTGTTATACTCGTGCCCTTCCCTCCCAATTTATCGAAGCTGCTGCCATGTACACGGGGTAGTTGTTACGTTGTAAGCTATTGCTTCTTTAAAATGTATGGATGATGGGCGTTGAAGTTGAGGTATTGTTCGATGAATGTATGCTTGCGGTATACGGATGTCCTGAACCCACTCTCTGTTCGAGATATTAGTATATCTAGGAAGGCAGGTTTGTTAGTGTTTTCTCTCTCAGTTTTGAACTGTATCTTATTGAGTTCACATGGTCCAGTATTAGCTGGACTTCTTCCTGATGCGGTCAGAGTATGAACATGTCATCTACGTATCTCAGCCATAGGTTTGGCTTTAATGATGTAGTTTTTTTATTCCATTTCCTCAAAGTATTCCATATATATGTTTGCCATTGCTGGTGGTAATAGCGAGCCCATTTCTAAGCCGTCTTCCTGTTAATATATGTCTGATCCCATTCCAAAGTTTTTTGCTTGTGTAGAGAAAGTCAGCATCTCAATCAGGTCATCAATTGTTATACTGGTCCGTTCTCCTAGGGATGAAACTGGGTCCAGTCTGTTCCTGACTACAGAGCGTACCTCCTCCGTAGGTACCTTGGTGAACAAACTCACTACGCCCAGACTCACCATCTGGTTGAATTAGATGGGAGCATCTTTAATTATCTCCACCAAATGGAGGGAGTTCTGGACATACGATGGTGACTTTCCTATTAAAGGGTCAATTATGTCTACTAGGAAGCGACTCAGATTGGCAGCTGACAATCGGCTTTAGAGGAATACCTAACCCTAACTCCAGCCGAAACGTTGTGAATATGGCAGTGAAGATGAGGATAACAGTCCGAATAATGTAAATAAACATAATACCTAATTTTAGAGATATAGACAGATATTGATTGATTGATTATATTGAATCAATTCATTCTCTGTTTCATACCAAACAATTTCTCTCGGCAGAATCCACCTTGTACGTTTATAAATCTTCCCTTAGTTCATTCATTGAATATTGCTGTTATATCCAGTCTTGTTCTCCCACTATATCTCTCTAGATTCAGGACAAAACCCAGAGAAGTTTCTGTAATATAATCGATCCTGACCTAGCATTTCGACTTCAATTATTTTCTCACCACCATGACGTGGCTTTCCTTTGTCTTTTCTACAAATATTTTCATGACAATTGTTTATTGCCAACCTAAAAATTTCAAAAATGTAAATACAACGCCAATTTTCATATTCTAACTTCCTGAAACTTGTTCTTTTATTGTCCTATCTCCACACGAAAGTCTTCTCATTCGCTTTCATTCCCAGTAACCTCTTGTGGCATTTTTGCTTTGCTTGGAGTAAAATGATTTTTAAAATATCTGAGTATATTATGATCGCTAAACAGATATATCATTTTTCTGGATGTTGAATTTTGGTCTAAGTGTTTTTTGCACACTCCCAGATAATTCATTCAGAATGTGGGTTATCTCGTGACTCGCCACAACTTGTTGTCTTTTGCAGTGATTTGTCTTTTGTCTCCTAATTACTGTTCTGCCAAACATTTACTCTGTCCTGGGTATGGCGGTAAACTACATCCAACAGCAAGGCCTATGATCGGGAGATTGTAGATTTTGAGGAGACTGGAAACATCTATTAATCGCTGTTATTCCCAGGTCTACCTTGACCCCGTGTGGTAGCAACAGTTAGGATCCCAGCTATGGGTAAATAGTAAAGACCGAAACAGGGGTCAAAACATTATGAAAATATGAAAAAATTATAGTAAGAATTTCCAGCAATAGATTTTAAGAGTAAAAAAAATTATTAAAGCTTCCCCCAAAATTAAATTCCGGCATTAAATGGCCAATCAGGAGTTGATATACCGTCAAACAAACAAACGAAAGCCAACATTTACATGAGCTCGTTAGGTAGGTTTTTGTGATGGGAACTTGTTTTCAAAGAGTTTCTCAATGTATGTTTCCGATCGACAAGTCTTCTAGGAAGATACAGTAAATATCAGAACATTGTTTTCATACTGTCAAATTTTCTTGCTCATTCCGCATAGCGTTCGTCGCCTTCAGCAATCGAAACAAACCACAGACGCTGAATTCAAATTGCAATATCTTCCAAGATTCTATGCATATATTTAATTTACATCTTTGCCCATTTAAAGTATATAATCGTCAAAGAAAAAAATCAAGACGGAACAACTTTAGATAGAAATAGTTACCGTGGTAAGATATGCTCATAGATTTCGAAAACATAGCAAACATACTTAAACTAGCAAACATAACTAACGTTGCACGGGACAAATCCTACTTCTGTTTAAATGCGATACAAAGCTGTTTATTTGAATCATTTGCATCGAACTTACAATGATATGAGAGGACTTGTGTCACCCTCAATCCCTTCCCTGCTGGTCCAAGATGCCCAACACCCGCGGCTGATCGAACAGGTGATCGTTTCCATCTAGGCCTTGCCCTATCTCACGTTTTGATTTCCTTTGATCATAAGACAGGCCAAGATCAAATCACCATCAGGTATCTTCGTATTAGGGTGGTCCGAGCGATTTGGTGAAGTTTGGCACAAGGCTGATGTCGGAGGTTCTCATCGGCAGATAGTCACGTTGAGTGTCTCGCGTCCGGTGGTTGAAACTATCTCTCCTTTCTCGCTTCGAGGCACTCGTATTTATTGACTTTCGCCCAAACCGGCGTGGTGGTGGGGGAGCGATGTGGCTGGTACTCAGTATCTTCTCTACCTGTAATCTTCATTATCTGGTTTCGGAGATCTAATTTCTTTTTAATTTGTGGAATCCCCCTCTTCCACGGGTGATAGTCACAGGCATTAATCCGCCCCATAACTTCCACCTTCTCTTATTAACATCTCCTACTAATACTCCTCAGTGGACGTGTCTCATCTGCACTCACCACCTCGGCCACACTCCA
>OZ038498.1:940000-997500 GCA_964036315.1 Acanthosepion esculentum | reverse complement strand
GGTATTTAGGCATACCCAATGAATACAATTTGCATAAAAAAGCATCTACAATCACCCCACAACCAAATAAAACTATACCAAAACTACTCCATCTTTTCAGTCATATGTCAAAAATAGAAACACATAAAAACAAATGAAAAAAGACATTGAGAAAGGAGACAGGCGTGAGCGAAAATTCAGATTTTTAATTTATTTTGGCTTCTATTTCGTCTAAAGGCCCAATGATATACAATAAATATTATTATTTTTATTATCATTGATATTTTTTTTGTTTTTATCTTTCGAATGTCTTTCATCGGCCTTCAATATCTATCTGCTTCTGTTCATATCTTCATATCCACCTCGTTCAGTTCATATCAATCTATCTATCAACCTATCTATCTATTTAACTATCTTATTCTGATCATATCTATCACACACACACACATACACATACACACACACACACACACACACACATATATATATATATATATATATATATATATATATATATATATATATAAGATGGATTCTGCAATCAATAAGTGCAAATTGTCTTCAGTGTTTGTCGTAAATGGTCGTCAGAGAAAGTCGGAAATAGTCTAGCAGAATAAAACAGAAAGAAAAGGATAAGGAAAGAAAGATTTATTTTCAATATATGCCATATTTTAACTTTAAGTTTTCCGATAGCGCTGTCACAGCGTTTGTTGAAATGGTCTCTTTTCGCGAAAAAATCAGCATTTTCGTTCCTTTGAGCATACAAATGTCTCGATGGTAACTCCAACAGAACGCTTTCAAATAAAAAACATTCGAATGCGATAGAGAAGTAGAGATACTACCGAAAACACCTAAAGACTTTCTCCAGGCTAGACTTCATCCACCACCTCTCTCCCTCTCTCCCTCTCTCTCTATCTCTCTCTCTCTCTCTCTCTCTCTCTCTCTCTCTCTCTCTCTAAGACAATTTTTCCTCCCACTGCCAAAAAACACAGATATACGCAACCGTAAATAAAACATAAAATTTCAAAAACTAATCAGTTTGTCTGACGATCGCAGAGAGCGTGAAACCCGGGGTCAGAGACTCCCATCAATCCAACTATATATATATATATATATATATGGATGGAGAGAGAGAGAGAGAGAGAGAGAGAGAGAGAGAGAGAGAGAGAGAGAGAGGCGGTGGATGAAATCTAGTCCGGAGAAAGGCTTTTTGGTAGTATCTCTAATACTTTTCGGCATTCAACTGTCTTTTATTTGAAAGCGTTCTATAGGACTTGCCATCGAGACATTTGTAAGCTCAAAGGAACGAAAATACTGATTTTTCGCTCGATATATCGTACATATCGTACATATCGCTAGATATTTTGATGTTACAGTTCAAATTTATGAGATATGTGGTTTGTTCATTATTGAACCGAGATAACCTGGAAATGAATGATCATTTCAACAAATACAGTGAGAGCGCTATCGGAAAACTTAAAGTTAAAATATGCCATATATTGAACCCCCACCGCCTCCCCAAAAGCCCCAATCATTTCCATTTCCATTTTATTCTCTTAGACTATTTTCCGACTTTTGCTGACGATCATTTACGACAGACACTGAAAACAATTTGCAATTCTTCTTGTAGAACTTATTGATTGCAGAATCCATCTTATATGCATATATATATATATATTTGTGTATGTGTGTGTGTGATAGATATGATCAGAATGAGATAGATAGATAGATAGATAGATAGATAGATAGATAGATAGATAGATAGATAGATAGATATGAACTAAACGAGATGGATACAAAGATATGAACTGAACGATATGGATATAAAGATATGAACTGAATGAGATGGATAATGTAGACCGATGAAAGAAATTCGTGAGATAAACAATATTAATGATAATAAAAATAATAATATTTATTGTATAGCATTGGACCTTTAGACCAAATAGAAGCCAAAATAAATTAAAAATCAGAATTTCCGTACACGCCTGTCTTTTTACGGTTAATATGTTTTTTTTATTTGTGTCCTTTGTTTTTGTTTCTTTCTGTTTTTGACATGTGTTATATGACTAAAAAGATGGAGTAGTTTTGGGACAGCTTTATTTGGCTGTGGAGTGATTGTAGATGCAAATTGTATTCATTGGGTATGCCTAAATCGCTATTTAAACCGAGAAAGTGTGTATTTATTTCAAAAATACATTTCGACTCGGACTTTCGTCGTTCGAGTTGTCATTTAAATGAAGAAGGACGCATTTTTAGACCTTTACAATTATATATATGTGTGTGTGTTTGTGTATGTATGTATGCGTGTGTGTGTATGTGTTTGCGTTTGCGTTTGCGTTTGCGATCACTTTTATATATATCTCTCTCTCTCTCTCTATATATATATATATACATATATTTGGTCAGTCCATAAGTTCTGTCCGAATTTTAACTTTTTGTTAAAATGAACGAAATTTAAAGAGTATTTTATAATGCCTAATGGAGATGCATTTAAACTTAAAAAATATTATTTCAGAGAACAATAAAATGAAATTTTGTTTGATTAAAACCCTGCTAACATGGAAGTACCCAAGAATCATTTGAGGCACATAATGCTTTATGAGTTCAAGAAAGGAAACTCAGCAGCAGAAGCGGCTAGAAAAATTCACTCAGTTTATGGAGAGGAATGTGTAAATGAAAGAACTTGCAGAAGATGGTTTGCAAAATTCAGAGTTGGAGATTTCACCCTTGAAGATGAAGATCGAACCGGACGTCCAGTTGAGTTTGATGAAAAGCTTCTTGAAGGAGCACTTGAAGAAAATCCTGCTTTATCAGTTGAGGAATTGGCAGTAGTTCTCAGTTCAAACCATACAACTGTTCATCGTCATCTTCAACAACTTGGAAAAGTTCCTAAACTTGGAAAATAGGTGCCTCATGAATTGTCTGAAAACAACCACAAAATTCCGAGTTGACATCTTCTCTTCTCTCCATTCTCGCCAACTTGTTTCACCTTTTTTGGATAGAATTGTGACTGGCGACGAAAAATGGATCTTTTATCGAAATGTTAAGCGTCGTAGACAGTGGCTTGGTAAATGGGAAGGACCCCAGCCACAGCCGAGAAGGGAACTTCATGAGCAAAAGGTTCTTCTTTCAATCTGGTGGGATTGCCAGGGATTAATCCACTTTGAATTCTTACCACCTAATGCAACAATTAATGCTCAAATATACTTTCAGAAATTAGAGCGTTTGAACCAAGCTTTGAGGAAAAAAAGACCTGCTCTAGTGAATCGAAAACGGGAGATGTTTCATCAGGACAATGCACGACCACACAAAGCAAGTATCACGTCACAAAAGATCGAAGAACTTGGTTGGGAGAAAATTCCTCATCCACCTTATTCTCCCGACCTTGCTCCTTCAGACTACCATTTGTTTCGTAGCTTACAGAATCATTTTGTAGAAACAGCTTTTGTAACACAGGAAGAGGTTAAAACTGACATTTGTGAGTTCTTCAATGTTCCATTTTATAATTACATACATTCTAAATTAGTGAAAAAACATTCAGAAGATTTTTATATAATTAAACAAGAAATTTAAATTAAAATACCTGAGAGATTTGAATTAAATGATTATTAACTATATTCAGAGAAACATATTTATAGTGGTTATATATCTAGCGTCCTGAACTTTTATATGAATGTACTTTAAACTAAAGAAACGTTAGATCAGTGTTAATCCACTTTATTTCATTCAACAAATTCTCTGTAAATAATATTTTAAAATGTGTCTGGTTAGAATATGTAAAAAAAAAATTAAATGTAAATTATTATAAGTTTTTTTGTTTAATTAACTAAGAAATTTAAGTTAAAATACCTAAGAAATTTGAATTAAATGATTATTAATTATATCCAGAGAAACAAATTTATAAAGATTATATACATACAATCCTGAAATTTTATATCCTAGATGTATTTACTAAGATTTTGCAGGATATGAATGTACTTTAACCTATGGTAAAATTAGATCGGGGTTAATCCCCAAGTGTATATTTATTAAGTTTATGAGTTTAGGTAAGAGGTATTCCACATTAATCTAAAGGAGGCCCGTTTAACCCTATTACCGCGTTACATACAACTTGGTCAAAATAGGCATATGTACGCACATATATATTCTTTTTTCAGCTATAATACATACACTGCAACAAGGATAGTCATAATGGACATATCACTAGTATAAATAAATAAACAACATAATGAAAAATGCATGGCTAACAATAATTTCAGTTAGCACCATATATTCGCATATTCCAATCTATACATTCTTATATATATATATATATATATATATATATATATATATATATATATATACATATACATATATATATATATATATATACATATACATATATATATATATATATATATATATATATATATATATATATATACAGTCTAAGATAAAATTACAAATCAATAACCCTATAAGTTTTCATCCTTTCATATACACATATACAGACATATATGTATGCATATACACATTCATCTACGTATTTCTATCTAAACACAATATTCTCACAGACGCACGTATATGTATCAAGAAACCCAAAATATGCGCACACACAAACACACACATATATATACATATACATATACACACACATGAACATTTTTCCAAGGAAATCCATATTCATTTAATCATAAATATTACAATACAATTCACACACACACACACACACACACACACACACACACACACACACACACACACATATATATATATATATATATATATATATATATATACACATACACATCACAGTCTAAAAAGAGTAATGTAGATATAGATAGAAATTTATATAATCAAGGGGAAAGACTAATTTTCTAATTTTTATGGCGGTGTTTGTGTCTGCATTCTGATATGAGTTTACTTCGAAGGTTAAGTAAATTATCTTGGTTTTTATATTGAATTATAAGAAATTTCCCCAGCAGACAAAGGTTACAACGGTCCCTGAATTTCTTAGAGGTTTGAGCGTTGGATATGAATTTCCACTCCAACTACGCTGTGAGACCTTTGTCAACAAGATCCCAATAATGTCTGAATAAAGCTGTTTAGTTTTTGAGAGACCTATTGTTGAAAAAGTGTCTGTGATTATATAAGCGTTGCTTCGAGTTTATCGCAGATATTCAAATATAGGTCTTCTTCAGGTCTACATTTTATTTCAGGGAAAATCTTTGCTTCATATACCACGTTTTTAGACCTGCATTTACCCCAAACAGAGCAATCAGTTGTCCTTCTGCAATTGCGTGTGGGATTAATATCCGTTACTTCACTTTTATGAAATTTATTTGGCTTATTATTGTGGGTTAAGATGATTTTCTCTATATTGTTAACACAAAGGTAACTAATTTTAAGTGATTTTCTATTAGAAACTTTTGATACAGGATTCTTGTCATCAAAATGACAATTTGTTTTAAGAAAAAATGTCTTTTATTAATATTGGAAAGTTTGCAGTAGGGTGGGTTGAAAAATATGACTTTCCTTTTTCTGTTTTTAAAGGTTTTAGAATTTAGATTCTTAGGCTCGTCTTGGTCGTGTAACTCTTGTTTAAATTTGCTATTCTTACTGCTTAGTTGTATATAAACTTACTTAGAATGGACATTAATGCAGATAAGGTTTGACCTTCTTTTAGGAAGCGTTTAAAGCTGTTGTTTGGTATTGTTAAGAGGGATATCAAGAAAGTTGACTAATTCTTGGTTAGAAGATATATCTATACTGAAATCTAAAAACTTGAAAACTAATAATAATTTGTGTAGTTCTAAGGTTGAATGATTATTACTATTTGGAACAATCATTAAATCATCATCTCTATAAAGGCCAACTTGGTTGTCGTTAACAATTCTACCTAGGGAGTTATATATATATATATATATATATATATATATATATATATATATATATATATATATATATATATATATATATATATATGCCCACCAGGTCTGCTATTTGGGCAGAGTCAGATGCACCTATAGGAACATCGAAGTTTTAGTTGTCTCTCTTTATCCAAGTTGAGTTATTGTACAGTAGTACTGATCTTCTGGATTTTATTATAATAATTAGTTCATCATCCGTGATATCAATGTAGTTTCTCGCGAAATTTATGCTATTAATTATTAATTCTTCAGAGATGGAAGGGTAGAAGTCGATTATATCAAACTGTATGAACGTGGCCGTAAATTTATTCGGGATTTTGTTTTTGAAACATTGGATTGCGTTGGAAGAATCTTTCCAAAGACTGATTTGAAGTATTTTGTTGAATGGATAGTATTATTTTTTTGAGTATTTCTTTTGAGATCTGTCCCAATTCAGATTTTGAAGGATTTATTAATCTGGATTGTATGTTGTTGGTAAAATTGGGTTTATGGTCTTTAAAAAGAAGGTAAGCGTGAGTGATACCAATTCTATCAGCAGCAGCACTTGTTGGCAAATTTAGTTATGTCGTTTTTGAGAGGTGATAGAATGTTTTGCTTCTTGTTTTTTTTTTTCTGAACAGGTTATTTTATGTGGTGGTAGTCGGCAGGTTCAAATGTTCTTTGACTTCTCAGCCTTGATCCATAGTATCATTAGTATTTTTTATGTTCCTAGTGTCTAAGAGATTTTCCACTGGAAATGGTTTGGTTATTTCTTAAAATTGATTTTTTTAATTAGGTTAAGCATATCATATTCGAAGGGTTACAGGCTTTTATTTCTTGGTGGAGAATTTTGAGACTTCAGATTATAAGTTTGTTTCTGATTTTGTTGACTATATCGAGGATTCAATGAGAAGTAGGTCTTCCATCGCATTCTCTTAAGTAGGTCAATTATTTTCTCTGTGAGGGAAATAGTAAATGATTGTAAGTAAGGATATGGTATGTTTTTAAGTGAGCAGTTAGGAGTATATTTTACACATTCTGCTATGGGATAGGTTAGATTATAATTAGTTTGGTAGGAATTATTCCAAGGAGAGCTCAACTTATTCACATAAGGAGCAATATAGAATATTGAATTTTGGCCGTTGACAGAACCGGACGGGGATTGTTTCCAATTCACACTGAACTAACTTTCCACTTCCTCAAATGGTATACTGAGGTCAGTATATCAAAATAGGTCTCTGTCTTTTCCCACTCTGTAAATAAGATAGCAATATCTCTTGATTTTAATTCTGTTTTTGCTTTTTAGAGCTCTCATCAAATAAAAAAGTATTACCTATGGGATTTTCAGTGTTTTATATTCTTTAATTAATAATAATTTTCTTTTGTCTTTTGACAGAGCTCTCCCAGGATCTATATCCTCCTGGAAATTCCATACGGATTACCATATTGTATCATTACCACATATATATATATATATATATATATATATATATATATATATATAGAGAGAGAGAGAGAGAGAGAGAGAGAGAGAGAGATTGGCCTCAAAATTAGTTGTTTTTTAGTTTAAATAAGCGAAAATTATTATAAATGGTGAAAAAGTGAGCCATATTTTTTATTAGAAATTTTATTATGACAAAAAGAAAAATCATTTAATGATTAAATTTTGCTATCGTCAAAATATCCTCCTTTAGCCTTGATTATTGCAGCACACTCACACACACATACATACATACATATATATATATATATATATATATATATATATATATATATATATATATATATATAATTTTTGGTAAAATGTAAAACGCGTTTCGTCCTTTAGGACGTTATTGAACTAAAGTGATGTTTACATTCATGCGATTACACATGTGCATGAAGGACAGGAGTCGCTGATAATTTTAAATTTAAATTATTTTTTAATAGATCTTTATATATATATACACTATTTACGAAAAGGAAGCCTTTTATTCAACAATATCTATCCACAAAATAAGGCTTAGGATGATAGATTTGGATTTTCAGTTCAAGTCATACGATATATGGTTCGTTCAAGATTGCGCTGAGATAATACACACACGAAATGAGACCATTAAATAAAGAAATTCACTGAGAGAGCTATCGGAAAACATCAAGTTAAAATATGATATAAATTGAAAAAAAAAATGTTGTTATTTTCTCTGCCGGCTATTTAAGTCAATTAGCAAGAATTCCTGTTTAGCACATGTCGAAACGAGTTTCAAACCGTGTGTGTTCATACGTACGCACGACATTCATCCCTACAAAAGACATTAAAATTTCAACCCTGAAGATGATTTTGGATGAAATTGAAAGTACTTGGGTAAAAAAAATTATAAGAATAATTACACCGTCTTTCTTAATCAGTTTTGTACCAACACTAAGAAATGAATCCGTGAACTTGAGAGGATTAAAATAAAATAAATAGACATAGTATGTCCAGATTATTCAGGCAAACATGCTTGAATGAAGGTATGCTGCCTCTCGACTTCAGTCACTTTCTCACAGACGTGATATAGCTCCCTCTGTCTTTTCTACAAATATTTTCATGGCATCTTCTCTGACGAGCTATTTTGACTGGTGTCCCAACTGCATGAATTTAAGCGTGCTACTAGGTTGGCATGCCGTCTCACCCTTTCACTGTCGAAACAGTTAAATGTGACCGCCTCTCCTACTCTAACAGCTTCTTGTCTCGCACTTCTCGATAGTAGAACTCCTTTCCGTTTACTTGCTTCCCTGTTAACTATAATCTTCAAATATTCAAATGTTATGTCAATCGACATCTTCCGATGCCTTGTTCTTGTTCTTGGTCTTGATCTCCATCCTTCTCTTTATCCTTTTCTCTCGTTTCAAATTTCTCTCGTTACAAATTGGTATTATATATATATATATATATATATATATATATATATATATAATATATATATATATATATATATATATAAATATACATATATATATATATAAGCGTATTATATTAGGCAGAATATATTTTATATTATAAAGAGATAATCATACATTGAATCAATTAGCAATATTAATGCAATTAATGGTGAAATCTCTTCGCTAATAGACTTAATATGAGCATTAAACTACTAAGAATCCACTGAATGATGCGATCCTTATGTATAAAATTGTTGTCAGATGGATCTGGTGTATTTTTTAGAGCAGCAAGTACTTTCAAGAACTTCATGTCCTCATCATCAGGCTGCAATTTTTTCCTTTAAAATCAAAACTCGAAGACGAAATAAATGTGTTGTAGTCCGAAAGATGTTTTTTTTAAGAATGTGTTATTTATTAACGGTTATAAAATATTGGAACGTGCAAGTCGCAACGCTAAAGTTCAAATATTTCTAGTGAGAATTTTTTATATGAATTTTGTAATTTGATAAATCAACGAATTCTTTTGTTCTAAGTGTTTTCCAGTTAACGTGACATGAAGTAAGTACATAGTTCAATTAAGAGAGGGTTTTTATTAGTAGGGTTTTTTTATCTCCGGAATTTCGTATTTTTTCCGGAGAAAAATAACTACTAAGTCATATCACTCTATTAACTATATTTTTAATTGCCTTTTCATCCTGTTTATAATTAGGGTGCATTTGCTTAATGCTGTTAAGTTCCTTATAGAATAATATGTCTGAAGAAGAGATTTCTTTGGCTTGGTAAATCATGTTTTTTTATAACATATATTTTGTATCTGCATGGGTGTCCGCTTGAGATTACCATGTGCCGTAAACCTGGATATGCGGGTGTTGTAATGG
The DNA here is from genome assembly GCA_964036315.1 of Acanthosepion esculentum. Lineage (NCBI taxonomy): Eukaryota > Metazoa > Mollusca > Cephalopoda > Sepiida > Sepiidae > Acanthosepion > Acanthosepion esculentum. The sequence continues at coordinate 987,845 of OZ038498.1, read as the reverse complement.
ATAATGTCTAGTGATTGTTAATCAAAGTGCCGAATCCCAGTTTCCGTTGGGTTCGTTAAAGTTACTTACGCGCAAATACCAGTGGGAAAAGTATGAATCCACTTCTTCTGCTCCAGCTATGGGTTAATTAGTAAGACTTTTTAAGGAAGCGATCAGAAACGAAGAAATTAAATACTTGGATACGTGATAAGGCAGACGAAGATGCATATAAACCATAAAGGTGATTTCTTGATGGTCTTTAGCACTGTTTGAAAGTGTTTGTAAACCATACTACAGTTTGAACCTAGCATTATGTTGGAAATTAAGAAGACGAAACGATTTGAAAGACTTTCATTTTTGTGCTAGCACTAAGTCAAATTCATTGTGACTGAGTGTGTAAACGTGCTGGTATATTTCCCAACTGTTTTTCAGATTTTTTTTCGCCTAGACTCTGTAATTAAGTTCTGTTAGGAATAAGGTCGATTGTTTAGATGTTGATGAAACATACCTGATTGGAAGTCACTAACAGTAGTTAGCTATCATCCCTAACCTATTTCAGACCGATGTATTTTAGATTTCTGCTTTATTAAAGATGTTCAGTAAACTTTCGATGATATAAAAATAATCTAAGACATGTCAGCATCATGAAAGACGTTTCGACTTGAAGGGATACCGCATGTCTGTGTTATTTATCATATTCAGTAAGATTGATAATAAACATTACCAGCTTTCTCCCAACCTCTCTGTCCTGAATTAACACAAAAAAGTGCTTCAGGTTTTATAAGCTCATTAAGATTATTATAGGGAATTATGGAAGATTATTAACATATATAGAAATAAAAATAAAAAGCTGTTAATATTTATAAAAATAAAATAAAAATTTAGTATTAATTATACAAAGTAAAATAAAAATATGATATTAGTTATAAAAATTAAATTAAAAGTCTGGTATAAATTATAAAAAAATATATGAAAAATACGGCATTAATTATAAAAAAAATAAAACAAAAATCTTGTATTAATTATAAAAATAAAATAGAAATCAGATATTAATCATAAAAATAAAAATGTGGTATTAATTATTAGATTCTAACATATCCATTAAGTTTCAAATAAAAATCCGAATATATTTTTATAATATGCAGTATAAATTATAGGTTTCTACATCTATAACCTGTTAGTATCAACTGTCCAATTTGGACCGTAAACATTAATTGGTTAATTTACTTGTAACTATGCAAAGAGATAGTGAGAAACTGATTTTAATATCGATTTTCGCAAAATAAGATATTATTTTTGGTTCATATTTGATATTTAGAATCTGTAAGTTAGTGCTTATTTATTGAAAAATACTAAACTGTATAAATCAACTGCTGCTTCATTTGTGAAAAAAGTTTTGAATCAGTATCACCCTATGCAAGACAATGGAACTACTAAGACACAAGGGGTTACAGAGTGTGGAAGCATTAGGAACAGACACATTAATAATGAGTGGGAAGAGGAAAGAGTAAGCATGAGGACCATAGATAGTGATTGTCATTGTATTTAAATTTTTGCAGGTTAAAGCTGACTGGAAAGCATATAACCGGAAGAGAGTTCCAAAAGTGAGATGTGCAAGAAAGGAAATTGTTAGCATAGAAATTACTGATATATCTCTCTAACTCAACTGAAAATTGATGAGATCTCTACGCCAGTCTATTACTGCACTTAAATTCAATAAGTTTAGGTACCATAGAGAGGAGCTCATCTTAACAATTACCATGAAAGTATTTATAGAAAAGGCACAGAGAGGCAACCTTACGCCAGTGGGAAAGTTACTTAAGTCGAGTCGCCAAATCAGGACCAGTAATATTGCTATTATAGAAATATTGCTATTATATAAATTTATCCATAATATTTCACACACACACACACACACACACACACACACACACACACACACACACACACACACACACTGAATGTGATTCCATACACAAGGGATGTTTGTTTTTTGTTTTTCTACGCATCATCAAAGCCTCTCTCTTTCTCACGCTCGCTCTCCTTTATTCTCACGCTTTCTTTCTCTCTGTCTGTCTGTCTCTGCTTGTTATTAAATGTGTGGAAGCGGAAGTCTGGTGCCATGCGTAATGATTCCTTTTCAAAGGATGACAATCAAGTTATGTTCTCCGAGATGTAAAATCAGTTATGTACCCAACATCACTCAACGAATATTAGTAGGCTCATCATTCACATTCACGCATAATTAGAATGGCTGTCAGTCCGTATTGGTCAATCGGTTCATAGGATATTTTTTATGAACCAAATGAGCAATGTGGACTGGCAGAGGAATATCTATAACAGATTTGATAATGACGGAGAACACAGGAAAAAAGGGTATATCGAATGGCAATAATATGGATTGCAGAAATATTAAAGTTATACATATATGCATACACAGCTTATACACACTAACTGAACACACACACACATATATACACACACACACACACATATATATATATATATATATATATATATATATATATATATATATATATATATATATATATCAACGAGACATATATATATGTATATATATATATATATATATATATATATATATATATATATATATATATATATATATATATATATATATATATATATTAACGAGACATAAAAAAGTGTTGAAAAGTCCCAGTCTATCTCACTGGCTAAAATCTTACTAATAATTAGATTTTTATAGGAATAGCTTTTTGCGGTCAATTTTTGTCTGATATATTTTCAGCACACCCTCGTATGTATAGCATAGCATAGATAAGATAGGTAGATATATAGAACAGACTGGAAAGATAGATAGATAGATAGATAGATAGATAGATAGATAGATAGATAGGAAGAAAGATAGATAGGAAGAAAGAAATACAACGAGATACTAAAACTAGAAAGAGATAGATAGATAGATAGATAGATAGATAGATAGATAGATAGATAGATAGATAGATATAAATAGATTTAGAAATAAATAAATAAATAGAACGAGATAGATCGATAGAAGGTTATCGAACAAGAATGTTTTTAAATTTATACTTATTATTGTCTATCTAGAAATGTTTCCACGTATATATGAATCCTTATTAGCCACGCCAAAACCTGACTTGTTTTCGACTATAACTTAACTTCTCAGAGATATTTACATATACATTGACAGATGGAACAGGTAAAATTACCAGCTAAATCGTTGTTATGGGTAACAATTGCTGACTGGTCGATGGCAGCCTGACTGATTTTTTATGAGACGTTTTACAACATCTGATCTTTTGACAGTCTTGCTGCATCCTGAGCACGAGTAATTATTTTCAACAGCACAAGGTATAGTGATAGAGAGAAAGGGGAGGAAGGGAGAGAGTAACATTGTATTTTAGATTTAAACTATATGTATAAGAAAAGACGATAGGGTCATCCGTATTAATCAGATATTTTACATCTGTGTTTGATATGTGTATATGTTCGGCTAATTAAACAGAAATACAAAAGTATGAGTTCAAATTCCTGGCGGGTTCGTTGTGATCTCTTTCACGCTAATTTGGTTTGGTTGTTTTTGTTTAGTGGTATCTCAACATCTCTATGAGTTATTTATCGCTGAAAGTTAAATATAAAATTTAAAACTTAATAATTCATTCTAGAGGTTGACATTTCTTGATTAAATTATTATTGCTTAACTACATTTTTTTCACAAATCCAAATTCAGAGTGAAATCTTGTTTCTCCTTACTAGAAATGAGATTAATCATAGTAAATTGTTTGTTCTTTAAATTTTTTGCCAATGTATGTCATGTCTTCAATTTTGCTATAAAAATGTATTGTTGGCAATTTTTTTTCTAAAAAATATGTTGCTGGTAATTTCCCTACAAAAATTTATTATTGATATTTTCTGTAAAATTATATTGCTCCTATTTTATACTTTCCTAGAGGTTCTATTTTTGTTGGCAGGTTCAATATTTTCCCATGGCTGGGACCTTAACAAGTACTACCACCCAGATCAATAATTAAGCAACAACAATTAAGAGGTGGTGCCACTTTCCCCCAAAAATCTTCAGATCAGAGGCTTGCAGAATGTAGTTTATCGAATGTAGTTTATCGTCATACTCAGAACTTCCAGTTCTTCAAGATTCATGGCAATTTCCATATAATAAAAGAATGAATTTGTAGAGAGTAATGATAACCTGTGTGTTGTGGTGAAATGGATATTGGCTCGGAATGAGAGCCGAGTTCGAATTCGACTTGGGCTCGTTACATTCAGTGTCGCGCAAATACCCCTGGGAAAGGTAGGATTCTATCTCTTCTTCTTCCTCCATCTGAATAGTAGAACAAACTGGATCCTATTGCATTGGTTGGCAAGCAGTCTACAGCAGAAAGAAACGGTCACCTACTGCGGGAAAATGTCAGTCATGGATCGAGAGAGACATAATCATCCATCCCTGTATCAAATATGACGATAAGCACCATCCGGCAGCAAGGAATGTCGAAGGTTTTAAGTAGCGGGGAACCACCACTTAATTGCTGTTGTTTCCTGGGGTGGCAGCATCTGTTAGCGTGCCAGATATAGGAAAATAGTGATCCCCTAAACAACAAAAAACAAATGAATGTACAAAAATAAAGTAAAAATATAGTAAAAATATCAGCAATACATTTTTCTATAAAACATTAACAACACTAGCCATTTATAGTAAAATGACCAACAATACATCAGCTAACAAGACTCTTTCATGACATATAATATCCTACAATTTATTAAATAAATCAAACTGTGTACCCAAATATAACTTCAATAAACTGCAACATAAAACACTCATCACTGCATTTCTAATTATATTCACACAAACATGTAAATGCATAAGGTATAAGTATCACGTACCATGTATTCAATTGTGAAAGCAGAATAACATACAGTTACGGCCAAAATGTTCAGAACGGCATTGTTTTCGTCAGAAAAGTAGGTATAAGTTTTTATCAAAGTTGTTTTATATTCTATAATTTTCACAGACAATAAATACGATATTATTTGTTATTGTCTGAGATTTTAGTGTAATTTGAGAGGATAATACAAAAGTTATGGATGATTTCGTTATTTTCAAACATTTTTTACAGCGACCCACAGCAAGAATAATTTTGCATTGCGACCCTACGTGTAATAAATGAAAGACAAGCTCTGTTCATTAGGTAAATTTATTTAGCATCGACAATGTATATGTATATTTCTTATGATCCATCCATACTGGAATTGCCTGTATCTATTTTCATCATTCATATGTATGGAATTGAAATTATTACTTTTAGAAGAACAAATTTTGTAACCGATTTTATTTAGTTTCTTATTCTTTTCTTTTGTGTTTTCATCATTTTTGTTATAAATAAACCTCTACTACTGTTCAAAATTCCTCTCCAGTCTTTTGAACGGGGTAGAGGTGTATCCCTTGTTTCCAGTTTAGGATTGGATTTATGGTTTCTTCTAAAAATTACATCAACTCTATATTTCTAAAGTCTCCACCAAATGTTTGAAATTTTATTTACTATTTGTTTTTTTTCTCTCATTAGGAGTAGATATGTTCGCCTATCGTTTGGTTTAGATTCATCCCCGGGCTTTTGAGCAGGAGTAGAGGTTTATCCCTTGTTACCTGTTCAGAATTCGGTTTCCGGTTCCTTGTAAACTCTCCTCATTCTCTTTCACACCTAGTAGCTCCTTACGTCTTTGTGTCATTATTGCCTTTCTTGCGGTAAACTAATTTAAAACAAAATACCTTAGACATAACTTTGCTGTTACGGCTGATGTATACGTGCTGCCCCTAAAACCCTGTTGGCTATGGGAATCGTGACGTCTGTGTGTGTGTGTGTGTGTGTGTGTGTGTGTGTGTGTGTGTGTGTGTGTGACTGTGTATATATATATATGCACAGATAATTCACTTATCATCGGACAAAATACCGGGACGTGATATTTGATCCGCGATAGGTGCACCGAAACACCACGTTATCACATCCTTTTTACGTCAGTTTGTGAAAATTAACTTCATTGAACCACCTTATTTTTTTCCATTATCAATTCCAAGCAATTTTATGATTCATATGAAAAACTAATAAAAATGAATGGATGAAGAGAAATTTGTAGACGTGTAATTTTTTTTTTTTTTACCAATCGAAATTTTTGGATTTGTTTCTGTTTTCTTTTTTCCACAATCAGTTCATCTCAACATTAGTGTGGTGACTCATTATAATTGTTACCACCTTAGGAGTTTAGTAAATCTCACGTAGGTCTTGAAACTCTAGTAATGAGCTTAACTTCTAGCCATTCAAATTACCACACTGCATACCTGACGTGAAAACTGGTGGCGTTTTTTGAACAAGATAATTATCTTCATTCAAAATCTGATTTATTTTATTTATCGAATCATTTCTTCAAAGCTGTGAATGCTGCCAAACGTGTTCTGCGAACTCAGAACCGTTTTTATTTCGAAGTAAAGTTTTTAAAAAAATGAGAGTAAAACATACTGAAATGTTTCGTTCAAATTTAAAATACGCGCGTTCGCAGTGCTTAAAATTACTCGGCTTCAGTAATCAAATATCAGAACGTCTATCACTCCACACACCTTCGTAATGACCATTAAACTCATTCAAATCTTTCTGAATCCTTTGAACTGTTCTCAGATTGGTGCACAGACACTCTGAAATGTTCGCATTGGAGATTCGCACGCGAATGCCAAGCAGTTGAGTAAGTCGTTTACAAATTTGTAGCGAAATGAATTGTGTCATGTGCTCTTTTTCTCACAGAAGGTGTCCAAATGACTCTGCTCTACTGTGCAGTCGACAAAATAAAAAAACAAAACAACGCGCATGTCTGAAATTAAAACTAGAAACTGGCGACAATTTACTCATCGCGCCGTGTATGTATGTATATATATATATATATATATATATATATATATATATATATATATATATATATATATATATATATACTTAGGCAGCATTTTTCCTTGATGCATCTTTCATTAAATTATATAGAAACGTTTTGTCTATTTATTTTAAGTAAGTTCCTTTCACATTGTCTGATAAGCTTAATAATATTATCATAGAAAGACGAAAGGAAAATCACCATATTGATACATGTTTAAATCGTGTATACGTGACGCGGAAGCGAAATCCCGTCGCAGCTCGTGACGTCACACATAGCCACGCGAGACTGAAATTGAGAAGTATTAAGGATTGGAAACCGTTGGTATAAAACAATGGCTTCTGTTATCAATCATAGGCATTTAAGAATATTTGTGGAGATTTCGTAGTTGGATTTAAACATGTATCAATATGTTGATTTCCTTTCGTCTTTCAATGATAATGTTATTAAGCTTATCAGACAATATGAAAGGAACTTACTTAAAATAAATAGACAAATCTTGTCTACATTATTTAATGAAACATGCATCAATATATATATATATATATATATATATATATATATATATATATATATGCAGGTATTATCCGTTTGGTATGAACTATGGTATAAGATATTTATTTTTATTTTTTTATAAATATCTTATATCACAGTTCATACCAAACCTATAATTCCTACAAGAAATCTGATCATAATCAGGATAAAAAAACAAAACCATGCCAATTACCACAGAGTTACCAGCACTGTTACCTACACTGTCATAACACCTACGGACGAGAAAGGTTAAACCACTAATATTTCAATATCATTTTATAATGACTACCACTAATTAAGTTACCAATATTGTCGTTTACCACGTTATGCACCTACCGAAAATTAACTACTACTATTTTATCATTTCATATCCTCCCCAACATCATTAGTACTGCTTTTTTTACTATTGTATTTTTTTATTATTGTCATTATTTATTTATTAACACTTCCATCGTTATCATTTATTATTATTAATTTTTACAACAAATTATTATTTTAATTTATCATTATTTATTATTATTTATTATTGTTAATATTATCATTATTTTACTACTATTATTACCATTATTATTCATTACTACTTCTATTATTACCACTTCATATTCTCCCCAACACCATTAGTACTGCTTTTTACCATTTCCATTATTCTCGTTATTGCAATTATTATTTTATTTTTACTATTTTCACCATCATTTTTATGCTTACTACATCTATTACTATAATTATCATTGTCCATTTTGTCACATTTTTTCCCATTATACTTTCCCTCCCTTTTTCACATTAGAGCTAAATTTACCGTTAACACACCAATAACTATTAATACCAACTATAATATCAATTATTAGCGCTATCAATATAATTGCAATCGTCTACAATATACAAGCAATCAGCGTCAAAAATAAAACCATCATCACCGTCATATTCACATACAGAACCCGGTCAAGCAATGTGATAATGTAAAGCCCAGACAAATAGAAATATATGTGCATATATACCTGTCTGTATGTGTGTGGGAAGAAGTATTATTTCGTTTGATGACGCAGAAAACCTATCTGAAAAGAGCAAGAACACTCTATTCTAACCCTTGTTGAAAGAACTTCACTACATACAGTCTCAACACCGAAATAAGATTACAGTTGCGTATGTATGCATACTCGAACGCATGTATATGTATCTGTGGCTATTCTCGCATTGTTTATATATGTGTGTTTGTGTGAATTATAATGAGTACAGCTGTATGTATATATGTATGTCTGTCTGAGTGCGTATGAGTATCATCCCAAAATGATCACAGAGGAGAATTTTCCCCCCCACCACAAAAGTTAATCAAACACAAACTAGTATAAACAGATTTAAAAAATAAATCAGTTTGTCTGATCCTCGCAAAAGCGTGAAACCCAGGGTTACAGACACATATTCATACAACTGAATATTTTAGCTCTATCACTGATATTGAGAACTTTCCAATATGCTCCACGCATCTATAATGTATATAGAAATTGCACACACACACACACACACACACACACACACACATATATATATATATATATATATATATATATATATAATTGTGTATTTGTTCACTCCCTCTTTTATACAAGTTTAAAGACGGCTGAAAAGCTACTACGATTAAGCCTTTTTTATTTAGTTTTCTTTTGTTCCTATAAGTATCTTCTTTTCTGGACGTAAAGTGTGTAAAAATTCTCCAAATACTTTGCGTTTCGAGCGCTTTTGTCTATTCTTTTAGCCATGTTCAAGGTTGATTTTTAATTTTCATTTTTAACTGAATGTATAGATATTTTTTTTCTTTTTTCTTATTAGTGCTTGCATTATTTTTTTAGTTTTTCTTACATGTAGATGAGGCTATTATACTTATATATTTCATATACTCGTGAAAAATACGAGTATAATAGCTTCATCCATATGTAAAAATAACTAAAAATAATGCAATGTAATGTTTCGGATGGGATTTGATAAATTACCGTGTGTGTTTAAATAAATTCTAACTGATCTATGATCAGAGAGGTGTAACGTGCATCTTCTCGACTGTCATGTAGTGCTATGTCCAATATAATTCATGCGTTTGGCTTGATCAGGGACGCAGTTCCATAAGGGGCATGTGAATTCATTAATAATATCGGTTCTCTGTAATTTAGATTTGCCGATGTGTTGTTATTGTTGATAAGAGTATTTTTTAAAAATTTTTATAGTAAATAATTTAATTTTCTTGTTCTGGTTCATTGGGCTTATGTATTTCTTTATAAATTTTCTAAGAGAAAATTCATCTTGCTTATAGTTAACGTTTATATAGCTTTTATAGAAAATGTTAATGTTATTGTTTTTATCTGCATGTTCACTATTGCTGTTAGTTACTTTAGAAAGAAATAATGTGATCTGTGATCGATGCGGAAGTTCGGGAAACGGTTGTTAACTAGCGTCTGTTTCACGTTGATTACTTTAAGGAAAACGAGACTAGAAGATGTGTTCTCGCGTGTTCTCTTGAGAAACTTCTTATAACGCCTATTTCATGTCTAAAAGATCATTCACTCAAAAATTAAGGTGACACTCACGATGAACAGTTTCATTCTTAAATTCAATCCGTGCTTTGATGGCCTCAATTTTACCCCAGATCGCAAGTGGAACTCATATATACAATCCCTTGGTAAAGATGCTGAAAACGTATCGGTTTCTTGTACCAGACTCATTGTGCCATGTTCAGTCTTTCCAATGGTCTGTCAGATGAGACTTAAAGTGGCGTATTGCTGCCATATCTGGACTGGAGCTGTTCAACGGTCACTATTCAGAGCTAGAATACATTCACGTGGTCTTCACTGTGAACCGCACCTTTCCATTGAACGGTGATCTCCCTTCTCTCTCCGTATGTGGTCAGCCACGCCTGATTTTTCTACTTCCCCTCGCATTACAGCTTTCTGGTGTTCTTGAAGCCTTACCTTGATGGTTAGGGTTAGGGTTAGGGTTAGGGTTGAGATCATAGACAGGGAACACCATTGGAAAATTCGTAAACTTAAGGAATCAGCACATATGTTAGGCCACAAAAATCTCCTGAGTCGGCCAAGCATAGAAATAAATACAATATGTGAACCAGTAATAAGGAGTGCCAGAGAACAGCAATAATAACAAAAAAGTTGCAATATGAGATCTGGTAAAAACTTGAAATGATAACAGCAAAATTGCAATATGAGTACTGGTAAAAAAATGGTTGCTGAAAAATTAGGTTTATAATACTCAGAAATTCATACCCAGATGTCATCAAGGACACATGGTACAGTGGATAAAGGCGTTGGTTAGATCCAGTGACAGACCCAAAGAGTATGAGTTCAATACCCGGTTCAGGCAGAACTTTCAGAGGGAAAATTACCAGGAGATAACTGATAACTGACATCCATCAATCATGGCTCGTGGAACTAGAACAGCCTACCCCAGTGATCGAAATAAAGGGTTCGGTTCGAAATTCCAATCACCTGAAGAAGGCCGGAGCGTACAACGGCCGAAACGTTGTGACAAATATGGCGACAAAGATGAGGACAATAGTCCGACTAATGTAAATACTGTACATAATACCTCATCTCAGAAATATAGACAGAATCATTCCTTACATTTGGCCACCTAACTTCCCAGACTGCAACTCCCTTGATTATTATGTGTGGGGTGCAGTTGGGCGAGAGACCAGCATAACTCCTTTAACACCAAAGATAAACTGAAGGCAAAGACTAAGTCAACATTCACCAAGTTAAACATGGAGACCGTCCAGATAAGTTGCAGGTGATTCCGAAAACTTCTGGTTGAAGGCAGTGGTGATTTTATTGAATAAATTTACTTCTATTTCAAGATGTGTAATTTTGATAAATATATTTTTAAAATGAGATGTCAATGACATTTTCAATTAGACGTCAATTTCTCCATCGTACCCTGTATATATTTGCTCGTTTTGATCTGGGAGAAAAGTTGGAAAAGTGAAAAGAAATATTGTCAGTCGGGTAAATATCTTCTCTTTTCTTACAATCCTATAATCTTGGAAATAGTGCCACTCTGCTAGTTCGTCATATTTATTGGCTTGTCGTATTTACTCAGCCTCCAAATGGCTGCTCCATCGCACTACACTTCGATTCAAAAGATGGATGAAGTAGGCGCGCATTACATGCGCTTCGATTGATATGTTCAGAAGAACCACTCATTGGGAGAAAATGATGTCGGACGCCTGCTTGTTTCAATATAGAATACAAGTTATTTTAGGAAGCAATATCTTTGCTTTGGTGGTGATGTTTTTGCCGTAATATGTTTTTTATTTTATTTCGCTTCTCTAAGGCGACTTAATTGGCTGTTATATTCTAATAAAACAGTTCATGCATGAATATATATAATTTGTTTACAGGAGAAAATAACAAGTTAACCTCTGGCTCATATCTATCTATCTATCTATCTATCTTCCTGTCTATTTCAGTCTGTTCCTATATATATATATATATATATATATATATATATATATATATATATATATATATATATATATAGAGAGAGAGAGAGAGAGAGAGAGAAAGAGAGAGAGAGAGTAATTCGTCGGTATAATCCAGGCGAGTCCTATTAACACAACATCAAATTTGAAATATGTTAAAACTGACTCAGAAAAGATCGCGCAATGATTGTTCTCATTAAACAGAGCAATATTTTTTACAATTGGAATTAAGATACCTTTAGTAAATGACCATTTTTACCTACGAATTTTAATTTTAAAAATCGCAGGATTTTTCAAACTGTTCACTGTATCAGTTTGTTGTGGTGTACTGGTTAGTTGGAGAAAGAAAACGAGAGAGGGCGCTATAGGAGATTTAGTGGGAGATATGAAGAGAAGAAGGCACCGTTACAGGAATTATATTATGGAGGTAGGAGAGCCTGAGTAGGAGAAGGAGTGGAAACCGATGAGCTGACCTACATCCTAATGGTCACACAGACAAAGTTTCATTCCACTGGAATCCACGGAAAAACGTGAAAAAAAATCAAGAGTTAACTTTAGTAAGATGAAAGAGAGATAATTTGGAATTATTGATATATAACACTCGTCCATATATCAGAGCTCAAAGTTTGGAGGAGTGTTTTCAAATATTTGGAGGTAATTTGTACATATATATATATATATATATATATATATATATATATATATATATATATGCGTACCCATGCATTCGTCCACGTTAAGAATATCTCTACTCGTATAGCTATCTATACTTACATACAATAATTGCAGCACATAGACAAGAAAGTGGGGAGTAGGATGATCATTAACTATCCTCTATCTAGCTAATCCGATTGAAGACACATTCATTCATTACAAAGAACACATATACCAAACGAAAACATCCTTCACTTTTACTACTACACAGAAAAGCAAACCTCGAGGCGCCTCGATGACTCACCAAGGGCAATAATCCCAGCGCCCACCCCTATGACACATGCATTGGCCAAAAGTTTCTTTACGGACCTTCAATTGCGCTCACCTCGCAAATAGGGGGACAACAAGTGCTCGATCGCTTCTTATGGTACTTGCAAAGAGGAAGTACACCCAACCAGTAAAGAATGTGAGGAAAGGCGTAATTGGCACAAGCCTCAGCTCTACCCTTCAAGGACAACCTCTTTCGGAGCCGGACCGACGCTCCGACCTTTGCCTGTACTTCTGACCAATCTTTCTCCAGCTGGAGGTTGGATCCAAACCATACTCGAAGAATGCGGATAGGACCGTCCGTCCAACCAAGGGCCTCCGGAAAAGAGACACACTTCCAGGCACTTAACCGCAAGCTGGAAGACTTGTTACGATTAATCTTGGCTTCTGTGACCTTTTCGTACCGTTCAAGCGATATCTGTACCATCTCAATGTCGCGGCGTCACGACACGATAATCCTGGTTCGAGCCCCGCCACGGACAGCGATTCCATGTAGGGTCGGACTGCATGCCCTGTCCCTCAATAGGCGGAGGAGAGGCTCCAACGCCAAAGCATAAAGTAGATTCGATAATGTGCAACCCTGACAGCGCAAAACCTCGCGACTGCTTTCCGTTCACTTGCACCACACCACTGGGGGAGCAATACGGGAGGCACTTTTAGAAGTCGGATTCGAATCCGGTGGCCTGCAGGACAGTAGCCAGATACCGATGGTTGACCCTATCAAATGCCCATGGTGATCAACCCGGTATCTATCGACAAGATCAAACTCGCCAATCAGATAAAACAGGCAGCGATCACCCAATGGCCCCCTCGCTAGCTCCTTGCCCCCTATCTATCTTGGGGTTCAGGATGGCATTTCAGTCCCCTCACTAAGTGCGAAGAATCAACCAGGAACGGGCCCAACTGCCGGAAAAACGTAACACGCTCCCCTTGATCTTTGGTTGCATAAACTGCAACGACCCGAAACGAACTACTGTTCACGGAAATATCAGCTACAATCAACCGCCCACCACCGCATCGACGAGGACAAGGTCCATCTTTGCATCCAGGGTACGTTTAACCAGTAAGGAAACACCTCTGGCCGGCTGATACATGTATGCTGAATAGACAACATAGTAGCTACACGGCACAAGAGCATCAACATCGCAAGCAAAGTGCGTTTCCTTGATCGTAGCTACATCTACTCCGAAGGACAGGAGATCCCGAAGCAGGCGGGCAGCCTTACGTCGATCCCTCAACCCCTTCACTTTAGCTATCTTGAGAGACATTTTTCAAGTTGATTCCACTACTCACAGACTTGACGGAAATCTGCGGATGAAAGGACCCCGATGGATTGTCACAGGATCTCCATCTTTCTCCTCATAAGACCATCTAGGACGTCCGCGGGATAAGTAAGTTTTAAGTTTTGAAGTATGGAGGATTACTGAAACCTTACCCGCACACAATAATTTTGTAGCTTTCTTAGGTCCTGAGTTCCCATTTCCACCATACGGATCTCCGGAAAGTCATCTTTAGCTTCGTGTAGATGATCCCACACGGTAAGATTTCTGTCAGTGTTTTTAATCCAAGTTCTTACCCCAGCAGCCTTGGGGAAATTTCGGGGCTATTCTATACAGCGCCCATCTACTGACGATGTTTTGACTAGGGGTTTAAATAGCGCTCTCTTTTGTGTTGAAATGTCCTTTTCTACTGTTCACCTATCTATTTGACATGATCTTAGCCCCCCTCGCTATTTTCTTCTCATGAGAAGAATTCTGGTGGGAGGTGCTGGGCATTGGGGGAGACACTGGGCGTTGTGCTGGTGCAAAGGGGGGGGGTGTTGGGAGGAGTGGAAATGTCATCGACTGCATTGGTAATGAGAGGGGGTGGAGGAGGGGTATTGGGAATGGGGAGGGCAGTGGTGTTTTCAGAGGGCAAGAACGGCTCCTTGTGGTAGTTTCTGCTTGTTTCTTGACTTTCGAAGCTGGGACGAATTTCAGCTTTGGTTTTAATTGTTTCTTTTTTCCTCCTTCGACCAGATTTTGCCAGCTCACTTATCCATTTCCTTATTTTGGCGTACTCCCGTCACCTCACACAGTTCAAAACAATGGCGAGAAAACACGGAATTTAGATGATAAAGGCAAGAATAAGAACAATAATACCTACAAAAGACAATGGTAAACAAAAATGACACTTACTTCACAGAATATCCAACAACATTTTCAAGAAACTGACGTGAAAACACTCTAATTTGCTAATGATGTAATTGGTTAGTACTTATGTATTTTAACGCAGTTAGCGGCTTATAACTCTAGAATAATCTACAATCTTACAAATAAAAAAAACAAGTTCTAGAATGTTCTACATGGCTTCAGAAACTCATAGTACTACTATATGATTTTAGAAATGTCTCGTTACGTGTTACATTTTTTTAAAATAAACTGAATTAAACTATTTTTCATTATTTTTAAAAATAGTTAATCGAATTTGATTCAAAAATAAATTATTTTAAAAGATGCCAAGAATTCATAACTCTAATATACACGATGTAACAGCAAAAATATCCAAATCGTGTAACAGCAAAATTGTTCATTTGTTAGATTAATCTTTGAAACGTTGTATGTTAGAAGTCATATTCCAGTAAGATATCTTACTCGAATTCTCATTGTTTTTTATAAAACTATTGCCCTCTACTTTAAACATTAAGAATGTATTTAGCTCTAAGTTGAAATGAGGATTATTCTTGCTGTTGTGAACTCCTAATCCAGTTTTCCTCTCTACTGTTCCTCTCTAATGTTCCCTTTTTTTAAGCTTATTCACTATTCTCTTATCGTTATTGAATGGAGTTTGAAGATGGAAGCCAGAGTATGAATGTTAGTGGCATTACTGAAAGCCGAAATGATATTTTTCCTTTCACCATTGCTCAGTTGAAAGACATAGTGGTACTGTCACAAAAATATTTAAACCTGTCCTCTTTCTAGAAGAATAACTCAAAGGGGTTTTCAGTGATTCTTACAAAAAATGGTTTCAAGATGGCTAAACGTCTTATCTGTAAACCTGGAAAAAAGAAACTCAATTATTTTAGCGTTTTTCCAAATATTAAAAATTTTGTGATTTGGACAATTATCCCATGGTGTTACATACACAATTTGTACAATTTTGCTGTTACAAATAGTATATATAATCGATTATTATTTACCGTTATATATATATATATATATATATATATATATATATATATATATATATATAAGCAAATATGTGGATGTAGATCCGAGGGTATGATGAAAAATATGGAAAAGACAAAATAAAATCCGAATATGCAAGTTTACTGTTTTTCATTAAAACAGTAAACTTGCATATTCGGATTTTGTTTTGTCTTTTCCATATTTTTCATCATATATATATATATATATATATATATATATATATATATATATATGTATATATATATATATATATATATATATATATATATATATGTATACAGAGAGAGAGAGAGAGAGAGAGGAAGAGAGGAGAGAGAGACGCGCACACCAGCATATATATTTCGATAAAAAAACATTCTAATAATGCAACCATTGCTTAAAGGACAAAACTGAAACAATCTACCTTTCCAGATGAAAATGAACTCCTAAACCAAATATCTGAAAATCTGTCCCAAATGCAAACGACAAAATAAATTGCGACTAAGCATTCTAGAATCACATCAAGACTCAAAAGTCTAAATAACATTTAAGTATCTACCTTATTCCACATACAAAAATTAGAACCGGACGAAATATACGGAAGCAAGAATATAAATGGATTAAATAAATAACCTAAACCTTTGGGCCAAAAAAAAAAAAGAAATGGAAAAGCTTAGTTCTCTCTCCACTACTTCCTTTTGCAATAAGTTACCATTAGCATATATATAAAGCCCTCACAAGGTCGGAAGAAAACTTGAGGCACGAAACCGACAGTTACCATGAAAATCTGAGATGTTGCCATGAAAAAACGGCTGATTAAAGTGTTTTTCTTCTTGACAGAGAGAGTAGAATCGAATGAAATTGATTTAATCGGTGAAAGATCTCAAAATAAAATTTCCTTTTTCATTCTTACCATTTCAACTAATTCTCTTGAAGAATATATATATATATATATATATATATATATATATATATATATATATATATATATATATATATAGTAATAATACAATGTGGTAATCGGTATGGAATTTCCAGGTGTATATAGATCCAGGGAGAGCTTTATGTCAAGAAACAGAGAAAAATCATTATTAAGAAAGAATATCAAACACGTAAAATCCCATAGGATAAATAAAACTGTGATTTTAAGTGTATGATAATTATGTATGTATTAATTAATAATAATAATAATGATATATATATATATATATATATATATATATATATATATATATATATATATATATATATATATATATATATATATATATATATATATATGAGTGTAATTGGGCAGCAGTCCCTCATTTATACAAGTTTTAGTCTCATAATTTTCTTCTTTTCTGGATGTAATTATGTAGCAAATGTACGATTTTTTGTATATACAACTATACTTTAGCAACACATTTAAAAAAAATTAAAAACCTAACTGCAGTAGCTTGTCATTCGTTTTTAATGAAATACATACATATATATATAGAGAGAGACATTTTATAGATACAAATATTTAAGTAAATTCTCTGCTTATAACTACATTTAACAACCTGAATGTCCGCGAAATTGTCATAGAATATATGCGTCCTCCGATAGGAATCGAAACTGTATCCTATATGGAACCGTCATATAGCCTGACGTGCTTTTACCGATTTCGCCACAGAGGAGCGTTCGATTAGCAAGGTCGAATTTACTGATTGTAAACTTCAATCTTCCATGAATCTCTCACGTACATTCATACTGCTCAAAGCGTATCCAAATGTAAACAAATGACGTCACACATTATGAAATAGACAAAGTCCGACAATTATTTTAAGACATTTAAAATATAGTTGTGCTATCCGAGGTTTTTACCAACCGAGTATTACTATTAGTATAATATATATAAATATATATATATTTAAATTTTGTAGCGTATTCTTCGATCTTTTGCCTTGCGTATTGGAAATCTTTTTCACGCTGTCACATGATAAAAATCTTCGCCCTGCACGTGATAACATCATCGCGTCTTTTGAATTTAAAAGGATTTTAACGTTTTTAGCTTGTAAAAAAAGTAGCTATATGATTACGCTACAAGATAATTGGCAAATGTTCGTTTAAGAAAAAAAAATTGACTAAAAATATTGACCCTGAAGATGAACAATGCTGTTCGAAAGCGCTAGGTCATCGTATGGACAATACATATTTCGAAACCATTTTCAAACAAAATGTCTCATTAGAGAATATGAGAAAATTCAAAAGAAAATATGCAAGACTATGTTGTCTTTAACATTCAATACTACATGTTTAAAAGAAAAGTTGCTGCCACATTACACATATTTTAAAATATATATATATATATGTGTGTGTGTTGATCAGTTCAGTTCACTTCAAGCAAGGCGATACTAAGACACAATAGGCTACCGAAGTGAAAGACAAGGAAAAGATTTTAGAAAGAACCGGTAACCCAGTAATAGTATAAATTTAGTCTGAGACGATAGAAATATAGTTTTAGAATTCAGAAGGAACCGGAAACCCAATCTTATACACACAACAATGGATGATTCTTTTTTATTTTGTCAACTGTACAATATAGTAGCGTCTGTTGGGCATTGTCTGTGTGATGGAGAGGCACCGTAACGCATTTCATTCCGTCAGAAATTTGGAAACGACATTCTATATTGCTTGGCATTCACCCCGGAAGCTCAAATACGACTTATTTCAAATGTTTTCGTGTCAATCTGCTGACAGTAAATAGGATTCGGAAATTGTTGGATAAGTCTAATGGTGATTATGAAGGTACGGTATCCCGAATTTGTTGGTGAGGGCTTCAGACTCAACATGGAGGTCTACATCAATTTTCAAAAAGGTGGCTGCTGAAAGAATCGATTTATGGCAACAGGATTCTGAACAAGCAGGGGAACCCAGTCATGGACGTCTGACAATTTCTGCGACCACATCACATCTTATATCTGGCCACCTAACTCCCGAGACTTCAACACCCTTGATTATTGTGGGTGGGGTGCAGTTGAGCTAGAAACCAACAAAACTCCTCGTAACACCAAAGATGAACTGAAGGCAAGGATTGTGGCAGCATTCACCAAATTAAAGAGAGAGCCCTTCCAGAAGAATTGCAGGAGATCACGAAGTCGTCTGGAGGCCGTGGTTGAAAACAATGGCGATTTTATGGAATAAATTTCTTCTTTAGTATTTCAAGATATTTTTGTGTAATTTTGGTAAATATATCTGTTAACATGAGATGTTAATGTTATTTTCATTTTTGCGTAATTTAGATAATTTATACATCGCAAACTGAATATATAATCTAGCGGGTGTTGCCCATCGTACAAAAATCAAAGTTTGCTCACGAGACTTGTCTTGGGTGAAATTTATTGAAAAATTCCTTTTGATGTTGCATTAATGTTGCATTCCTTGTTTTTGGCAATATCAGGTATTCTATTTTTTCGCCATCCCTACTTTGGCGATTCCATATGACACTTCTAAAAGTAAGGCTTAGTTTATCGCATAGGAGTAAGTACATCCGAAACAATAAACTTTTTTTATTTTGGCTTAGTTGACTAAACGTCTAACGTAATGTTATGGGACCTTACCTATAACGACAGAGTGAACTCTTCCTGACACAATGAATAATGCGCCTCTCAAGAGAGAGGGACGAGACGGATTCGAGTCGAGCCAATAGTAGTTCACTCCAAACCAGACTGACAGTTATACTAACACCTTAAACAATTTGTATTATTATTTCGTGTAATATATCTTTGTTATTTCTACTCTTGTGTTCGTGTTGTTCTTCCTTGGTCCTAACCTTTGACCATAACACGTAAACAAATTTATTTTTATAACATTTGAATTAAAAAGAAAGCAATTTGTTTTAGAATCCATTAGGTAATTATTAAAAAACACATTTTCGTCAAAATCAATCTTGCCGTGATAACCGCTTTATTATTAGAAGAAATTTAATTACAGAGTTTTACCTTTCATCAGAGATCAATGATAAAATATTCCAAGTTAAATTTGGTGGAGAAAAATTAACATTGTAAAGAGAAAAAGAAAAGAAACGAAGAAGGAAGCCGCCGTTGAAAATACAGATATTAAATTAACCCATATATATATATATATATATATATATATATATATATATATATATATATATGATTTTCTTTAGAGGAATGTTATGTGGAATTACCTCACTTACTTTACTGAAGAAAACGTCGCTAGAGGACGCCACAAACCCCATGAACAAGCAGTGACATTGTGTCATCCCATTTTTCCGTTTTTTTTCGCTAGCTTTCAGATGTAGGTCGCACTCAGATAAAAACGCTGCCGCTCTTCGCTTCCCTTACTCCGCTGTTGAATTTGAACTGTCTCACACACACACACACACACACACACACACACACATATATATATACACACATATATACACACATATGTGTCTATCACACATGCTTGTTACACTAACTTCTACGCAAACAATTTATTATTTTAAATGTTTTTTTCTTTCATGTTCATTGTTTTGTCACACACATCAATCTTTTATTGTCTATTTATACCATTATTTTGTTAATGCATACTTATGTTTTGTTTATATATAATGTTACTTTTCATTTTATTACTCGGAATCACATTTGGAGTCCGTCATTTTTGTTGTGGGATAAATAAACTAGGAGATATATGTTTTCCGACTTAAACACTAAATATTCCCCAATGTGAACCAATATCTCCACCCCCCTCGTTTCTCTCTCCTTCTCTCTCTAACTCTTTTTCTATCTATCTCACACGCACTCTCCCCCCTTGTCTATCTCTCTTTCTCTCTATCTCTCAATCTCCCTAATCATCTCTCTACCTCTTCCCTCTATCAATCCACACACACACACACACACACACACACACACACACACACACACACACACACACACACACACACATTATATATATATATATATATATATATATATATATATATACATATATATATATATATGAGATGAGATGAGATAAAATATATAAATTTGTATTATATCAAGAACAATATTGGTGAAAAATATATTCTGACAAACGTAACGAGACAGACCATAATTTCGACATCAAAATGTTACTCTGATCAAAGGAGAAAAACAATTCACCATGACGAAAATGTCTGGAGAGTTTCTTGATCGCAAGGTAATTCTCAGTAAATTTCCGCCCTGGCTCTTACAATATTCCAGTATTCTTGGCAGATGTGCTATTATTACAGCTTGAGACATCTGAAGTCTTGGAAAGAAAAAGAATATAATTGAAATCGGCTAGATTAAAAAAGATTAAAAAAATAAATTAAATTCCAAAGTCCCAGCATCCCTAGTCCGTGCGCATGCGTATTCGCACCAACATAAAAAATTTAATCCGATTAAGTCCTAAAGGACGAAACGCGTCAAAAGAAAACATTTTCCAATTTAACATCTGTTTATATTTCTGAGATGGGCTATTGCAACTGTTTACATTGTTCGGACTGTTCTCCTCATTTTTATTGACATATTCGCGAATCTTCGGTTCGAAATTCCAAAGTATATCACCCGAAGAAGGCCGAAGCGTAGAACGGCTGAAGATGGGGACAACAGTCAATGTACATAGTGCAAATATTTTTCTACTTTGTCATACATTTTTCTCCATATATATGTTTGTGTGTGTGTGTATATGTGTGAGTGTGTGTGTTTTAAATATTCTAACCGTCTAGTGATTTTAGACAACAGTAGCAAAATTATTTGTTGTAGAGGATATATATGTTAACAGAAAAAACTGATTTGCTTTTTTAATACATGCACGCTTTCAAAACGCACAATCTCTCTTCATTTTCACTTCGACTATACATAGGCTCATAACCCTAATGAGAACCACTCCTGTGCCTACCGTCTGTAGTCAGTAATCTTCTTTGTTCTGGAATGTACATACACTTTCAGAGTTGGGCTTTTTTATAAAATAATTAGCGTATCATTTCCAGAGGCATTTTCTGTTAACATTACACAGTGTATTATTTGATTGATTGCTTTTTTATAGTCCATCAAACTCTTGCGGGTTATTTGAAGCTAGAAAATACTTCTTTAGATTCTAAGAATTATTTGGAGACAATAAATATTTTACTGATATAAGTCCAAATATTTAACCAATAACTGGGGACAGAAGAGGCGGATTCATACCTTTTAATAAGTATTTGTGCGTAAGGGTATTAATTTATATAGCGGTCACAGATCTACCAGGCCTAACGTTGCGTAGCTATAGCGGTCATATCGAAACCAATGTTTCAACGTGATATTGCCGTAAATCTGGTATAGCGAAAACTCAGCATATTATTAAGAAACAGGAAAATTAAATTGTTATGCCATATCAGTCCTCCTATTTGGTAATGAATGCTAGTCAATCCTTTCTCAGATGAAGAAAAGACTTGGAGCAACAGAAATTTGGTCATACAGAAGGATGCTGGGAATACTGTAAACCGAATATGTGAGCAATTTTGAAGTATTAAAGAAAATGGAAAAAAAAGGAAACTTATACTTAACATCAGGTTGTAATTTATAGGGTACATGATGAGAAAAGAATGTTTCGAAAATTTGACACTCAGAGGACATACTGAAGGCAAGAGAGTGAGGGGAAAGCAGCGTGCAAGCTACTTAGCGAGCGTGTGTAAACGGATCAAAGAACGAGGATTTCTCACTAAACGCTACAAAGAAAAAGAAATTGTGATGGAACCCGGAAGATACAAGAAGAAGCAACAGCCAATTTCGAAGTACCATATTTGCCAGCATGTTGAGTGCACCCACTTTTCGGTATGGAATATTTAAGAAAAAATGCACACATCACAACCCCCAAAACAAAACAAAATTATAACCTTACATTATATGACAGTTTCACTAACCCTGAAGAAACACTTACAGTATCAACACAAATTATACAACTGGCACTTTTTAATAGAATTGAGGTAATGCTTAATTACTAAAACATTTTTGGGGGAAAAGAAGACTTTTAGTACATTTCATCATGCATTTATTGAAAATTGTGTTAGTCGTTTTTCAGGAAGCAACTTCTGCACATACAGTAAATTCATAATAACTAAAAAGAAATCTGCTGGTATCGGTGAACACTGGTACATACGGCAACAGTCACAAAAAACAAAAAAAATATGTCCATTGTTGGTAAATAAAGTCCCATACCAGAAAGTAAATTCCGGTACATATATATCAACAAGAAGACGCCGAAAACAAGCAATAATTTACCAATTAAAGCACATATTTATGAAAAATTTGGTATTTCTACAAACAAACATCAAAATATTGTTCAATTCCATAAATTTCTTAATTTCTTTTACCTTGGTGAATTTTTCAGGGATATTTTTATTGATATCATGATTATTCACTTCCTGGAGTCGTAGTTTAAGCACCTAATGAACCCCATTTTTCGTGATCTTCACGCCCTTTTAGTACATTATACTACTATATATGGATAGTTTTTGATATATTTAAAAAAATCCGCATTTAATAGCTCAGAAAACGGGGTAACTTGTACAACGTCTTACAAGAATATTCGACGCAAACCATAGCACTAACATATCTGTCTACATCCAGACGAACTCAGCGTATCTATAAAATATTCTAAATAATAGTTTTACAGTTACTAATGGTTGAAATGACAACTTTTTGTTATTCTCTTTGTTTTTGTGCGATAGAAAAGTTTGCGATAGTTTTAAAATAAAAGAATTGTTTATTCGGGAATTAGGACAATTCAATTGGCTAGATAGACGTAAGTTGAGTTATAAATAGAGAAGAATGAATTGTGTTTGGTATTTTTTTCTCATTAGATCAATTTAGACTCACGGATTCTGCCTATGTATCTATCTATCTAGTCATACATTTTCATTAACTGGGTAAATTGTCATATATATTTGTAATTAGTATGAGGCAATTTGATGATTGAGTCCGGAGAGATTCAAGTAGATTTGAAGGAGCTTTAATACAAGTAAAATTGCGCCGCCGCATAATGGGAATCTAAAAGCTGGAAAATATATATGAAGGAATTATTTTGTTACACAGACACACACACACACACACACACACACACACACAGACACACACACAGACACACACACATACACATACACACACACACATATATATATATATTAACTGATTTAAAATATGGTTTCTTCGCTACACAGTAATAACCATGTTTAAAAAATGGAAGCTAGAAACTTCAAATTTAATTTTTTTGTAATTAAATTAAAAACATTAGTTCCATTTCATGCTCAAGCGAATTTTGGCGTAACTTATTTTTTAAATTTACTAAGTTTTAACCGCACAGAAAAAATCTTAATTCACTGTTTCCAAGGATACAGAGAAATCCAATCATCCAGACAAGTTACGTTCGAAAAAGGGGTTAAGTTTAGGGAGGTTAGGGATGTATTTTTTCTACGAATTCTGACATCCGTTAAATGCATGTCGTCTGGGTTTGTATTTTTTAATTTTTATTGTTAACGGCAAAAAATTATTTCGGCATTTTTTCGATTTGTATACTTAAAGATTTTTTTTGGAATATTTAGGTTAGAATACGTTTTATTTAACTACAATTTTAAAATATTTTCACTTTTAATTTTTAATAGACTATATTTCTTTTTAAAACAAGTAAATGTAATAGAATTACTTACAGTATATAAAATTATTTTTTCATATCAAATATAAGCGTGTATATTACCAGGTCATATTTTTAAAATTTTATTTTCAAATATTATTTAGGGAAAACTTTTGACAATGACGGCAAAAAACAGCTATTTCATTTCTCTGATTCAGCAATTTTTTATTTTTTATAAACCTAGTAATATATAGTTTCCCATGTATGCACATCGGACACGGGTCGTTTAATGGCCTACATATTCTAGATTGTCTTATTAATTTCTATTTTACTGTAGGTGTTTTATTGGATTAATCCAATAAACCACCTACAGTAAAATACTTTTATTTTAAATCAGTTAATTTATAATATTAATGCTCTGTAAATTTACATTGAGCACTATTTTGTAAAAATAATAAATGTCAATAAGAACACCGGATTATATATCTTACTGTTATTTCTTCATATATATATATATATATATATATATATATATATATATATATATATATGTATGTATGTATGTATATGCACACACACACACAAGGCTACGCGGCAACATAGACACGCATTCAAATACAAATACTAAAAAAAGAAACAGAAGAAAAAATAAACTTAACACCAATAAAAAAGCGCACAATTTTTTTTAGCTTAACGTAAAAATAAGGAAAATGAGAAAACCGGCAGTCAATTGCTGATACCTCCTGCCGTATGACCTGAACGAATACAAAATAGTTCGTCTACGAAGCTCTGGAATTAGGGCGTTTAATATAAGATCATCAGTTTAGTGACAAATTTTATATCTCTATTAAATCTCTCTCTCTATCTCTCTCTCTCTCTCTCCATATATATATATATATATATATATGGAGAGATAGATAGAGAGAGAGATTTAATAGAGATATAAAATTTGTGCTCAATATACATATATATATATATATATATACATATATATATATATATATACATATATATATATATATATATATATATATATACATATATATATATATATACATATATATATATATATATACATATATATATATATATATACATATATATATATATATATGGAGAGAGAGATAGAGATAGAGAGAGAGATTTAATAGAGATATAAAATTTGTGCTCAATATATACATATATATATATATATACATATATATATATACATATATATATATATATATACATATATATATATATATATATACATATATATATATATACATATATATATATATATACATATATATATATATATATACATATATATATATATACATATATATATATATATACATATATATATATATACATATATATATATATATATACATATATATATATATACATATATATATATATATATACATATATATATATATATATATATATATATATATATATATATATATATATATATATATATATGTATACAAATAAGAGAAAAGGCGAATGTAGTAAAAATTAACAGTTTGTAGCATTTACTTGTAAAAATCTCTTCCTTAAAACTTCAAAAAATGGAATGCATATTTGTCTACTTACATGTCCTGGTTCCGGTTTCTCGTAACATGGAAAAATGACTCACCCACTTGTACCCTATATATTTAGCGTAGATTTTGCTTTTAATTGCTTAATCGACACATAACTGCAGCTATATTTTTAATTCTGACCCTAAAACACACTTCCTTTTTAACTTTCCGAAAAGAGGTAACTTCATTTTTATCACGAGTTACCAAGCATCAACTGAAGAAATACGACCATAGTATTGAGACATGAAAGCTATTTGTGTAGCGATTTAAATTTTATTATTATAATCACTTATAATAAAAATATTATATATATATATATATATATATATATATATATATATATATATATATATATATATATCCGAATACAAGTTTGGTAGAGAGGGAATAAACTTTCAGTAACCAAAAACTATTTTTAAAAAAGTGTTGAGCACTTTAAAAAAAAATATTATCCATCTACAGAGTAGACGGAATAATATTTATTTAAAAATTATAAGTATGTTATAACATCACTACAAAAATACACATTTTTTTTTCTTATTCTTGTCAAGTGATGGTGTTGCAAGTAAAATAAAGAGTTTTTAAAGAATTCAATAACCAACCTCTACCCCTACTTCGATTATTAATATTTATGCAATTTTGACAAGTAGTTTGTGGTTGTCTCTGAACTTATGTTAGAAGATTGAATCTTAAAGAATGTTTGTCGTTCGTATATTTGCGTGCTCATATATTCAGTCACATTTATGTGTTTGTCTACTATGACGTGATGTACGTATGTCTAGCCACTAATAAACCTCTCTCACTTATTCTTAGTGTAATATTTCTGTCTTTTAAATACCATATGTATGTTGATAGTGTAGTGCTGTTTGAGTATTTTCTGTCGGAGTATGAAAGGTCATGGTTACTACGGCACCACAATTACCATTCCCACATCATTTCACAATTATCCTTACTTCACCCAGAAAAATTAATACCACCGCATAAATATTAATAAGTATTATAAATTGGAGTTTCTACTATTTATATAAACGAAATCGCCAAAAAAACAAGCAAATAACCGGCTTTGAAATAATACCATAGCTGCATTAAAAAAAATAAAATGAATAGCAATTTTAACTACCATATTCTTAAACAGACCCGATCATAAAAACAGACTGATAGATGCTTGAACTCGTGTGCATACGTATGTGTGCGAGAAAACATTATTCTGCGAACCAAATAGACAGTCTGCGCCTTGGCACTGAAACTGACGAAAGACGTTCACTATACAATACAACATTGAATACAGCGACATATTGCGTACGTATGTACGCAACGACACATGGATCCGCATATATGCCCATTCCTACACTGTTCATATATGTATGTGTGAGCTGCAATACGGGAACATGCATGTAAGAAAGTCTGCGTACGTATGTGTGGCGTTCCGAAGACAATTTGTCCTCCCTCTACCATAAAACACCGATAAACGCAACCATATATACATCCCAAATTTAAAAATTAATCAATTTACCTGACGATGGCAAATAGCGTGAAACCCAGGATCACAAACTCACATAAATCCATATATTCACACACACACACACACACACACACACACACACACACACACACACACACACACATATATATATATATATATATATATATATATTTAATTGGATTGATGCGTGTTTACGACACTGGGTTTCATTCTATTTGCGATCGTCAAACTGATTTTCAGTCTATTCTTATCTATTACTGTATCTCTGTTGGTTTCTATCTATTTCTTTCAGAATGTTATATCATACAATTGTTTTAATCAGACTTTGCGGATATTAACAAGCTTGTGGGTTTTGTGTGCATTTTTTAGGTGAAGGTGTGTGTTCAATATAAAAACAAAGAAGATCGAAGAATCCTTATACTCGTTTTTTCGTTGAATGTTAACATTCGGAGTGTCGGTATTCGATACAATAACATAAATTATTGCTGCGGGCATGCTCGTAATTCGTCCGTTGAGAATAATCACACAATTTTCATTGAATGAATAAAATTCAGCAGAGAAGACAACGTAGTTTCATCAAATAAACATTAATTTAATATAACAACAAGGATACAAGCAGTTGGTGATAGATTGGAAAGTAATGTCTTTTTGTTTGGGTTGATAAAGTTCTGCAATAAAATATTAATTGTCTTTGTGTACGTCTATGAGGAACAAAGAAATGTTATTTTATGCGTGTTTGTATGAAAAAGTTAGCACGTGTGTGCGTGATTAATAGTAAAGAGAATACAAGAGATAGAAATTGTTTCTTAATGTTGACGGTGTTGCCGTAGTCTGAAGTTTGTCAAGGCTGTCGCTTTAGCATGAGGTCGTGAAGATCATAAGCGAGAGTTGCGTGGGGCTTGGTGACAGCTATGTGTATCCTGTTTGGGGCCGTATTTCGTATGTTTTTCTACACTTTTTCGTAACAAATTCGGCTCCAGAATTCAATTATTTATTTATTTCAAATTGGTCTTAAAAATCAACACGATATGATGACTAAAACTTTCTGATTTGTATTCTATTATTATATTGGTGTGCTTAAGATGTAAGTATTTTCTTAGGTGTGATTGGTTTATGAATATTGTATTTGATATTTTAGCGGACACGACAGAAACATACAAAAAACCTGAGTTTCTGCCAGGGACGTTTATTTATTTTATGTTGATACAAAGTTCAATGTCATTTGAGCATGTCCGTTATCCTTAATGGTTCAGAATCTATTCATGGAAAGTAAGGGTAAGTGCGAGTAAAGATAGTCGAGTTCAAGTTAGCTGCGCCCTGAATTGGGATGGCCGAATCTCTACTTCATGAGTACTGCTGCTGTAAACACGTCCGAACGAGCTCGTTGGAAAGTGGAAAATTGAAAGATTCGGTCCTTTCCGGAAGTGGGGTCCTAAAATCCCCATATTTGACAAGAAAGCATTTCCGGTTTCTTTATAATTTGCATCATGGAAGATTTATATATTTTATTCTTTATTGTTATTTTATTTATTCTTTTTATTTCATGTTCCCTCAACGTGACAATTACAAACGTAAAATTCGCTTTTGAACTTTGTTCATAATTTTGCTACTTACTAAATTATAATCAGCCTCATTGTTATGACCTCAATCACATATACTTCAATTTTCTTATGCTTATATTAGTAACAGGAAATTTATAGAAATCATTCGTTTTCTGCATGTTAATAATTATACCTGTCACCTCCACAAAATATCCAATCACACACACACACGCTCATTTTATATATATATATATATATATATATATATATATATATATATATATATATATATATATATGAAGAAATATAGTCTTACGATGTGCTATATTTATGGATAAATTGCTCAATATTAGAGATAGAGCGTGTGTAAATATAAAAGTGAACATAGAAGTCAACACTTAGAGGCGACAGTCTGCTTCATGCTAGATGCAATCATCGGGCCTGACGATTGTATCTAGATTGACTTCTATGTTCACTTATATATATATATATATATATATATATATATATATATATATATATATATATATATAATGAACACACTGAGGTGACATGCTGTTTCAGGCCTGACGATTGCGGCTAGCATGAAACAGCCTGTCGCCTGTGAGTGTTGACTTCAATGTTCAATTTTACATTTGTATTTATATACGCTCTATCTCTGATATTGAGCACTTTATCCCATAAACATAACAAACCTTAAAACTATATATATATATATATATATATATATATATATATATATATATATATATATATATATGAGAGAGAAAAAGCCGCAAACGTTTTTATTATAATGAAATTTTTTTAAAATACTTTATTCTGTATATTTTGCTATACGTGCTTTGGGTCTTGTGACTTTCATTAGGCGAAGAATAGTTATTTCCACATATTATTTAAAGGAATTATTTTGTTCCATGTTAAATCTTTTAAACATTTTGTGTGTAGTAGTAGTCATCTGAATCCATCTTGGACTGGCCGAAAAATGTTCCTTTGCATGAGGGGTAATAAAACTTTTAAATTTACTCAGAGAAAGGGAAATAAATGAGTATGTCCTTTTTCTTATCTTTTATGCCCTTTTTCCTTCCTTCCTCTATTACTCTATTATTGTGTATTGTGTGTATGTTTTGACAGTGTGTTTATATATATATTCCTTATCCCAGCGCGCGCACACACACACACACACACACACACACGCAATACAGAAAATTATTTTCTCTAAATTTAAAAATCCCAGCGCCTCTATGTCATAAGCAGGTTTAAACTCTTCAATGAAAACATACATTTAGTTCAATGAAGTCCTTAGGGACGAAATGCGTCACACAAAATCTTTTTTCCACTTTGTCAAACATCTTTCTTCCATACACTTCTAGTTTTGGTGTGGAATTTGATATTTGTCTTTATCTGAAGTGATCTTTTCGTATACGGTGTTGGTGACCATGTCCTCGGTCATAGAAGCCATTCTAAGAAAAACGTACTAAATTTAAAACAGCCATCAAACAATGCCACATCACTGATTTAGTTCAACTTTTACTATGGAAAAAAACATTAAGAAATTAAGGGAAAAAAAAGAAGGTGAAATAAAAGGAATGACAAAGTCAGGAATAGGATTGCGCCTGGACTGATAACTGTGATGCTTTTAGCTTCATCAATAATAAGACGGATGTGTTCAGATTATGTTCCTTGTAAAGTTTCTTTAATTGTATTGCTTAGAGTTAATTATAACGCCTGATTTACACCGGACTCGCCACCTCTTCAAAAAGATTTTAAAAAAACAATCGTTCCATACACCTTCGAATACTGGGTGTGTCATCGGTGATGTGAAATCTATTCAACTGATGACGAGACACAAAAGGAAACTGAACATTGTCCTAATAATACCGTTACTGAAATGTTTATTATTTTACTGTTTTTCATTAAATAATGCACAGACACACACACACACGCACGCACGCACGCATATATATGTGTGTGTGTATGTGTGTATTTAATTTTATGACTTACATTAAAAAGTAACTGGATATAAATCAAGTAATTCTATAAATATAAAGTAAAATAAATAAATAAATAAATAAAAATAATAATAATAATAATAATAATAATAATAATAATATTGTTTATGTATATATAAATAAAAAGATAATTTATACAATAATTTTAAATAATCTTAAATTATAATGAATTAACCTTGCTTTGTTATTAAAATAAAATATATATATATCAAATGTAACGTATTTAGGGGAATTAATTTCATAATTTCAATAATATAATACAATAAAATATAATGTATAATGTCTATATTTATATAAATATATATAAAAAGTACAAATTGTATATATATATATATATATATATATATATATATATATATATATATACATATATATATATATATAATGTACATATATATAATGTGCATATGCATATATATATAATGTACATAAGTATACATATATAATATTTACAAATATATGTATATACAAACACATATATATAACATATAGATACACACACATATATATATAAGATAGAAGCCCGCATATATATATATATACATATATATATATATATATATATATATATATATATATATATATATATATATATATATATATATATATATATATATAATGTACATATACACATACACACACATATATATATATATATATATATATATATGTGTGTGTGTGTGTGTGTGTGTGTGTGTGATTTATAATAGTATCCGCGATAAAACTGCAGATGTTGAGACAAAGTGGACAATTTTAAGCAAGGACGTCTTTCGCCGGAGATAGCTTATGTTTTCTTCGACGTTATCATTTTGCATAAAAGAAAGACAAAACTATGTGTCAGGAAAATATCTTGGCTTTTCTTAGTTGTCGTAAATCACATTAATTACCCTAGTTTATCACTTCCTCACTTGAAACTTGAAGTGAATCTGAATGCCTTTTTTCTTGTTTATTTTATCTATATCTGCTTCAGTGCCGTTTCGTATTGTAGGGTTTTAATTCACGGTCTTTTAATTATATTTTTTGTATACACGTATATACCTACATACACATACATACATGACTTGAATTGATAAGTTTGGGAAATTTAGTTTCTTTTGCTATAAACTTGTTACTTCTTTAGCGATTTCTTTATACGTTTTTTCCTTCCTCAGGTGCCGGGCAATTACAATCAGCCCCCTCCCGAAGGATAGCATAGTCTGTTGAATAACTTAATAATTATTTTTAAATTAATATTAAAGGAAATGTTCGTAAGACTGAGAATTGGATAGTGAAAATTATTTTGCTTTTTTAATCAGCTTTTAGACATTAATGTTATTTTGTTTCCTCTAAAAGTCACCCCCTCAACATGTTGGGTATTGATATCTGCCGAAAGATCAATTACAGCGCTTTAATTTAAAAGTCTTCTAAAATAAAGTAGTCTTTATAGAAATATAACATTCGGCGAATAGAATTATTTTACCGGCTTATGTTACCTGTCATCCCAGTTGAAAGACTATATTGCATTTCCATAAACTTTCTTGACACTTATATAATAAAAAGCGCGCATGTATTTAAGAGCTTCAAATAAAGTATGGATAAGCAGAGATTAAATGAAAACAGTAAATTAAACAAGCAACATTAATCAAAATGGCGAAGCCTACATTTCAAACATCACGACAGCTATTTACACTATTTCCATTGTTCAAACAGTTGTCCTCATTTTTATTGCCATATTGGCTTTGTCAGCACCGGTCTTCTTCAGAAAATATACGTCGAAATTTCGAACTGAACGCTTTATTTAGATAAGAGGGTAGATTGTCCTACGTGTCGTGCCTTTTCTGGATACACCAGTATCAGTTAATTCCCTTCAGAATCCAGTTTTTCGTATAGAAAGAATCTTTACTCCAAAGAAAAAAAAAACAATCGACTTTTCCTCCATTCCTAATGTAGATGCTTATGCGCATGGTCTTTGGCTGTGAAAATGTCTGTGGTATATTTAATGAAAACTTATCTTGATTATTTGTTTTTTAGTAGAGCTGTCTAACTTATGATGAACTGTCCCTTGTGCGGCATATTCTTCGAAAAAGTTTACCCATGCCTGATCAAGATACTTAGGAACACCTTCAATTGGATACCGTCGGAGCAGACTGTCTTAATGTTATTTGTAACTGGATCTTACCTGCATGGTTATGGGTTGATTTTATCCAAACTTGTCAATATATCGATATTCGTATATTTGTGCCCCACAGTGTCACTTTCTCTCCCTCGACAACAACAAGAGCAATAATAATAATAATTATAGTAATTTAAAATTTTATCGGATTTGATTTAATGACAATAGCCCAGGGAAATGAAAGCTTTTCAAGAAGCGCTGTGGATTCAGGAAGTAATCCGAGAAGTGGGAAGCAAACCCGAAAAATACAGCATAGAGAAATATTTCATTAAAAGACAGAAAAAAAAAACGGAAATTACTCAACTTGGCGTCATCGAAAAGAGGATATTAAGTATGGCTGCCTATACTGACAGGATTCCGAGGACGTTTCTGATATTTCGAGACGGCGAGAAAGATTGAATCAAGTTTTCTTAAGTCTATGCACGAAAATTGGTTTAAAAGAGAACAAGGTTGCTTAGGAATAAACAGGCATGTATTTAAATACAGCATCAAGTATAAGCGTTGTGTTCGCCTAGCGTAGCGGTTGTCGACACGGAAAGTATGGCTAGCTTGTCGAGTTGAAATTATAACCGAGTCTGTTGCGTTCACTTTCACACAAATATCAGTGGAAATGATAGGGATCCTATTTTCTTGACACAACTAAAACTTAAGAGCTGACTGGGTTCTTTGACTTTGGTTGACAAACACTCTGTCAGAAGGACAACTTCTTCTATATGTCACGTTCCTTCAGAACTTTGGTGATCATAGCTCTCCACAATTTACTGTCCTTTTTTGCTTATATTAAAACTTTTTACATTTTTGTTATCTCTCCTAAACCGTGTATGTCACCCATTTACCCAAGCTCACTAAGTATGTTATTCGTTGTGTTCCCCGTTCCTCTTGCCTTCAATCTGTCCCCAATTTCCAAACACTCTTTCATCATTATGTGCCCTAGAAATTTCATCTGTCTCTTCCTAATGTTGATTATATCCGTTTTTTTATTTGATCTAAACCTTCGTCGTTACTTACATGTTCAGTCAATGGTAATATTACGGAACAGTTCAGCTGTTGATGGACATGTCATTTGTTCTGTTAGTTTAAAAGGATAACTGTGAAATCAAAACTGGATGGACATGGAGTTAGCAATTCGACCCCGGCAAAAACCAACTTGCTAAACAATAGCACTAACACAGCGTTGTGAGGCTGTGGTCGAAACCTCAACAGAGGAAACTAGAGGTTTAACACATATGTGGAATGTACTGATCTCCTCTCATATGATGCCAGAAGAGACTTTACAATGAAGTGTCCTTCTGAGAAGTCAGGTCCTGGGTTAACGTGAGGAATGACATCTTAGCCGTGGGTGGAGTCTCGGGTTCACCCGATGCTGATTCGTCCGATATTAAAATATGACTGTATAGTGAAACCTCACGGCAAGAAGACTGGATTCTTTATCCGTAGTTTGCAATTAGAATCTATTCAATATACATATATAATAATTTCTAACAAATTAAGTACTTATTTTAATCCGATATATATATATATATATATATATATATATATATATAAAAATACATATATATATATATATATATATATATATATATATATATATATATAACTAGCTAGCTACCTACCTAGATAGATAGATAGATAGATAGATAGATAGATAGATAGATAGATAGATAGATAGATATAAAAGTGAACATAGAAATCAACACTCAGAGGCTAGAGGCAGTGTTAGAGTTTCATGCTAAACGTAACCGGCTTGACGATTGCATCTAACATGAAACAGCCGGTCGCCTAAGTGTTGACTTCTATGTTCACATCTATATCTATATTTACATACGTTCTATCTATGATATTAAACACTTTATCCCTATTGCACACCTTAAAACTATATATATATATATATATATATATATATATATATATATATATATATATATATATATATATATATATATAGTAAAAACGCTTATACTCTAATATTCCATGGTTATAATTTATTACATTGGAATCGTAATTACGATCCAATTCATCAGACCTACAAATTTGTAGGTCTGATGAATTGAAGGTCTGACGAAATGGATCGTAATTACGATTCCAATGTAATAAATTATAACCATGGATTATTAGTGTTTGAGCCTTTTTATTATATTCTTACTCTGCCCTGGACATTGAGTTTTACCTGGATTCTATTCTCTTGAAATTATATATATATATATATATATATATATATATATATATATATATATATATATATATATATATATGAGTGTGTGTGTGTGTGTGTATGTATATGTATGTATTTATATATTTTATATATATATATATGTGTATATATATGTTTATATTAACCACTAATATTATATATATATATGTATGTATTATATATATATATATACAGGGTGGCAATAAAGTCACTAGTTATGATGAAAAGCAAAGCATTGAACCAGGTGGTTTGCAGTTCGAACAGCATCGGTAATTAATTTACTATTGTTTACCATACCATTTTATTGTTATTTACCAGAATTGACCAGAATCATTTTTATCATAAATTTTTGGATTGTTGAATAATTGCTTTTTCTTAATTTTTATTGCAAGTAACTGTACAGGATACTGTTGTCACCCTGTATATATGATGTTCACCCTGTACAAGTCTCAATAGGTAGAAGGTTACAGAGTAAGAGGCACTGCACCAATCTTTTAATCAATTCACTCCAAGCAAGCCACTAAGGGGGACTGCCGGAAGTAAAAAAAAAGAAAAGACTTTAGAGGAAACTGGAAATCCAATACTAAACAGGAGACAACGGATAAATCTCTACTCCTATTCAAAAGTCCAGAAAATATAAGAAAAGGAAAATGTATATAAATAGTAAACAAATGTTTAAAGTGTTTGGGTGGAGATGTTAGTAGTATACAGTGGAAGTAGAATTTAGCAGACTGGGAAACCAATCCTATATATATATATATATATATATATATATATATATATATATATATATATATATATATATATGTGTGTTAGACGAAAAGTTTGTATCGTATTTTAAGGGAATTTCAAAGAGAATATTTAGATATTTCTTCAATAAAGTAATAATAACGGCAAATGATCTTGCTAACCATTGTTCAACCGTAGGATATCTCAGTGATATTAACAAAGTTCTACGTTGTATGAGCCACCCAGTGTAGGTGGAGTCCGCTTATGCTAGGTAAGGCTGCTTGATGAGGTGTCTCAAATAGACAGAATTGGTTTTGCCTTATTATGCCTGGCTTGTTAGACAAGAAATGCCAGAGAATCCTTTATTGAATTTCTATCTATTGAAGCGGAATATATCGAATTTATATGCATCGAAAGGTTTGCGAGTGCAGAAAAGTTTGTGCTTTATTGTTTGTTTATCATGGAATATCTCTGTCCAACAGTTACAGAATATATTTAGCTTAAAAAACGGACGGGATCAGGCAAATATATTCATTTTTTTTGTTTTGGCTGATATCTTACAGAGTCAAATCTGAAGGCGCAAGATGCCTTCCAAAAGCTAAGCTACGTATTACGAAACAGAGAAATCAAGTTAAAAACAAATAAAAGAGTACATACAGTTATCAATCCTCATATATGGCAGGGAATGATGGACAATTTCACTACAGATGAAGAAAAGATTTGAGATGACAGAAATGTGGTTCTACAAAAGGATACTGAAAATACTATAGAGTGAAAATGTGACAGAATTGTAGATAAAATAAAAACAAAATGTATACTTATACTTAACATCAGAAAGAGAAATTTGTAGGACACATAATAAAGAATGAGGCCTGAATAAAAATATGACACTCACAGGGCATACTGAAGGCAAAAAGAAGAAAGGAAAGCATCACATATCCTTCCTAACGAGTTTGTGTAAATGGTTCATATGACTTAATTTAGCAATATGACTTAATTTTCATATGACTTAATTTAGCAATGATCATTTGTAAGACCTAAAGAATGGGTTAATTTTTAATATGACGAAAGTTTGTAATGATCTTTTCGTAAAACAGGTAAACCCAAAGTATAGGTTAATTTTTTATATGACTAAACTTAGTAATGATCTTTGGCAAAACATATTAACCCTAACGAATAGGTTACTATTTTATACGAATAAATTTATTAATGATAATTTTTTCTAACCTGGTAGCCATTGATCCTCTCAGCTCCTGCAAAAGAATAGTAACAGACCATGAATGTTAGTTCCTAGAGGAAACAGTCTTTTTTTAAAATCCTTATGCTAGATTTTAGAGCACAAATGTTGGAATCTACCCAATTAGCAAAAAATGGTTAAGTTCGTATTTTTTTAAATAGTTCACTCTTAGCCACAGGTTAGTGGATCTAGCAAAATCTATCTTCTTCAAATAATATATATATATCTATATATCTATATATCTATATATCTATATATATATATATATATATATATATATATATATATCGGACTTATAATCTATACAGTGAGGCTATTCTGAGAGAATTGGAAGTCGTAACAGGATTTATTATTGCGGGCCAATCTTAACATAAGACATGCAGATGAAACTGTGTTGAAAACAGACGCGCAAAGAAAACTAAAAAAAACTCCAACTGATGTTAGTGACGGAAAACGCGAAGAAATGACTGAACATCAACTACAAAAAAAAAAGCAGAATGCGTGGTTATTAGCAAATGAATGAGTCTAAAATGCAATTAGAAATTGGAGATACCAAAATCAATCAAGTAAAACAAATGAAATATCTGGGAAGTGTTCTAACAGAGGACAGAAAGTTCAATACTGAAAGGCACATTGGTTTACTCAAAGATGCATTTCAAAAGCTAATCAGAGTCTTCAGAAACAGAAAAATGTCATTAGAAACAAGGAAAAGAGTAATGAACGGTTACGTGATATCAATATGGCAGTGAATGCTGAACAATCTTCTCAAAAATGAAGAAGAGAAATAAAGAAACAGAAACTTCATCCTCAGATTGAAGGCAAGAAACACGGAAAAACAACACAAAGATTTACTTAGTGAGCTTGAGTAAATAAATGGCGGAACAAGATTTTGGGGGAAATAAAAATATAAAATTTATTAAGGACAGGAATTTGTGGAGGGCCATGATCGCCTACGCCCTGAAGGGTCACGGTACATAGCGAAGAAGGATCTTCTTCAAACTGCAATTAGCCGCAAACCCATTGTCTAAGAAAGCGACCCCTACCGAAATGCAAATTCAATCATATTTACGACCAATGACAAATTTTCAATGCGATATTTTTACGCCAGCTCGACTAAGAGACCTTCCTGGTGTTTCAGTGTAAAGGCCAAATTTTATTTCATTGCTAAATATCACCTAGAAAATCACTATAACAATGAATATAGCGGCTTCGACCTTTGATATTTAAGGAACTGAAGAATATTTTTCCGTACATCAATTGGATTAGAACCATTTATTTAAACAATCCAGCCACTTCTCACCTAGATTCACAACGGTACCTGAGAAGTTTTATATCTTGGATGTTGAAGAAAAATTCTACTTCCTGCTCTTGAAGTTTTCTAAACAGATGCATCTGTCATCTCTGACTGTGATAGACCTACTGAAACCTGGTTTGCTCGCGATTAATCATTCTCTTTCAGATGTATTTTCAATTTTCTTAAAAGCAGAGAAAGAAAATGGGAAGTTATTTGTTTGAAGAAACAGCCAGAAAGGCTTTATATGTCAATGTCAGCTAGAATAAAGCCTATACTGTGATTTTTAAAAAGGATTGCCAGCATGGAACTTGTTCTATTATTGGTTGATTTAGATAAGCGGCATATCAATCTCTTTATGGGTTATTTATTGCTGAAATGTAAATATTTTGAACAAAATTTTATAACTTCAAGTAAATATATTTTGAACGCAACTGTATACCTTCAACTACAAATAAAATGGATTGTTGGTCATTTTGATTTAAAATGCTGGTAATTTTACTATACATATATATTGTTGATATTTTTACTATATAAAAATATATTGCTGGTATTTTTACTATATAAAAATATATTGCTGGTATTTTTACTATAAAAATATATATTTATAACTTCATAGTGTTTTTTGCGGGTTCATTATTTGCCCACAGCTGGGACATTAACAGTTGCTGTTACGTCGGATCAGGATAGACATGGGAACAATAGCAATAAAGATGTGGTCCCACACACCTCAAAAGGATAAAAGACCTTGCTGCCGGATGTTCTTTATCGTCATAACCAGGACAGCGAACTAGGTTTTCATACATGATATCTTAAAATAAAATAAATAGTAATTTAGATAAGTTTAAAAATATATGAATCATTTAAGACCTGGGTAAAATAATTTTCAGGGATTTATTTGCTTGCCTTATTTTCATAATAAGTGGAAAACGACCTAATGCAATGTTACGTGCCAAATATTACAAATGAATAATTTCTGCCCAAATACGCCCAATATATATATATATATAATGGGGAAAGAGGGCTTGGAAAATCTGATACAAACATGACAGATTTCAGCTTCGAACAACTGGTGGTTTCTTCAATCATCAGCGCTTCAAAGCCAAGACCACCTTCGTTCGGAAATTATTCCTGATTTGTAGTTTGCTGATGATGCTTTGAGGAGGACCAACATCTAATAAATCGATTCTCTGCTGCATGTAAAACATTTAGTCTTACACTTAGAATAAAGAAAACTGAAGTAGTGCACCAATCTCGTCCTACTCCGAAGCAATTCTGTGGTGAGAAACAAAAAACACCAGTCTACAAATTTTCAGAGTGATCATTGAAAGAAGAAGACAAAGCCCTGAATTTAAAGTCTTTCACATATCTTGGTAGCAAAGTCAATTACAGTGGAACTTTAGATGATGAAATCATGCATCGGATTGCTAAGGCTACTAGTGCTTTCGGCAAATTTCGCCATCGAGGAATATTCGACTGGGTACGAAAATTCAGGTTTACAGAGCTGTTGTACTTGCCATCCTTTTGTACGGCTCAGAGTCGTCGACTCCATACAGGTATCACATACACCAGCTGGATCTTTTCCACAAAAGCTGTCTGCGTGCAATCTGTGGAGTTAACCTTCAAGATAGGACATTTAACGTAGACCTGTTTAACAGGTGTAATATTGGAGAAATTGAGACTTTTCTCATACATTCTCAGTTACGGTGGACTAGTCATGTCTTGAGAATGTCTGATGATAGGATACCCAAGATCCTAATGTGCAGCCAGTTACATCAGGGCTTCAGGAATCTTGGTCGCCCATAGCTAAGATACAAAGACAAGCTGAAAAGCAACTTGTCAGCTGTCAATATACCGCATAACACCCTTTGAACGCTTAGCCTTGGAGAGGGTACAATAGAGATCAACGTGTTTTAGTGGACTCAGTAGTTTTAAATCTGCTTATCTGAATCATCTTCAAGAAGAAATAGCAAGAACTAAAAGGTCAGCCAATCTAACAGTGATCTCATCTCACAATCCTCACCCTTGCTCCATATGTGGCCTCCTTTGTAAATCACTAGCAGGTCTTAAATGCCACTTAAGATTATCGCACAAAAACTGAATCAACTAAACTATCAGATCCTCAATCGTCGAAACCAACGGGAGAGTCCATTATATATGTTTATATATACACATATATATATATATATATGTGTGTGTGTGTGTTTATATATATATGTGTGTGTGTGTGTTTATCTATCTATCTATCTATCTATCTATCTATCTATCTATCTATCTATATCTATCTCTCTCTCTCTCTCTCTCTCTCTCTCTCTATATATATATATATATATATATATATATATATATATATATATATGATGAGCTCTGCCATCTTGTAAAAATTATAGTTAGACGGGAGAGTCAATCTTAAATAAAATAGGGAGTTACTTTTCAATCACCTTACTGGCTAAAATCTCATGTCAATGAAAATAAAGAAAAATATACCGCTTGCTATGTTAGATTCAACCAGTAAGTGTAAGTGTTATAGAGTAAGAATACCACGTCCAATATTTCTAAACATTTACAACAACATACCTGTACACACACGCAATTCAGAAAAATCCTCGTCGAAAATACCTCCATACATTTCCACGAAAAGAATAAACACAAAATAAAAAGTCTAGAAACTATTCTATTTATATCCATAAATTGAAACCAAACTTCAATAAAATTAATTACGAATACTCTACAAACATCTTAAATGTGTACAATAGATGGTCTTTAAATATTAGCGTTTGTCATTAATAGTTTTTCCTTTATATAGCAACTATTCAAGTCCAGTATTTTTCCACAACATAACAAGTTACCTACCCTTAAACGGTGTCTGACTCCCCATATAAAAATTGTAATTTTTGGATGATTAAAACAATTTTTGTCCTTCACAATCATGAACACAAAATACTCTATAATTAAGCATACGCTAATGATGACATTATGCTATGTCGAAATTACTCGGAAATAAATACAATATGAACCAACACGATGTCTTCACCTCGTATTTTAATAACCGCACAAAAAAGCTGATCTGTGAATATGAAAGGATCTTATCGAGAATAAGTAGACAAAATTATTTAACTAAAACTGTCTTAATACACACACACACACACACACACACACACACACACACACACACACACACACACACACATATATATATATATATATATATATATATATATATCCATTGAGAGACTGAAATTGCTAGCCGATTAGAAATATAACCGAATACCTTAGTTATAGAGCAGTACTAAAAACATTCATCTTAAAAGTAATAAATATAATACTACTGCTGTTTCACCATTTTGGATTTTCAGAATGACTTTGTTATTATCATAACTGAAGCCAGTTCGTATTTAAATATAACGCCTTCTGTAAGTTGGATGGATGCGCGATATATTTAAATACAAAGTGGCGTGAGAAATAAATGGAGTGATATACACCAATTGTCAAAGAAATTAATGGTTTGCGCTCTCTGGAATAAGGTACTAATTAGTTTGTCTCAAAGCGTCATCAAATGAAAAAAATAAAATAAAATCATATAAGTAACAAACAAACGTAATATTAAAGTAAAGAGGAAAATAAAGAAGAAACGATCAAGAGAAAATGTAAAAAGTAAGATGAAGAAAGAAAAAAACTGTCTGTTGAGCACACCTATTGCCAGAGGTTTCGTTTTTCTCTCTAGTCTATTCAACTACAACTGCTCAAGTATGAAATCCCTCTTCACGGAACTCATTTGTCTACAATAGTATCGGTAGAAAGCAGATACGCTGCTTACAGACATGAAATCAGTTTTTTTTACGTGCAGTTCTCGAATGAGAGTCGCTGCAAGAAGCTAATATTGACATCTTATTTCTTCCAACTCATTCGGTTAGATTTAATTTACAAGTGAGAAGATGATGAAAAAACAGATCTACCTCTCACATGTTCGTAACCTTACAGCGATTTGTCGTGTAGTTTTTTGGCAAGTCTTTAGTTTTGTTTTTTGTTATCTTCAGTTTCAATTCTGAAATGTTCTGTCGTAATAAATTCCGAATCTCAGATTTTCTTTACATTTTCATTCATAGCGTTGGTTTTCAATATCGGCCCGTCAGGAGAATCCATTTTGTTTTCTTTTTTGCATCAATCATTTATAATTTTAACATCCTTGAAAGAAACTTACAGATTGACTTTGTTACGATTCTATATTGTAGATTGATGAAAAAAACATTTATAGAATTTTGTTGACAAATTCATATGAATTATTAGCATTGTTATTTAGCCACCGAAATTGTTTCCTGGCTCTTCTTGTGGTACATTTCATCCAGTTTTCAATTCGATGAATTCCTCTAAGTTTCTTTCTTTAAAATTTTGAAACCGCTGATCAAATAGTTTTGGAAGAAAACAATTCGATTGAATCATAAATACTTTCAGTTGTTCGAACTGATGTTCTCATCTTTATTAATATATTCACAACGTTTCGTCCGTCATACGCTCCGGACATCTTCAAGTGATATACATTGGAAATTCGAAACGAACCCATTATTTAGTCTACTTGGAAAGATTCTTCTAGTTCCACGTGCCAGGATTTTTCTGGGTATCTCAATTTCAGTTAATTCCCTTTACTAACTCAACTATCCTGGTTTTTGTTCACCTCTGCTGTGTTATTGATCTCATAAGTATTTCGGGAAAGTCAATAGACTACTTCATCCAGCGCTTTTATCCCCACGACTATGTATCCTTGAGGACATATATATATATATATATATATATATATATATATATATATATATGTATGTATTCTCACAGACGATGCTCCAATGACTGTATTATATTGAGCAGTCGACAAAATCAAAACAAAAAACGCATAAGTGAAAGTAAAAATATAAAATGTCGACAATTTACTTATCGCATACGGTATGTGAATGCCTGTGGCAGAAGGATCTGCTCATTGGTCACTATGTATCTTCATGCGTCATTTCAGATCTCCAGCTGACCGGCAAAACTTGCAGTATTAAGGGCATGTTATTATGCCACTAAGTTGATTTTCACTTTTTTGATAATATTAATATGGAACGCGGTGTAAAAGTTAAGGGTTGACGTGATTAGTATTGACAGCAAATTTTTCAATGATCGCTTTTACCAATTTTTGAGCATTTCGTTTTTAAAGATCGTCTGAAAAAATGGATAGAAATCCCTAATTTCCGCAGGTTTCTGCTTACAAACTGATTTCAAAATTTTACTATTTCAAGAATAAATCCAAATAAACTTGACATTTTTTGTACTAGATACATTGAATGGAAAATATATTCAAACCAGATCTCTAATTATGAATCACCATAAAGAAAATATGCAATACTTTTACTGTATCCTCTACGTATAAACTCAATTAATAACATTTTTAGGTCACAATCAGTAAAAACCAAATATATAGATAAACGTCTGTATAACACCATATTACCGCTTGGCACAATTATAAGACAAAATGTTTTAAATTTGCAATTTTTTTGCGGGGTCGGGGAAACACATTAAAACTGTTGCACTGTATTCGGATGCTACAATTTTGAAGCTAAACTTAATCTTTAAACTCATTTTTTCCAAAAGCAGTACTGATTCAGGAAAGGATATTTTGTATTATTAATTCTCATCGCAAACCCCAACGTTCACATTGAGTGCTTATCAAGGTTCCAGAATCGACCTGACCTGTTACGCCATATTTACACGCTGTAATCTCTCTTTCTGTCCAGCTCGTGGCTTGGCATCGTTTTTGTCGGGCAGCGAACAATCGACTCAGATATGGTAT
The DNA here is from genome assembly GCA_964036315.1 of Acanthosepion esculentum. Taxonomy (NCBI): domain Eukaryota; kingdom Metazoa; phylum Mollusca; class Cephalopoda; order Sepiida; family Sepiidae; genus Acanthosepion; species Acanthosepion esculentum. Next base: position 943,163 of record OZ038498.1, on the reverse strand, counting down.
GTACAGGAGAGTCAGACTGTCTACTTAAAACGAATCATTTTGAGGTCAATCGTCAGGATAGACTCGATTTTTCTCGATGTTTCTGTCTAGAGGTCTCTTACTTTCTTTCTCTATCTCTCACTATATATATATATATATATATATATATATATATATATATATATATATATATATCCATTTTCCACTTAACTCATATTACTTCGAACTCGTCGGAGCCGAATTTAAACTGTTTTAAGCATCGACAATTGTCCACGTTGATGTAGCCATGAAACTTCGAGTCAAGTGAAAAAAAATCATTAATGCTGTTAACATTTTATCACTGAAAAATCTGCGATTTTGACTTCAAAAAATGTCTATCAAATTATATCTGTATATATATATATATATATATATATATATATATATATATATATATATATATATATATATATAATGTTTGCATACACACACACATACACACACACACACATACATATATATATATGCAGAAATATAGTTTTAAAGTGTGCTATATTTATGGGATAAAGTGTTCGATATCAGAGACAGCCCGTATGTAAATTAAATATAAAAGTGTACAGTGAAGTCAACACTCAGAAGCGACAGGCTGTTTAGACGCAATCCTTAGGCCGCGAGTGTTGGATTTTTCTCAACTATTTATATATATGGGTCAGTGGTGCATTGTGGATAATCTATACTGGCGGTTATTTTGGCGGGAGTGGCATGTTTATTCATTTATTTGAGTTAATTTATTTTACTTGTTTTTATTTTCATTTTTTATTTTATATTTGTTTATTTTTTCGGTTTTCGATGTTTTATTAACGTAGTAAAAAATGGCGAGATTGGTTTTGTTTTGTTTTTTAATATTTTGCTTTTAGTTTTTATATCTATGTCAAACCCGTTATTTTTTAATATCTTTATTATTGCTTTTCTAGTTTTTTAGAAAAGCAACAATGATAAAGATTTTCAAAAACGAATTAGATTTTCTAGACATTACCTTTAACATAAGAAATGGCACATATATAACATAAAATACCCAATGATAAACCACTGAAATACACACATCTTCCAATCACCCGCCTTCAATAATCAAACAGATACCAAAATCGATTAACCGCAGGCATTCCGCCAGTTCTTACAATGAAACCATATTTAACAAAGCTAAGAAAGACTAGGAAAAATCCCTAAAAGATAGAGGATTCCCAGCAATACTCACCACAGAGCACAAAAAAGCCAACAGGAAGAGAAATATCATATGGTACAACCCACCTTACAGCAAAAAAAAACAAAAAACAAACGTAGGACAAAATATACAGTTGCACTGAGAAAATGGCACAAATAATAAAAAAGCACAACAGGAAAACTATCAACAAACCACCCGAACAAATTGATCCCATGTGCAACTGTAGAATAAAGAATGAATGTCCTTTAAACGGTAAGTGTTTACAAAACTATGTAATATACCAAGCAACTGTAAAATCACCAGATAACGAAGAAAAAGTATATAGAGGGGTAACTGAAGGACCCTAGAAACAAAGAAACAATGCACATCAAACATCTTTCACAAACAGTAAATACGTGAACAGCACAATGCTTTCTAAGTATATCTGGGAAATTTAAAACAAAACGAACATTACGCCAAAACTATAATGGAAAATAAGGAAAAGATCATCAGCCTACAACAATCAAAAACCTGCAAACTTGCATGGAGGAAAAATTGCTATTATAACCTTCCCAGACCAAAATAAATTACTAAATAAACGATCTGATCTCACCTCAAAATGCAAACATGAAAACAAATTTTTACTACGTTACTTAAAAATCGAAAGCTGAAAAGAATAAATAAAAATAAACAAAATAATTTAAAAAAAACATGTAAAATAAATTAACTCAAGCAAATAATAAACAAATTAACAAACCACTCCCGTTAGAATAGACAAAATAGAACAAATAAAGAAAAAATACATAAAATACAAGTAAAAATAATCAATTCAAATAAATAAACAATAAAAAAATTAACAAACCAATAACTGTTAGAATAGACTACAAGAATTAATTCAAAAATTGGACGAGAAAATAGCTATAACTGCTATATAACAATAGAAAAATCGAAAACTGAATAGAGTAAATAAAAATATACAAAATAAAAAATAAGAAAATAAATAAGAAAAATTAATCCTAATAAATAAATAAATTAACAAATTGCTTCTGCTAAAATAATCGTTAGACTAAATTAAAAATAAACATAAATAAGCAAAAACAAGTAAAAATAATCAATTAAAATAAATAAATAAAATAATAAACAAATTAAAAAACTATCTTTAGACATCAAAGCTGAATTATATTTACTGTCAACTGAAAATGAATTGTTGTATCTATTTATTTAGCATTATAGAATGTTTTATTTTCAAAACAAAGTCAACATATTATGTTCCTGTTCATAGTTGATATTATTGAGTGTTGTTTTTTTTATTAATAAGGCATGTCTATTGAAAATAAAACATTCTATAATGTTAAATACATAAATACAACAATCCATTTTCAGTTAACATTAAATATAATTCATCCTTGATAATGGCTAAATGTATAGCCGAAAGTGCTTGGAAAAATAAAAACTTCGGACAGTTTTTGTATAATTTATCTACGGGAAAGAAAAGAATATAAGTTCATATGAGAAATTATATAAAAAACGTAATCAAACGCTTTGTCTGTCATATTTAATGAAGTTTGCATGAAAGGAGGATTGTTGCCTAAATACACACACACGCACACACATATATATGTAAGAAGAATTAATTGATTTATTTTTAACACACACACACACACACACACACACACACATATATATATATATATATATATATATATATATATATATGTAGACAGATAAATGGATTTTTTAATAAAGCATTTTTATTACTTTAATCGTTATTTTAGTTAATACTTGTGTTTTAATAGTGAGTATTACGACTACCATCTTGCGTACACGGTAAAATTTAATAAAATGTCTCAGGGAAAACGCCTTTTTACGTGTTTGGCCGAATGGATGGCTGTTTTCCTCCTAAATGGAGAGGCAGCTTCAAACCCGGCCGAAGAGCACACCTTCTATAAGTATTCTCGAGAGCTGAAGCCAATAAACGTAATATACCCTGTTTAAAAAAACGGG
>OZ038498.1:927500-935000 GCA_964036315.1 Acanthosepion esculentum | reverse complement strand
TGCACACACACGATCCGGTGTATTTAGACCGCTCGGGCACAGAGATCTTCAAGTTGCAGAATGGTTCAATTACCTTTATAAAGAAAGCTCATCTTTTCGTTCAAGTATTTTCGAAAGCCGATAACTACAGTAAAGATCATAGATGCTAACACTTGTTTTCGTATCATAAAAGTAAAACGAAATAATTCACAGACAAATAATGGCTTTTATTTTTGAAACAGTGTCGGATTAAAATAAAATTCACTACATTAAAATAAAATGCCCTACGTTGGTTGCACAACTAGGAGTTTCATGCCATCTGCAATCCTCTTGTATAATTTTGGGTTTAGACTGTTTAATACTTCTGGTTATCGCGAGATATTTTATTTTTAGGGTTGATTAATATTGTTGCTAAGCGTTTAATTGAATTGTAATTAAATTTTAGATTTGGATTTTGGCCCAGATTGACATTTAAGATTGAAAATAGTTTTGCAAATAATAATTATAAATTTTAATTTAAAAAACGACGCTGTCATTAAAAAATAGCGTTTGGATATCAAGAGGGGTAACTCTATTTTTTGTATTCAAATCAATAGTGTAATTAAAAAATTAATAATATTAATGAAGTATGCAGTGGTAAAATTATGATACTAATAAAATACTGCATAACAATAAAAATAAAATATAGGATATGTATATATATATATATATATATATATATATATATATATATATATATATACGAACACTTGCTCGAAGGTATACCTATATTTATCTATATTATTATTATTATTATTATTATTATTATATATATATATACACAAACACAGACACAGATATATATATATACATATATATATATATATATATATATATATATATATATATATATATATATATATATATATATATATATATTCACACACACACACTGAGACATGCTTTGTTTTGTCTACTTATTTTCATTTGGATCGTTTCATATTCGCAGACAAGCTTTTTGCTGTCATTATTAAAGGAAGAGACAACATTACCGTGTTGATATATATTATATTATTCCGAGTACTTTCGACAAAGCAGAATGTCATCATCAGGATGTTGTTTATTTCGAGACAAATATTGTAGTCTTCATCATTTTCAAAAACAAAATTTACTAAGATGACTTTGTCTGGGAGGCTGAGTTTTCTTTTGAATGATGAATGAATAATATTTCTAAACATTTACACCAGCATTCCTGTCCACATTCGCAATTCAGAAAAAATTCTTGTTGAAAATACTTCTATATTTCTCCATGAAAATAATAAACATAAACTAAAAATTCTAAAGTTATCTATATTAAAAAATTGAAGCCAAACCATAATAAAATTAATTATGAATATTGCACAAATGTATTAAAATGTTTAGTGTAAAATATCGAGGTTTGGGCTAATATTTTTAATACTTATTTCTTAAAAAATTATCGATAGTACCATTCTTAATCTCCTCCCCTGAAGCGTTAGTGAAACCAATTTCAGTAGTCACTCAGCGTTCTTCATTTCACAAGTAAAAAAAAAAAAAAATTAATTTCAGATGAACAGAGCATCCTCGCGGGTAAATAAATTACAGTAATTATCACAGAGTTCGGTCACGCGTGTTTTTCAAAAATCATCAGAATACAGATTTTATTAGTTACAATAAGTTTGTCTTTGTAATTTATCCCTGATGATCTAGGCGGTGATAGAAAGTACTTGGGTAAGGCAATATACAGGGTGTATCAAAAATAATTTTATAAACATTGGGGACGGGTTCCTCACACCAAAAAAAGGACAAAATTCTATATAAACAGATGTCGTCAAATCCTTCATTTTAAAGAAAGTTTACGGTAGATGATGCGAGTAACAATCTAGACTAGGTTATATTCGCCACTCATGTACATTTGTGGCTAGTATGTCTTCATCGTTTAACGTGTGTAGCAGTGAGTTAACAATGTCAGGATATTCATAACGTTAGCAGGAAGATATGATTTTTGCATGGTATTGGTAACGGGGCTGCACGGCTGTATCAGATTGCTTTCCCAGAACGAAGGCAGCCGAGTCATTCAACCTTTGCTGCTGTTTATCCTCGCGTTGCCGAGACAGGATCCATGGCACTACAAATTATGGATCGAAGAAGACCGAGATCCACTCGTACGTCTTACTACGAAAAATACATTCTACAGTCTATCGGAAACGATTCAGGTATCAGCACACGCCAAGTGGCCCTGGCATGTCGTACATCTCATAGTACTATATGAAGGGTAGTTCAAAAGAAGCTCCTGTATTCGTATAATTTGCAACGTATCTAGGGATTTTCGTTTTCTGATCACTCACTATGAGAGCATTTTTGTTGATTGTTTATTGCACAACCTGACTATCCGTTGTTTGCCGCTTCTTGTTTACGGACAAGGAAGCATTTGGAAGAGATGGAATAACAAATTTACACAACCAACATTTGTGGGCGGATCGTAATCCCCATGGCGCAATACAGGCTAGACATCAGCATCAATTTACTATTAATAATGTATAGGCCGGAATTGTGGCTGAGTCTATGGTAGGTTCATATATTCTCCAAGCACGTTTTACAGGAACTGTCTATAGAGACTTTATTTCGAACACACATCCAGACCCGCTAAAGGATGTTCCCCTTCTAATAGGAAAACTCATATACTTCATGCATGATGGGCTCCAGCACATTTTAGTCACATCGTTCGCGATGCACTAACTGACATTTACCATGAAAGATGGATAGGTAGTAGAGGACCGATTTTCTAGGCATCGCGTTGCCCCGACGTAAAACAATTGGTTTATTCAGCAGGTATTAATAATGCGCAGACGCTTCATGAACGTATCATGGAGCCTACAAAACTATTCAACACCGTGTGTGAGTATTTGAAATGGTCTGTCAGTCAATAATCCGACGGTTGCACGCGAGTGTGGAAGCAAGCGGAAGACATTTTGAACATTTGTAATGAGTTTCTGTGTTGAGGTTATATGGACATTTTATTTTGTTTTGGTCTCAGGAACCCGCTCCCAAGGTTTGTAAAAGGTATTTTTGGATTGTATCTTGGATTGTCCATTTAACTGCGTCTACCGTAAACTTTAAACTTAATAACTCAAAAACGAAGAATTTGCCGACGTGTTTATATGAACTTTTGTCCTTGTTTTGGTGTGAGGAAACCACCATCAAAGTTTGTAAATATATATTATATATATATATATATATATATATATATATATATATATATATATATATATATAATAATAATATGACTGTATGTTTGTGTAGACATACAACCGGTGTTATCAGTAATGATACTGAAAATGACTTCCATTGTTTTCATACTTTATTCTTTTTTGGAAAACAGACAATCAAAAACCATAATTAACAGAGAATATTTTTATCACGTTGATTATTGTAATTAGTACATTCGTTTCAAGTCGGGCGCTGATTCAAGGTAAAACAAAAGTGAACTTACAAAACCTGAAAGGCAAATGACCGATTTTATTTCTCAGGCGTCTTTTTACTTGCCAACCTTTGTTTCGTTTCTTTTTTTCTGTTTTTTTTCACCTCTTTTTATTTATGTTCCGTGCATAATGCGCGTCCCGTAAGTGCTTCTCAGTGAGGAAAGCGGGTTGGAATTGTCGAGTTAAAATTCCATCAGTATCCACTATTTCCCCTTCCCTCCGAAAGTTATAAATACATTTTTTCGCGTCCTGTGTATGACGATAAACTACATCTGGCAGCATGGCATCAGATCGACAGGTTTTGAGGAGCGTGGCACCACTTCTTAATTGTTGTTGTTCGCAGGTCCACCCTGACACGTGTTGGTAGCACCTCTTAGGATCCCAGCTATGGGCAAATAGTGATCGCCGAAACTAGTGTCAAAATACTATAAACGTATAAAGATAGATTTTTATAGTAAAAACACTAGCAATACATTTCTGAAAAAAAATTACCAGAAATACTTGACTCTCGCCAAAAACATTTACAAAAATACGTCAATGAAACCTGATCTACAAACGGATTTTCTACAAAGAATACATATTCCATTCACACAACCTATCCTGAAAATCTTGTCTACATTAAGTAACCTATTGATTCAGTAAAACAAAATAAACCACATCAAACCTAAAAGTTGTAAAATTATGCACAAAATATGTAGTTGAAGCCATAAAATTGCGTAGAAAATATCTAGATTTAAAACAACCAAAGTATTTCTTCTCTTTTCACACACATAGCGAGGGATTAATAGCAAAGCAGGCTGAACTCATCAGCTTTTTTGTCAACCTCCCGAGTACAATAACTATGAATTGAAAACTGCGAAGAGGACAATGGGAAAGCACTTGGCAATATTTCTCAAGAACAATCCTAACGAAGCAACTTGTTCGCCCCATTGAATCTACACACTTCTTCCTGATGCTCTTTACATGTCATCATAGGGGTTTCGGTTGCGCATGTAGTAGGGGACATGATACAGTGCCCTCTATGGTCTCACAATTTTCGATCTGGCTTGAAATAATTGGATCTTTTCCATTGTCCAATATGAAAGATCTTTTGAAGTTCTACGCCAGAAACTTTGTCCTGTTAGTTTCAAGAAGGCCAATGACGTCTACAAAACCCAGCCTGTCCTGTTCTTTGATCCATAGATTGGATGGTGGAGAACATATGGATTCTTACGTTTACCTCTTGGGGAAAGTAAGAATCCAACTTAGCGCGTAAGTGAATACAACGAACGAAATTGGAATTTGCATTCTGCTCTCCGATTCGTCAATTCCAGCTGGTATGCATTACTCTAACATGCCTTCATATATATATGCAGAAATATAGTGTTAAAGTGTGCTATATTTATTGGATAAAGTGCTCAATATCAGAGATAGAGCGTGTGTAAATATAAAAGTGAGCATAGAAGTCAACACTTAGGGGCGACAGTCTGTTTCATGCTAGATGCAATCATCGGGCTGATATATATATATATATATATATATATATATATATATATATATATATATATATATATGACGTGCTTTGTTGAGTGTGTCGATGACCAATCAAAGTTCAATTTCAGCGTTAAGCAAATATTTTTCTCTGACTCCCGAAATAGACGCATCTGCTCAGTTTCATATCCTAACGTAAACAAACCAATTTTTAAAGAAAGGATTGATTTTTTATTTATGAATGCGACCAATTTTTATCACTTTAAATGTTATTTTAGTGGTTACTCATATCTGAGTAGACGCTCCGTTTATTTATTAAACAGTATATTTATTTTCGTCTATCGGCCTCTCACTCTCCCTCTCACTTTATCTCTCCCTCCCCCTCTCTCGCTCTCTCTTTATATATATATATATATATATATATATATATATATATATGTATTACGTATATTTTTGCTGCAGTTTTCCATTAAGACGTCACATTATATAATTTAGACAAGTTTTTCTTAGTATCCTCATTAAAGGAAGAAAGAAAGTTACTATGTTGATGCATATTCATTTTATTCTGAGTACTTTCGATATTATCAAAATGTCATCATAATGGTCTTGTTCTTTCTAAGACAAAATTGTTGTGTTCATCTGAATATTGAATTTATAACTTATGAACTGAAAAACGCTAAACATATGTAATGTACGATGTTTAAATTTTATGATGTAAACATACACGTATATATATATATATATATATATATATATATATATATGTGTGTGTGTGTGTGTATGTATGTGTGTGTGTGTGTGTCTGTGTGTGTGTGTGTGCATGAAAAATAATATTTTTGATTTATATATTAAGCAATACACGAACAAGAAATTGATGATTGGTTAGCGATTTAAAAAAAACCCAACATAGTTTACAAATTCAGGTGCCCTTTGGGAGATTGTATCTCCAACGAACTAAATAATATCTATGTTGGTCACACCACAAACCCGCTTTCACGACGCTTGGCACTACATTTGAATGATAACTCTATTGTTGTGCGATTTTCGCTTTCAGCGTCTTATATGCACGTGTTTATCGTTGCCTGGAAATCATCCATGTAAACAAAACAGACTATCATCAATTTCTTGTTCGTGTATTGCTTAATATATTGTGTAATTGTCATCTTCGATAATGGCTTATGCAAGCCGAAAGCTTAGATTGGATTAAAAAATATGTATCAATATTGTGATTTTCTTTCATTGTTTAATGATAATGTTATTAAGCTTATCAGACGATATGAAAAGAACTTACATAAAATATATAGACAACACTTATCTATATTATTTCATGAAACATGTATGAATGAAAAAATGCTGCCTAAATACACACAATATATATATATATATATATATATATATATATATATATATGTGTGTGTGTGTGTGTGTGTGTGTGTGTGTGTGTGTGTGTATGTATGTATGTATGTATGAAAATGACTGCAACTATAAAACACTTATTCGCGTGATGGATTCCCCCATATGCAATTATAAATATAGTGTGGCATTTGTATCCAACAATGTACTAGTGTTATGGGAACTTACCCATAATAATAATGGACTATTCCGGACGTCATAAATACTGCGCCTCAAGAGGGAGCAGCGGTCAGTCAGACAGAGAGTCAGAGTAAGACGATTACTGTAAGACATTGGAATAATGATACTTGTCGAGACAACATAGTTCTCTCTAACCAAATCTGATATTCATTACTGACACCACTACTTCTTTGTACATATTTCTGTTTGTAATATATTTCTGTTATTCCATATCTGTGTTCGAGTTATTCTTCATTGGTTCTACTTTGGACCATCACCGTGGTACAAGGAACTTGCACCATAACAACTAGTCATACTATAAGGGATTGTAAATACATGTTTATTATTTTTCCACGTGAACTCTCCGTTATTCGTGGCGTTGATTAGTGAAACTGATTCTCATATAATGAATAAATGTATCATTGTTGGAAAAATGACGTTTGTACTAACGAATTTTAACTGAAAATCGGCAACACAAAGTGAAATATATGATATAAGTGCATTTTGATTTGAGGTAGCCAGACTCACACTCAGAAGACCATGACACTGTGGGCATCACAGTTAAGTCGCAGTAGGTTAGTGCTAATGTATTTTTAAGCACGAAATCAAGTATGACACCAGTGTTGTCGTCTGTTGAAATCTTTGTTGATCTCACAGTTGCTATTTTCGCAGGAGCATGTGTTAGAAATAATACATTATATGTTTTATAGTCCTCTCGTCACAAGAGTTACTTTTTATGATGGAATAAAATGACTCCCGTAGTTACATTTATATCGAGAAAAAATTATTTCTGTTTCGCAAAGAAAAATCCTTGCAGTTAAATATATACTTTTGTCGGAAATATTTTTGCAATTTAATACAGTTTTGTCGTGACATTGTATAATGAAGCCATATGAGCTCTATATTCGTATATGCATGGTTTGTGGAAATAGTGACTCATATTAATACCCGAGATGAATATATGGAGATTTCATCATAAAATTACATTGAATGTATTCGG
>OZ038498.1:867500-922500 GCA_964036315.1 Acanthosepion esculentum | reverse complement strand
CAACTGTTCAAGTTTAGAGTTAACTCTTATCTTCCCCACATATCCCCATAAACTGTCCTTCTTACATCTTACTTTGTAATCATCTACTTCGAATACCTCTTGAGCCTTGTATATTGCGAACATTACTGTAAAAAATGTTGTTATAACAATGGCTTACGAAGTCTTGAGATGAAAAAATAGAGTTCCCCAAGCAAGAAGTGCGAGACATTGAACCGTTACTATAGAACTTTCGGTTACATCTAGCGATTTCGACTATAAAATGATAAGAACTGACTGCCAACCTTGTACAGCGCTTAAATTTGTAAAGTCGAGTTAACAAAGATAAAATCTCCTCAGAACAATTACCAAATATTATCAGGGTAATCAAAAACTGTTGAATTAAGTATAGTTATCTTATCCTGACGAGCGATGTGTCTGCGAAACTTCAAGCCGGAAGGTAAATCTTTGAACTTGTAGTTCTTATTCTTATTCTTTCACGGTGTAGTTCTTCATGAAGAACAATCCGCCATTATCATACTAAAGACACTGCTTAGTGCCGCCTATAATGCATAGAGGTTAAGGCTATACCGAAAAAAGTTAAAGATACAAAAGCACTTGGTGAATTATATATGAATATATTTATGGCGTGAATATATACCATTTGGATTTGTGCCTGTGAACAGACATAGAAATATCTGATTTACATTCAACATTTGAACTTCTTTTTCATTTAATCTTATCTTGAACGCATTAAACGCATATTTATATCCAAGGAAAAAATATTGTCTACCGTATCGTAAATGAATTGCCTACAAACAGCGAATGCCTTTGAATCGGATCTTACTTTTCTTACGGGAACTATCATCAACTGTCAACATAAACATTCAGTCTATTCATCAGAAAGACTAGATTTAAATTGAGGCAGAAGCCATTCGTTACGTTTAACTTAAGTTGGAACAAGGCTAAATTCAAGGCCACGCTGACTCGCCTAGAATGAATAACTGTTGGCATATACGAAGATGAGATTAATTTTGGCACAAAGCCACTAGTACGGGGCACCCAGTGAGGATCGAACTTAATACTGAACCATAGGCTTAGGAGCGAATTTGGTTTATCAGTCTAGCTGTCCGAGCTGTTATGAAATATCAGTATTGCTATCAGGCAGTTAATGCTGGATAACCGCCTCACAGATGAAATGTGGTTCTACAGAAGGATACTGAAGATAGCATGAACCGAACATGTGAGCAATGACGATGTTTTAGAGACAATTGAAACAAAAAAGACACTTATACTTAACAACAGAAAAAGACATTTGGCATTTCCAGCACAATGAGGAAAGAGGGTTTGGGAAATGTAATACACACATGACGGAGTGAAAGCAAGACGAACAGACGAAGACAGAGCATAACTTACCTAGCGAGCTTACGTAAATCTATGGCGGAACAAGATTTAGGAGTGATAACTAAAAGACAAGAATTATTTTAAAGGACAGGAAGTTGTGGAGAATCGTGATCATTTATGTCCTGAAGGAACACGACACGAAGAAGAAGAAGAAGAAGAAGAAGAAGAAGAAGAAGAAGAAGAAGAAGAAGAAGAAGAAGAATACGCAAAACATTTTGCATGCTACTTCAACATCTGTCAATGCCGGTATTTTACAGTTGTGTAGTCCTTGAGTTTGGTTTGCTATGGTCTGTTTTGTTTTACGGCATATCAACTTCAATTGATTATTTAATGTCGACAAGATTTTTAGGGTAGGTTTGTATGCACAGAATATGTATTCTTTGTAAGATGTCAATTTGTAGAATAGAATTCATTGATATATTTTTTAAAGAGGTTTTTTTGTCGATACTCTGGTTTCATTGATATATTCTTTTCAGATGTACATTATGTCAAATATGTATTACTGGTATTTTTTTTAAAATGTATTGCTGACAATATTTTTTCTTCAAAAATTTATTGCTGATATTTTTTCTTAGAAAATGCATTGTTGGTAATTTTCTTTAGAAATCTATCTTTATACTTTCATAGTGTTTTGACCACAGTTTGGGGTTTAACTACTTGCCTATAGCTGAGACTCTAACAGGTGCTACCACCCCGTGTCAAAGTGAGCCTGCGAACATCAGGTTTTTCATTTTCTGAAGTGGGATAAATGTTACTTGGTATCTCTTAGAGTGAACCCAGTATATATTGGGTCACCAAAGATCAACTCTTCTTAGTTAAAGGTTTCTGATAGCAGATATATTCAATTCAAACAGCTTGGATTCCCTGGAGTGATTCAATTACTGAAAGAGCAATTACAATTAACACGTTGGTTCCTACACGACTCACTGGAGAGTCGCGATAGTATATCTGCAAGGCCTTCACGATCTTCCGGTTGGTCGTTTGCTAATTTATTTTCTATGATAATTATTGAAAGTGGGATGCTATGATTGATTGCTTATGAGATCAAGGTACACCAGAACCACATTTTGTTTTTCAAAAAAAGTTTAGACATTTTTTTATTTTTTGTATTTTAATTCCTTTTTTTTAAGGAATTTCTACAGTTTATTTTGTCATTATTTTATATTTTTATATACAAAACAGCGCTGTACCATGCATTCATGTAGCTCCGGTGGATCGTGGGTAACTAACTATGATATCCTTGCCTCATATATGAAACAATGATAAAACATAGTCAGTTGTGCCAAAATTAAGATATAGTCTTGGGACAACGAGTGAAATGAAACTTGGGGATCAACGTGTTAAGGAATATGAGGGAGACATTTTAAATCTTCTCAAATCGGTAAAATGAAATTTCTTCAAGGTTTAGTTTTCATGATGCTGAATTTTAGTGCACATCGTCAACTGTGGTTGATGTAGAATATGTGAAATAACAAAAGCATTCTTGACTAATTAGACGGAATATTTTGCTATGTTATAATCCTTTGTAGCCATAAACCTGACCATTTTTCCTACACCGCTGTACACTTTCAAAATTAAAATTGTCCCTTCTGCAATCGCCATAAGATTGAAAATCGAAGTGAAACCTTCAAGGCTATTTCGTTTTTGAAAATCTAGGCACTGTTAAAATTGTTTTCCTACAAATTTCTGGCAATTGTTTCTCTATTAAATGGAATTTCAGCTCACAAAGTATATGTAGAAAGCACAGTTTTCGTTTAACAGGGTAAACTGGATAGGTATTTATTTATTATTGGAGATATCAAACTTGTTTTCGTATCAATTAATTGTAATTTCTTCTCCGTTGTATGTTATCTCAGCTTACGAAAGGTTGCAGAGAAACATTTTAACTTCGGATAACACGATAAACAGGCAGTTATTAGTTCGCCCAATCGAAATGAATATGGTAAAATGGCTCTGTTTAAAAATGCGAATACATATGCTCTGTTATAATAAATACATCGAGCTCTCTGTGGATCAGTTTTAATAATTAATACCCACCCCACCCACATTATATAGCAACGGATCGATATATATATATATATATATATATATATATATATATATATATATATATATATATATATATCCATAATGTGTGTGTGTGCGCGTGTGTGTATGTGTGTGTAGCGAAGATGGAAATAAACACCAAGATAGTCAAACACCAAATGCCAAAAGGAATCGGATGGTTGCGCCGCATTCTTTGATTAGTATTTAAGAAAAGTTTCTAGACAGACAAATCAGAGTAAGAAGAGACAGGCGGCAACAGTTCAAACCACTCGGTATAAAAGTAATTCCCTTACTCATTCACCCATCTTCTTCACCAAGCTACGTGACACTTACACTTTCTTCCTCACTTTGTCCCTTACCTCATCTTTCACACACATACACGCGAAAAAAATCACATTTCTTTTCATCTTAACAAACAACTACAAACAAGGACTGTAAGAACTTCAACACATACGCACCAAGAAAAAATAAATGTAAAAAGAATATAGCCTTTTACTTTGTTGATATGCGATAGAAAAAGATTTCCAATAAACGTCTGCTTTAATGAATGCCTATGCATAGATTCGTAAGTTAAAGCTGTAAATTGAATGATCAAAATCTTTAATGTCATTCGATACTCAGGGTTAGAAAAGAAGAGAACAAATATTTGTCTGAATAACCAGCAGACACTAAACATTTTTTACGAGACAAATTCCTGTTATTCACTTTAGAATAACTGAAATTTTTTTGTCGTTCGGTCGGTTCGTGTCTTACTTAAATACACAGCAGAGAAGCTACGTGTCGGTGACATGCAAAAGATTTGGTCTGAGTACCTGATTTGTCTAAAGGCATATCCGGCGGAAACTTCTTTAAGTTTGAATAATAAATCTCTAACGACTTAATCCAAGAGCATTTTATCGGTCTGCTTGCTCCATCATCGATTTATAACATCTACTTTTCGTTCTGTCTTTTTCACATCGGATTTGTTTGGTTTTAACTTTTAAATTATCGGATTTTATTTGATTTCAGTCAATCGGCTTTCTCCTTTACGTTTGATTCCAACCAATCAGCTTTCTCTTCTTAAACACAATATCTTTTCCTTACGTCGTCGTCTCGATCGAATCTTTAACTTCCGGTTTCCTTCACCCGTTGCATTATTTCCAAGTAGACTTTTATATACACGAGATATGAAAGGGAATGTTTAATAAGCAAATAATTCAATTTGGTTGATGCGATGAAAATAAAAGTAGATTGCGTTGCATTGTGCTGGCATCAGTACGTCTTGGGGGACGTTACCGTTGTCTTGTGAGCACATTACAAGCATAATATAGACGAGGGACCTGGAGATCAAAGGTTGTCTATACATCAAGATACCTCTTCCGGCGTTACTGTAAAGTTAAAAAGACAACACTAAGTGTACACACTTTGGCACCGGTGCAACTGCAGGACTTTCCTGAAGGTGAAGAAGTACGCCATTCAATTTAGTTAGGGTTTCCACTGTCAATTTGTGTAAGTTTTACTCTTTAGCCTTTTTTCATGCGAAGATGTTCACAAGAATGTAGGGGTTTGAAGTAGGAGTCTTACTTCTGCTAGACTGCTTACCAGCCAAGTTGGTAGAGACGAGTCTGTGCTGCTAATTAGTTCATAGCTGGAGAAAATATATCCATGTCTTTCCGCGTGTTCTTTTGCCGAGTCCATTTCCGGCGCTGATAACAATTACGCTACCCGCACATCTTAAAGCGATTGAAATAAAAAATATACTATTTATAAATTGATAATAATTCACAATGTATCATGTTAGGAAATGAAATAAATTAACAATTACTACTAGTGGTGTATATAAACATAGACTGTGGCGTATCAAGCGTTTGGAGAAAATAAAGAGATTAGCTTCTTTTCCTTTCGCCATTGAACCTTCTGAAGGAGTTTTTGGGGTGCCGACGTGCTGAGCTATGAGATATTCTCCTCTATCTATCGCGGTCGTGTGCCAGATCCTGGGTCTCCGTGAATGGTTTCCTGCTCATCATGTGGCGTGTCTTAGGCGTTTTAGCCTGGCAGAGCTCATCACCCTCCAGATGAGACCATAGCCGATATCCTCCAACTAGGTGGCTCTCCTAAATCGCGAACAGTTGGCCGTTGGTATTTCACTGAGGAAAAATTTCCGTCATAGCCGGTGACCTGCGCAAAGGAAGTCCTTCGCCAAATGGTGCTCTGATAATACCATCACCACCACCTCACGTGAGTTTAGGCTGTCAACTGAAACTGGGAATGGCAACTTGGAGCCATCATGTGAAGGATATAAGAGATGGTCGAGAACAAGACAGGCTGGTCCACCTGAATGTGCAGCGTGTCAGACATCAAAGGTAATCTATAACATTACCGTACAAAAGAAAAACTTTAGATTTTTAAATATTTGAAAAATATAATACAGTAGGCATATCGACTAGAAATATTCTCTTTTTTTTCAATGTACTTTTCTTATATTACTCTGTATTAAGCACTTCAGGTTAAGAATATATATTTATATATATATATATATATATATATATATATATATATATATATATATATATATATATATATATATATATATAAACTTTTAATGCATTTTATTATAAACTTTTAATGTATTTTATCATCAATAAGTTAATATTGTTAGAATATATGTAGGTCTCTGTATACATATTCCTTTTTTGTGTGTGTGTCTATATGTTTATATATATATATATATATATATATATATATATATATATATATATATATATATATATGTATATGCGTATGTTTGAGTGTATATATGTATACGTGAGTGTGTATATACTTTTATATGTTTTTATAGTATTAATTTACGTTTATTTGATTTTTCAGGTATATGCGTGTATTTGTAAATGTATGTTTATGTGTTTAGTTTATATACATATATGTATACGTGCGTATGTATATATATGTAAATATGTATGTGTATGTGTATGTGTATGTGTATGCATGTATGTATTTGTATATATGTACATCTTTGTGTATATATATTTTTACTTGCTTTACTTTTTTACGTTGCTGTATGGGTCGATATATTTATACGTGCTTATATGTATGTGCGTATGTGTGTATATGCGTATCTGTATGCGTATATATGTATATGTAGGTACGTGTAGCCTTGTATGTATATATATATATATATATATATATGTGTGTGTAGGTCTGTATGTATATATGTGTGAATGTACGATTATATATGGGGTAGTTATTTATTTTTTCATGTAGTGTGTGGAAAACTATATGGTTAAAAAATATATATATTTATTTGTTTAATTTTTTTTTTACTGATTTTATCTATATATATTTGCTCAGATTAGTTATATTTCAATAAGTAGTTAGAATTCGTTTAATAACATATTAAGCCCCGAATATGTTTTGGCTATTGCGTCTGATTGTCTAGGTCATTGTGCATGTGGATGTATGTGCATGTGATTATCGATGTCTATGTGTCAGGAAAGTGCATGCACGTTTGGTTGTGTGTGTGTGTGTTTGTTTGTGTGTGTGTATGTGTGTTCGTTTTTTTATCAAGGGTCGTGACTCGTCACGGTTTTTTGTGTGTATATATATCTAAATATGTCTGGGCGCTTATAACCTGAGTGTGTTTAGATTGTTTTACGTGAGAGGTGGTCATCACAGTTGAAGTAAACTGTAAAATGTATACATTTTTGTCTGGAGCTCTCAACATCCTTTTTAATGCAATTTCAATGAAAAAATAAATTATATAACATATGTATTTTTTATTTTCTCCTCAGTAATTCTATAATTTTAAACTTAATAGAGATTAGATTTAGATTTCTAAATAGGTATTTTTTACTTTTAATTTTAATTTCAAATTTTATAAATCTTTTAATATCTATGATAACCTTGCTTCGCTGTCAAATTTTTTGAATTCTCATATATTTGTATTTTGATTGGTCATTCTAGTTTATGTAACAGTGTTTACCCCTAGCGAAGGATCGTTAATGAATTTGAAACTATTAAAACCATTTATTCTACATTTAACATCATCACTTGATAAGACACCAGAAGTGTTGAAACAAAATGGCTATTTTTGTAGTGATTTTATAACATATATATGTTATAATATTTAAATAAATAATTATATATATATATATATATATATATATATATATATATATATATAAACATAGATTACGGCGATATCACGTTGGAACAACGGTCCACGTACGGTTACCCAAGTTAAGCAACATCGAACCCGGCTGCTACCAATATGATTGACGTATTGAAAATACTAGGTATGTAACCATGGGTGAGCGGGTTATGTAATGGATAGCGGCTCTGAATAGAACATCGGAGAGCCGAGTTTCAATTTCAGTAGTATTCTTACGAGAAAATACCCTTGGGAAAATTATGAATCCGCGTCTTCTCCCCCAGCTATGGGTTAATTAGTATGACGTGTATCATAAAATCATTATCATCTCAAAAAATCCTTACAGTCCAAACATATTTTCTAGCTTTAAACAATCGGCAGAAGTTCGATAAGCTGTAAAAAACACAAATCAAAAAATATAATTTTCCATCCTCTGTACAGTACCGACCGAGGGACACGGAAAATTTTTTCAACAGTGAGTCAAGATTCACACGTACCCCTATCACGGTTCGCGCCATTTGGTCAACTCGCGCGACTGGCGCAAGTTCAAGTTTACACTTATCAATAACATCAGAGTCCATCAAGTGTAGTTCTGCATATTGCTTTCGGGATAAAACGCTGAACTGCAAAACTTTGGTTTTATTATGAGTCACATGTTCATCAAATTTCTTTTTCTTGCTCCGCACCAGGAAAGGAGAAGTGTTATGGTCCAGGTTCTTTGTACCACTGGAATGGTCCAAGGTAGAACCAATGAGGAATAACTCGAACACAGGTATGGAATAACACAGATATATTACAAACAGAATATGTACGAAGAAGTTGAAAGTGTTAGTAATAATAATCAGGTTGGGTTAGAGAGAACTATGTTGTCTCGACCAGTATCACTATTCCAATGTCTGACAGTAATCGTCTGACACGACTCTGTCTCTGACTGACTGACTCACTTGCGTCCTTGTTAATATGGCAGTCCCCGAACTGCAATGTATCTTTGAAGATCTTCAAAAAGCTGTCAAAATACAAGGACCTTGAAATCGAAATCTAAAAAATGTGACACATTGGAACATCAATTATACCTGTTGTAGTTGATGCCCTCGGATTGGTTGGAAAAGATTCCAGTGGACTAATTGAAGGGATTTCCTTGAAGCCCATACCTTAAAGAAATACAAAAAATTGTTCTCACGAGCACAGCCCACACCTTACGAAGGGCTTTATCTAGGTAAAATGTTTTTTTTTTTCTTTGTCAGTGGAAAATTTCATGATGCCATTTCTAACCTTAGGTCTCTGGGTGAAATCCGGAAATAAATGTGTACAGACCAGAAACCAAAAGAAATAAACCAATAATAATGATATTTTCCCTTAGGTATTACGTTAACTGGATAGTATAGGGTAATTTTGTAAAAAAGATTATAAAATGATTTTTGATCTTAAGACTGACTCCACTCATCCGTACTGAAACCAATAATTTGTGGTAATTAAAAAAATAAAAATAAAATAAAAGGGGAATTAAGAGTAACTTTTTAAGGGTGTAATTAATAAACTGGAAAAGGCTCAATGCACATTGACACGGGGACGGAAGGTAAAATCAATGTCACGACAAGAAATGAAAACAAAAATCCTGATTTCAATCATTTGATGATGTATTCACTGTTCGAGTATCGGGTCTGACCTCGTATTACGTCATAGATTTTTTTGCCTCATTTTACTTAACCCGAACGACTCTTGCCGACATGTCTAACTGGACGAACGGTTTTTCTATCTCACTTTAATCGAGTGTCTTCTTACATAAAGCTGCAAACGGAGCTCTCTAGATTCTCACTTGATATCATAAGATTTCATTTATTTATTTATAATGCTATTTCCTCAATTCAAGTGTGTGGCCAATTTGACTACTATATTGCACTGTTCTTATCGGGGAGCAGTTATGAATCCTTGACCAGTAATCCTAAATACAGAGTGCGACAGAAATATCCACCAGCCACACACACATATATTTCCCAGAAATACCTCTTATGAAGTGGTAATACATTACTTAAATGAAAACGCTATATCTTACCATTATGTGGGAGATATTTCTTAGCAGGTGGGTGTTCTTGCAGCACAGTGTATTTTCCTAGATGTCTCTATAGCGTTATTCCCTTGCTTGAACTCTAATAGCATTATGTGACATAAAAATCTTTCAGTCTCTTCATTCGTTGGGGTAGTAAATTAATTCTTAATACACAGTGTATGCCGTGAGTGGTCAGGCATTATTGGTATAATAAAACTATTCGATGTATAATGTAACTGCATTGCTAATGGTTTTTCTATAGAAGTGCATACCAAATCGGCAAGAATTGTCAGTAATCAGGAATTAATTCATGTATTACTGATAGAATCGGGTGATTATATAAATGTAAATGCGTAGCTAATGATTTTACAAGTGGAATTCATTCCAAGTGAGGTAGAACTGAGTCGTTAATGGTCAGAAATAATTTTCTGCTTTCTTTGGACGTATTCTATGGTTTAATAATAATAATAATAATAATAATAATAATAATAATAATAATAATAATAATAATAATAATAATATTTGATGTGACGTTAACTGGATAGTGCAGGATAATTTTGTATAAAGATTATAAAATCGATTTCTGATCTTAAAACTGAATCCTCTCATCCGCACTGAAACCAATAATTTGTGGCAATTAAAAAAATAAAACTAAAAATAAAAGGGGAATTAAGAGTAACTTTTTAATGTAGTACTTAATCGGATTGATCTGTGCCAAATACAAAATGAAACTCTTTTGGAAATATGTGCCCGTGTTTACAGGAACGAGGCACAAAGCACAAAAAAGAACTAAATACTTGTACCGTCTCATATATATCTTTTTAGTTAAGAATCAACAGTGTCCGATTGGATATCTGGGAAGGTTAGTGGCCATCAAGTTGGTGACTTTGAAACCATTCTTAATGCATCTGCATAATGTAACTGCATTGCTAATGATTTTTCTATAGAAATGCATTCCAAATGAAGAACTGAATTGGCAGTAATCAGGAATTAATGCATGCATTACTGATAGAATCGGGTTATTATATAAATGTTAATGGCGTAGCTAATGATTTTACTATAGAAATACATACCACATCAGGAAGAACTGAATTTTCCGTGGTCAGAAATAAATGCAAGCATTTACTTATAGAATAGGGCTATTTTATATACAAAAACTAAGGCGTGTCAGTTCATTCCAAATTTATTCTATCTTCTACGTCTCTATTTGTCCTTAGGAAGAAGCATTCTTCATTACAATTGGATTCCAAAAACGAAATTAATTATGATTTAATCTAATATGCTCATGCAGATCAATTTATTTGTCTTACTTATTATCCTCTTAATTATTATTTATTACCCTCTTTCATTTATGTGTCATGCGTGATACACGCTTAGGCGATGATGTATCTTTCGATACGACTGACGAGGCAGATTTTTTTCCCCGCAGTAGATTGCCATTTCTTTCTGCGGTAGACCAGTTGCCATCCAAGGCTGTCGAACCCAGTCTATCCTGTTATTTACCCTTAGCTGTGGGGGGATAGAATTCATACCTTTCCCAAAAGTATTAGCACGTAAGTGAATATAATGGATTCGACTGGAATTCGAAATCGGATCTCCGATTCCTCAATCCGAGCCACTATTACCCTCTTTACGATTGTCATAAAGCACCCATTCCTCATCACATATCTCTATTTGATGAAGAAATGGATCATTTGAATTACACAAATGCATCATCGAACACACTAAAAAGCGTCGAAATCTTTGACTTTCGATGAGTTCATATGGAACCCATTTATCGAATTCCAACACCTTACCAATTTTCTTGAGATGGTTCGATATTGTTGAGAAATTTATCTGTTACTTTGACATGTTTTTTTTCAAGTGTTTTTTCAGATATTTATTGACAATTGCAGATAGATGTTCTCTACCACATTGCCCTTCAAAAGTCTTAACCCGATTGCCGAACTTCAGAAACCAGCATTTTACTGTCCGGCCACATGTGGATCCTTCCAACCACGCTCTTTAAATTTTGGCACCAATTTCAGAAGCATTGTGACCAAGCTTGAACTCATGCAAAATAGTTAAACACATCCCTTCTTTTTTCAGTTTCAAGACATGCGTTACATAATATTTTAGTTATATTCTAAAAGAAATTGATATAAAAATAACAAAGAGAATACTTTGATCATTAAGAATGAGTAATAGACTTTTGTGCAACAATTATAATAATATATTTTAACGTTTATACTAAAATCGGACATTATTTTCCGAACAGAATAATACTAAGATGTCATTCTATTTACAAAAACATTCTATTCTAAAACATCAGACTTTTTATTTCTAAAGTTATCTATTCTAAAACGTCATTCTGTTGCATTTGTAAACTATTCTACTCTGAAATTCCCTTTCAATTTTAAAACGTAACTATATTTTTAAACGTTTCAATTCTAAAATGCGATTATGGCTTATTTGTAAACTTTTCTATTCTAATTTTATTTTTTTATTTTGAAATATTATATTTAATGTGGCACAAGGCAAAAGTGGGTGTGGGGTCATCACAGACTATCCTACATCTTGTTAATCTGGTTCACGTCCAATTCATACATTACAACTTACTCATATACCGCAATAACTAATTCATCGCCATTGAATCCAACATATACCACAATACTGCATATTCACATGTATCCTAATAAAACAGCATGACATGAAAATATACAATTGTTTTGTTCAGTTTTTTTTTAATATTTAAAAATATACAAAATTCTTGCACGAAATAAGTGATAGGGGATGTAACCAGTAATATAAATAAAATTCAAGGCTTTCAATCCAAAATTAAAATATTTTAGTAGGACCCGTCCACCCCACAGAAAGATAAGAGAGTGGCCACTGTATTCTAGCGTGAAGCAGAATCAAGCAGCTCTCTTGCTCGGGGCAAGTAAGAGACAAAATAAATTTCTTTTCTAAAAACGTCATTTAATTTTCAAATATAATTCTTTTCTGTTTCTAAAACCTTCCATTCTAAAACGACATTTTATTCTATTTCTAAACTAAACACCTCTCAACAGTTATTCTATTCTTGTTCTTAACTTTTATTCTACGGCATTATTCTAGTCTTTCAATTACTGAATTTCTATAATGTTTTTCTGTTTTATTTTTAATCACTTCTAAAAAGTCATTCTATTGTCTTAGTTTTTTCTATTCTAAAATCCCATCTCTTAAAGTCTATCTCTAACTACCAAAGTCTATTCTATTTCTAAACTTTCTATTCTAAAATGTCATTTTCTCCTTTCGGATTGGAAACTTCTATCAGAAAAAGTCGTCGTCTTGTTTAAGCTTGTATTTCAAAACGTCAAGCTACTTTAATTCTAAGCTTTTCTCTTATTAAATGCTGATCTATTCTATTCATAACGTGTTCTGCTTCAAAACATCTTTCTATTCTATTTCTACACTTTACTATTCGAAGACACCATTCTATTCAATTTCTAACCATTTTTATTCAAAGATGGCATTCTAATCATTTTGAAAATATTTATTCTAAAACGCTATTATATTCTAATTTTCAAGTTCCTCTTTATAAGTTTTAAATGCACTATACACGAAATACTGTCGGGGAGAAAAGAAGATAAATTAATTCTAGGCGCGCTTTTCTACCATTCAAAAATGGTTTTGTTTGGCTGGTTGACTTATGTATAAATCATAGCAGTGAAAGCAGTAATGGTGGAAAAGTTTGATGCGTTTCTCAAGCTAAAGCTCATGAGAGGCCCTGACTCCCACTTTGCACGTTTAACTATTCGCTTGACATGTTCGGGGACAATTGAACATGACATATTACATTTTGGCGCCAAATCTCTGATGCTTCAGCTTGAATTCTACTCATTAAGTACTTTCAAAAGTTATTCATTTAAAGTTGTTCATCACCGAGAGCGTGGCTTGGTGGATATGTCACAGTCGCCATTTTTAATATTTTTTTTTTTTTTTACACAGCTGACATGTACGTGCCTTCACTGCATCCGTATGCACTGTTCAAATGTGATTAAATGCCCTCTGTAGCATTACTATGCATTCGGAAGCTAAATATTAAGAAATATCGAATATTTTGCTTTATAAAGTTATATAAGTCCATGAGGTTACACTCAGAATTTCATTACAACTTAATACATTGACGGATAGGGCGCTTTGGTGGGATGTAATGAAGAGTTAGCTTATCTCGATAGATTAATTACGACTGAGTAGTGAGTTCGATCTTCACTTGGTGGTCCATACTTTCGGCCTTGTGCCACATTTAAGCTACACACAATAAATCACTTATACATTGTTGGATAAAATCAGGGCCGGTGTAAAGGAGTCTATGATACCGCCTCCCCACCCCGGATCTATGTTACACTCATCACTTTACTACATCTCAATTTTAAGGTAATATTCATATAAAATACAAAATTTTCTTGTAAACTAATTATGTACAATAATGGATTATATGCAATATAGATGAACAATTCAAGTAAAAAAAAAATAATGAAAATAGATACAATGTATCTAAAACAAATTAGAAACATGTCATAATTGATCATTCCATCTAAAATAAATCAACAATGTTTTGCGATAATTTTTAACATCAACTCGAGATTTTCTTGTTAAAAAGCTGAATAATTTTAACACATTCAACATTACAGATAAAAATAGTGCATTTTATAGTGTTTTTCTCGACTTAGAATGAGCAAAAAAAAATCAGGGATTTCGAAGAAAAAAGAAAAGCCTAGAATGACGTCAAAATCCGTGAATAGTTTTCGTCCTTTAATAGTCTGTTGTGATTAGATTAATTTGTAACGTATATAATTCTAGGCAGAAAAAAAAAAGGTAGTAGGAACCGGCTCTCGATAGAAGAGATGATAAACTAATTCCCGACACACTTTTTAACCATTTAACATCGATTTTGCATTGGTGGGTTGACTCATAATTTATAGCGATGTCATGCGTAATTACTTTAATTACTTCTATAAGCACTTTCCTACTATTAAACTTTTGTTTTACACGGTTGGTTGATACATAATTCAGAGCAGAGATTCGTAATTACTTCTAGAACACCATGATAAACGACGAGTATCTAATTCTAGACACAGTTTGCTATTGTTTGATCTTGGATTTACCTTGTTTGCTTAACTCATAATTCATATTAATCCTGGGTATAAAGATTAACTAGATTCGGCAGCAAGGCCGCTTATCGGGAGATTAGAGGTTTTGAGGAACGTGGAATAACCTCTTAATTGCTGTTCCCATGTCCACTCTGATCTTGTGTGGTAGCACCTGTTAGGATCTCAGCTATGGTCAATAGTGAAAAACTCCAAACAAAAACAAAACATAATGAAAGTATAAAATATGAATTTTAACAATAAAAATACCAGCAATACATTTTTATATAAAATTTCCAAAAATACATATTTATAGTAAATTAACAAAAATATATTTTAAAGCCAAATGACTAGCAATACCTTTTATAGCAAAATGAGCAACAATACATTTTATCACAAAATGATCCACAATATATTTTATCTGTAGATGAAAGCATACAACTGTGTTCAAAATATATTTAGTTGCAGCCATAAAATTATGTTCTAAATATTTAGATTTTGGCATTATAAAAGCCGCATAGAAAAGACGTATATACCTTCCGAACATTGTAATATAATCTCTTTCCTGAAACCTTTTTTATTGGTTTTATTTAATGACATTTAAGAAATATTTCTCTATCAGAGTTGAACCGTTACTAGTTTGCTATTAGTCAGATGGTCTGTTGCACTATTTTAGTTTAGTGTAGGAAACGTAACACACGCGGCATAGAAGTAAGTAGGTTCGAAGAAATAAATGCCTGCATTACTTTTCACCGCATTTTTTTCGCGTCTATCTTGCCGCCTTCCATTTCCTGCTTTTCTGTTTTTCACATACACACGTATGCACAAACGTGTTTGCAAAAGTGTTTGAATGTTGTTGATGTTATTATTGGTAAGCCAAGTAATTCTTCTGAAGTTTGTCTCGGGTCACTTCAAAGACTGAGTAGAAGATCTAGTAATGAGAGAATTAGACGTGTTTTTGTTTGTTTTTTTGGCTGGGAACGGTTGACTTTTGTTTTCATAACAGAAAATTCACTAGAACAGAGTTCAAGTATAAAAAGTTTTTACTTCCTTACGCTGATTCGGTAATTTAACGACGGCACTCTGTAACTGAAAGGCACCAGGTGAGATCCTTGAAGAATACAACAGGAATTGAGCTAATTTTATTTTTTCTTCTTCTTCTCTCTCTATCTCATATATATATATATATATATATATATATATATATATATATATATATATATATATATATATATAAGTTTCAATAACAACATCTGACAAGGTACTGCAGTTTTTTATTTAATTTTTCTTGTGTTCTCATAATTTTCAATTTTTCTGGACATATATAGAAATTGTCCGAATATTCTGTATTGTCCGAGCACTATCGACTATACTTTTAGACATTAGCAAGGATGATTTTATTTTTACATTTAACTGAATGTATGGAATGTTTCACGTATGTAGCGGATGGAGTTTGGTAGCTCTTCATGTGTATTTAAATGAGGCCTAATTGCGCTATGGATAGAGAGTTGTATCGTGAGTCTTCATGTTAGAAATGATGTAATATATCCTCTATAATATTTATGAATCTGTATTGATTAGGTACACAGTTGCTTAATGAACATTTATAAATGATATTGGTTCTCTGTCATTTCGATCTTGCAGGTGAGTTATTATTGTTGACAATGAGGTCAGCAGTTTTTTTTGTTTTATAGATAATTAATTTAATTTGTTTTTGTCGTCGTATATTTCTTTATAATGTTTCTATGCAAAGATATATTAAATATATTTGCAGTGAGGCTCACTCTATACAAAGTCCGTGATTCATTCGAGGTAGACAGTTACAGAGTAACAAGCAGAATTTATGCGAATTGGTGGGAAGATATCGGTTAACCCTTAACTTGAACAAGTTTAGATTGTAGTGATCGGGGAAGCATCCTCTTGGCAAGCAGTTCAAAGATCAGTAGTTCGTAGAAAGAAGCTGTTCGAATGGGTGGTGTGCTACGATGTGAGCGGCATGGCGGGTTCTAGCCTTGAAGGCTATTTTTGTCGGAAACAAGGAATGTAGTTCATCTGAGCACGTTAACGGAAATTGCGATAGAGCACAATGAAAGGTTTACCGCATTGCGGCTGTGAGAGAGATTGGAAGATGGAAAATAATTTGTCCCTATATATATATATATATATATATATATATATATATATATATATATATATATATATATATATAAATTGTAGTACTCGTTTGGAAAAACCTAGGATAGCTCAAATTGCAGTAGAACAAATCGGTACCCGAGGAAAAATGCGGAATAAAAAAAGAAAGAACCGAGAACATTAAACCAAGGCGAAAGCAATCGTTCAGTGTTCAAGCTCCAAGTCCAAAGAAAAAGAAAAAAAAAACTAGTAAAAAGACAACTACGTAAAATGGACAATACACTAAGTAGAGCAAAACCTAAGATAATACTAAGGAGCATCCTTTACGTATATAAGAGGAACCTATGTTGGTGTAACACAAATAAAACAGGCCATAACTTCAATTTAAAAATAAAAAATAAACATCCTTTACTAGAAAATATGTAGAAGATAAACACACTTTTACATATCACGAACTTTCATTAGACTTATACAGAAATAATGTGATATATATATATATATATATATATATATATATATATATATATATATATATATATATATATATATATATTCTCCGCCATTTATCTAATAGAGAAAATAGCTACCATTACCTTTCCAGAAGAACTAAAATTACTAAATAAACGATCAGACCACGTCTCCTGATGCAGAAACGAAAACAGTCCTTTTCTTTTTTTCCATTAAAAAGCAAAAGCTTAAAAAAACTAAAAATATATAATAAAATAAAATAATAAAAATAAATAAGTAAAGTAAATTAACCTAAAACAGTAAATAAATGAATTAACAAACTACGAATGCACACATAAACACAAGTAAATATAATAGCAACATCCGCAACAAAATAATAAATAATCAATAATAAATAATAATAAAAAGATAACAAACTACATTATCAAATGGCAACATTACTGAATCCGGATCCGCAATTACTTCCACTCAGAAGTTCCTAAATTAATTCGGAACATAACCGTTATCATCAACTGTTAGGAAAATAGAATAGTCACCTCATAATGCACCACTGACCAGCATGTATAAACATTCGACCCTAAACACAACGCTCATGGAGCATGAAATAGACTCGTTACCTTCAATGTCCATCTTTACAACCTCCTTATATATATATATATATATATATATATATATATATATATATATATATATATATATATATATATATATATATATATATATATATATATATATAATTTCGAGTTATGCTATATTTATACGTAAACGGGCTCAATATCAGAAATAAGGACTGCTTAAATCTAAAATTGGATACAGACGTTAACACGAAGCGGCGTCATTCTGTTTCATGCATCTACTCAATCTTCGAGCCTGAGGAAACTGTGTCTATAATTCCTGAGCATGATAGCGGGATGTTGGTGTGTGGTGAGTGATTTTGTATTATATGGTTGTCTTGCGGGATTTGAATGATAAAGTGTGTGCGCTTCTCTAGGTGACATTTTTCTTTCTGTCCAGTAGTATGCGTGGGTTGGTTGGGGGAATGTTTGTTTTGATGGGAAAATGAAAGACAGGTTTCATCAGCCGCAGGTATACGAACCTCAAATTCTTTAAGTATAAGTTTAGTGAAAGTTCGTGATATGTAAAAGTGTGTTTATCTTCTACATATTTTCTAGTAAAGCATGTTTATTTCTTATTAGGGTGGCGTTTTTTTTTGTTTTTAAAATTGAAGTTATAACCTGCTTTATTTCTGTATTACACCAACATAGGTCCCTCTTATGTACGTAGATGCTTTTATGTGTATGTGTTTCTTTGATATTTCTGCCGTTATATATATATATATATATATATATATATATATATATATATATATATATATATATATATATAATCAAGTTAAAAACCTTAAATATTCATTTCGGTTATAATTTATTTCATGAATATGTATATGTTCATTTCTTCAGACCGAAATCTCTTAGTTAATGGAGACACTACCCCTGACTTATATATTAGATTGACAGGGGGAAAGGAAAGCAAGAGAGAAGAGAAGAAAGAAGAGGGAGAAGAAAAGTGACGTTCTTTTAAAAATGTGATAGAGATAGGATATGGAAAGGAAAGGGAAAAAGGAAGTAATGAATGGGTAGTTCTTTTTATGTGCCGTGTCCTTTATTCGTAGGCGATCATGGCTCTCCACTTCCCGTTATCCCTTGGTATTGTCTCCATTTACTAAGAGATTTTCGTCTGAAGAAATCAATATATAGATTGATGAAATAAATTATAACAGAAATTAATTTTTAAGGTGTTCTTATTGATTATTATTATTATTATTATTATTATTATTATTATTATTATTATTATTATTATTATTATTATTATTCTATATTGAGTTCTCCCTGGTTTAATATCCTCCTTGGGATTATTCCTACCAGTTACAAATTGGTAATATATATATATATATATATATATATATATATATATATATATATATATATATATATATATCATAATTATTTTTTAAAATACGATTCCATCGCGACACAGAAATTACTGTTTCGAAACTGGTCATCCGTATTCAAGTTTAATTTCAATATTAATACTGCCCCCGAAACATAGTAATTTCTGTGTCGTGATGGAATCATATTTTTTTAAAAATAATTATAATTTAGGCTCTATTTGTATCGAGCATTGTTTTTTTTTTTAAATAATAACAAAAATTATAAAGAACTTCGCATCATCAATCTAACAGTTCTTTCCTACTATATCAATACGCGCGCGCGCACACACGCACACACACACACACACACACACACACACACACACACACACACACATATTAGACTGAAATTTACATCCAGCGTTCTGGAAACTTAGCAAACTTAATAAAGAATGTATGCTTTTGGATATGTTTCGAACTTGAGTCACCATTTTTATTGGAGAAATCACTTAACAGCAAGGTGTGCTTTAGGCCGTCTAGCCACAGCAAAACAACGTTATACCATCCTTTTTCAGAAACGCTAATCTTTTGGGACTTTGGAAACTCATATATACTGAATTTATTTTCTCATCCGAAACGTAATCAAAGTAATTACTAAGGAATTGATTGATTGGTTTGTTTTCGTTTAACAATTCTTTGCAGGTTATTTAAAACCCGAAAATATTTTTTAGATCCAAAGAATGGTTTGTAATGGGGCAGATAACAATGGTTTTGATAATAATAATATTTTAATAATAATGCTATTTAAAGCATTTATTAATCGCAAGAGATTTTGGAGCTAAGACTTACTAAGACTTACAAGACTTGCTAATTAACCCGTAGAAAGTGGAGAAGAGGTGGATTCATAACTTTCCCAAAGGGTATTTGTACATAAGGGAATATAATGAATCCAAGCGGAATTGGAACTCGACTCTACAATTAACAATTCCGAGCCATTATCCATTACACCACCCGTACATCCAAGCTTACAGCACCTGGTATTCCCTAGCAGTCACCCATATTGTTAGACAAGGCTCAAAGTTGCTTCGATGATCGTACGGGAACCTGTATTTGAACGTGATATGTCCGTAAGCATTGAAGGGACAAGGAAAACCAGAGCATAACCTATCTAACTAGATTTTGTAAATGGTTCACAGAAAAAGTATTAGCAAAAGGACAAAGAACAGGAAATTGTGGAGAGCCATGATATCCACGTCCTGAACATAGAAGAAGTGTCAGTCTGTAGGGTTTGATGAAAGATTGTCTTCTTTATGACATAGCGGATTCATTCCCTTGAAACCATTGACATCCTTCGTCGAAGACAGTGTTTCTTAACCGGAAGCCACATGTCCACAAAGTGAGCCAGGTCAATTTTATGAGGGTCAAAGAATCATTTTGGGATTGGGGAGAAGAATTTTACTGAAATGGGCCACGGAGGCCACAACCCTGTTGTCCTCTATATTTATTTCTAACTTAAATTATGCAATATATTAAATTATGAAATATATTTTTGAGCTTTATTTACAGAATTACATCCATTTACTTATTAAATGATGCTGGCATAGTTACCAACTCGCAATACCCACTTATATTCATTTCCCCCTTTATCCGTGGTGCATGATGAAGTTTTCCCCTTTTTTCAAAATTAATTTTCATTATTAATTGTTGTTAATAATACATGCCAGTACAAGAAATTAAATAAAGTAATTATTTCCCCTACGTCTGTGTCCTTCAGTCACTTGTAGGAGCGAATAGATGTACCATTATCTAGTTGATTAAAATCAAATTCTTGAATTTTTCTGTGTTATTTGACCGCTGGCCCATGAATAGCAAAGGTTAAGAACCTTTGATATAAGACAACTGTTATACATAAGCACAGGTCGATTTTGGAACTTTAGTATTGCCCTCAATTTAAAAGTTGGGATTTGACATAATGAAAATGACAGAATATTTTTCCAAATTGTCACCGTATTTTGAGGAGCCGAGTTTAGAGTTTAAGTTTAGGTACAAAATCGTAGAGTTGAAAATTACATTCCGATGAACATTGAAAGCCTTACAGCAAAAACCTTATAAATTTCATAATTTACTGAAGCTTTACAAATTGTATATAGACAATATGCATGAGACAAGCACATTATTGCTGAATCATTGCGCCATCAAAGACCTTCATTTACTTCAAAGAGTAATTATACTGAACAATTTACCAATGTTATAACGCAATACATTATACAGTGCAATTTTCAAAAAACAATGGAAATTTTAAACGTTTTGTCATATCATTTGTGCTCAACAGTATTATGCTGTTATATAAAGTTTTATCTATTTTTGTTCTCATTAATTATGATATAACAAATGATCTAACATTTCTTATTTATTGAGTAGCCCGTAAAACAGTAAAAGAATCTACAAATCTTACTTCTGGTGATTTATAATTAAAATTTTGCTTTGAATATATTTCCCATTCAATGTTTCAAATGCAAAAGATATCAATTTTATTTGGAATAATTGATAATTTGGATGCCTTCCAAATATTAACATTACGTAATAGCAGTCTTCCTGTATGGCAGTGAACACTGGATGATCTGACAGATGAACAGAATTAAAGAAACAGTAATATGGTTCTACAGAAGGAAGCTGAAAATACCTTGAAGCGAAAAGGTGAGCATCGACGGAGTTTTAGAGAAAAGGAAAACAAAAAGGACACCGAACACAAGGAAAAGATAGTTAAAATGTCTAGGCACATAATGAGGAAAGCGGAAAAAGACATATTGTGAAGAGAAGGTACAAAGGAAAACACTGCATAACCTACTTAGTGAGCTTGAGTGAATGGATGTCGGAACAAGGTTTAGGAGAGATAACAAAAAGACAAAATTTATTAAAAGCTACAAAGGACAGGGAAGTTGTGGAGAGCTATGATCCCCAGAATCTTAAATGGACAGAGAAAAAGCATACACCTTAGGATGTTGGAAAACACACAAGAATTAATTACATTTTATTAAGTCAGCGGTTTGAAACGATTTTAGGCGTCTGACTATATTTCTTAGAAGGAGGTATTGCAATTACTTGCATTATTTACATTGTTTGAACTTTTGTCCTCATCTTTATTGCCATATTCGCGACGTATCCTCGAGAACACATGGCGCAATAGATAAAAGCGTTGATTGGATCCAGTGACCAAAGGAGTTGTGAGTTCAATGCCTGGCTACTGCAGTGGTGAACAAAAACTTGGATAGTTGAGTTAATGATAACTGAGACATCCGGAAAGGGTATGGCACGTGGAACTAGAACAATCTACCCTGGTTGACTAAATAAAGGGTTCAGTTCGAAATTTCAATCAACCTAAGAAGGCCGGAGGGTGCAACGACCGAAACATCTTGAATATGACAATGATGAGGACAACAATCCGAACAATGTAAATGATTTTAGGTGTTTTGTGAAATGATCAAATTTCAAGAATTTCCTACAACAAAAAAAGAAGACATCCTCATAAGGGATTAAAATATTGCCAGTTTTAGAGAGAGTAATTCTAAATATCACATTTCTACTGAGTGACGTCACATTTGTATAAACTGTCTGATGTTTTATATTGATTTTCTCACGATGGATATTGACTGGGGTGAATGCACTATCGATTAATTTGGCCTTATTTACACCTCTATCTGATGTTTAAATGACTTGAAATAATAACTTAGCTTGAAGATATTTTATTGGTACGTACGTAAATTCTATTAACCAAGTAATATGTTGTATATTATTACTTACAAGAGATTTGTAAGTAATAATCGAATGTCTCGCATTTGAATGCATATAGGA
This sequence comes from Acanthosepion esculentum, assembly GCA_964036315.1. Classification (NCBI taxonomy): domain Eukaryota; kingdom Metazoa; phylum Mollusca; class Cephalopoda; order Sepiida; family Sepiidae; genus Acanthosepion; species Acanthosepion esculentum. Next base: position 899,407 of record OZ038498.1, on the reverse strand, counting down.
AGAAGAGTGAACAAGGCAAGGACAGAAAGAAACTGCGAATAAGTTTCCTAATGGGTTTGTGCAAATCGATGGCAGAATATGAATATGGAGGAATGGTATAGAATTAAATGTTACTTAAAGCTACATATGACAGAAAGCTGTTTGTTTAGCGGCGTATCAACCTCTATGGGTTATTTAATGTTGAAATCTAAATATTTTGAACGCAGTGGCATGCCTTCAACTGCAGTTAAAATGTTTTCTTGGCTATTCTGCTATAAAATGTACTGGTAGCCATTTTGCTTGAAAATGTATTGTTGATAATTTGGCTGTAAAAAAATATTTTTATATTTTCATAGTGTTTGGTTTTTGTTGTGGTCATCACTATTTGTCCTAACTGAGATCCTAATAGTTTCTACCACGCCGACTCAGAGTGGACCTGAAAATAACAGCAATGAAGGAGTGGTTCCATGTTTCTCAAAATTTCTACTCTTCTTATCTTATTATGCTGCCCGGTGTAGTTTATCGTCATCCTCAGGAAGACAGAAAGTTGTGGGGGGCTACGATCCCCTCTATCCCGAAAAAACATAGCGGACAAATGACGCTGATTTACTACGGCTTTACGACTGGCCAATTCCAAAAGTTTTATGATGGATTGCTTCATTCATTCCTTTGTTTTTATGGCTTATCAATCTTTATAGTCGGTCGTTGGTCGTTTGGGGTTTTATGGCATATCGACCACTATGGGTTATTTAATGCCAGATCCAGAATTTACTAGATATATCAAAAACATATAGCTGGCAACATCATTGTTTCAAAAACGTATAGCTGGCAACAGCATTGTTTCAAAAACGTATAGCTGGCAACATCATTGTTTCAAAAACGTATAGCTGGCAACATCATTGTTTCAAAAACGTATAGCTGGCAACATCATTGTTTAAATTTAAAAAAAAAATTTTTCTACTGATTGACCCTAAGCCACCGCTTTCCATCACATTTCAGGAGTAAGGTGTTAGTATATTTAGTGTAGGGTTTGGGTGGGAAAGTTAATTGTAAGTTGTAGTTGTTTTGGGATGGGTTAGATGTGATGGGGCATGACATGACCAGCCAATTGATCGGATCGACGGCCTTTTGGTTGGACGTAGTTTATCGTCATACCCAGGACGCGGATGTAGTTTATGCTCATACCCAGGACGCGGATGTAGTTTATCGTCATACCCAGGACGCGGATGTAGTTTATCGTCATACCCAGGACGCGGATGTATTTTATCGTCATACCCAGGACGCGGACACACCTTGGGATTTCACTATTTTCCCATAGCTGGGACCCTAACAGGTGCTACCACCCCGGGTCAGGGTGGACCTGGGAACATCAGCAATTAAGAGGTGGTTCCACGCTCCTCAAAACCTCCTGATCAGAGGCCTTGCTGTTGGATGTAGTTTATCGTCTTACCCTGGACTCGGATGCAGTTTAACGTCATACCCAGGACGGTCAATCTTTATAGATTATTGAAGCCGAAGTATATTTTGGACTATAAGACTAATTTCTTTTTTTTTTGCCAGTGCATGAGCAAATTTTGAGAATAACAATAATTTTTCCAGATATAAGCCATATTTAAACCATAGTCGAAGGAGATGAATTCACAACATTCCCATGGGTATTTTCGCGTAACTGAATATAACGAACTCGACTGGAATTTGAACTCTCCGATTTCCTATTCCGGGTGACTACCTATTAAATTACCTGCGCACCTCCATATAAATGATGATGGTATTTCCTCTTTCCCTACCAGTTTGTTCGTCATGTCTTTTGAAATCAACCTATAACTCTAGCATTCAATTTGAGAAATGAAGGGACACTGCGCAGAAACACCGACGATCGTATTATGGTTTGATTATTCAGGAACATCTGCGGAAACATTAGCCTCCGAAACAACACAGTTTTGCATGTGTACTTCGCTTATACAAAATGAAATATTTCTTAGCTATCTTTAGGAATACATGATGGTTATACGACGTCATTACAATTTGGACAAAAATCAAAGCACAAATATATCCGGGATGGTGCCGCTCGTCATTAATTTTCAGCTTTGACAATGTCAAAAGTCTTTACGTTGCTTTGTGGGCGATGAATTCCAAATTCTAATTTTCTAATCTAGAAAAGAATCTGCAATGTCATTGATCCTAACCTGGCATCTCGGCTTCAAACAATTTACCACTGACGTAATGTAGCTTCCTTGTGGCATTTATATAATGGTAATTTTTCTGATTAATTTTCCTCTCTGCGACGTACACTTAGGCGCGATACTAGACTAGCGACCAGATCTCATCATTTTACAATTGAAATGTAATCGTTCTGTGCTAACATTTGTTTTTCTTTCACACTTCCCGCTTGTAGAAGTCTCTATTCCCTTCATGTTTCAAAGTCAAGTTTGGTCAACAAAAATTTAAATTCAATATCAATCGTTATTTTATGTCTTAATTTCTGTTCTCGTTCCTCAATAAAGCTTTTCTTATATTCTTCCACACTCAGTAACCCCAGTGCGTTTTAGTGACTTTATTGCCTTACTTAGGGGTGAAATGTTTAAAAAGAACAATAAAAAAAGATTTGAAAGTATCTGCTACTCTATCGCAGTTTCAGTGGAAATGTTCAAACGAGTTGCATTCCTTAGTTCCAGTAGTTCAGACCTTTACAGCTTAGTTCGACCATACCATGTACACATGGTCGAATTATGTTCATTCCATTCGTATTCCTTTTGCAAGAACGGCTGCTTAATGGAACAGACTCTCGAGAGGATGCTTTCCCGATCACCACAATCTTAACTTAAAATTAAATTTTGGGTCAAACATTATCTATCCTACATATCCTCATAATCTGCACTTACTTCCGCTAATATCTATAAAACTGCATTCAATATCCCTCTACCTTGAGTGCCTCTTTGACCATGTATTATAAGAACATTTGGTAAAAGGTTTTAGGGAATATTACATATCAGCTAATACTTGAAAATCTGTCCTTTCTTATTTAAGCCAGATTCTTCAACTGCTCTAGCCTCCATCTTTTCGTCTTTATTATCTTATCCCAACATTCCAAATGTTCTCCCCCCGACCTTCCATATTTACTGTCATACGGTTAAGTTTTGGTTATGGTACAATTCAACCTTTGACATCTTTTAGAATCGTTAACTTTCTGAAAATGACGAACGAAACATTTTATTCTGCTCAATAGAAGTTGTTGTTTTCTTATCTTTTGCTTTCATGTCCAGTGCCCTACAAGGCTCGAAGTCGTCTTCCTTAAAATACCGATTTGCATATCGATCTCTACATCTGTACTGAATCACCCAGAGATCACCTCATGTCTCGTACGAAAGAAAACCATTATTATAAGCATTTATATACAAAAATCATAATTTGAAATTGTAAGCACAAAACCAACAAAACCAACATTCTGTTCTGTGTCTAATATACGTGCAAACTATGCAGGTATATCCGTATATATCCGCGTATAAGGCGACCCTTAGATAAGATGAAATATAAAAAATATCACAAATAATCGTGAATTTATTTTATATCTGTAGGATAAGACGACTGCCTATTGATTATATAAAGATGATGTTATTGGAAATGTTGTTAATTACTGTATCCTTAGAAATTCAAAATAAACTAAATAACAAAACCGATTCTGTATCATTTTTTTCCTACACACGTCCCCTAAAAGTCCCATTGTTTTATTTATGTTTCATCACGTGATCTATTCTTCTTCTTCTTCTTCTTCTAAACAGTTACAAACAGCCTGGTAGACTATGGCCATTTACTTATATTTCATCAACAATCACAAAATACTGGCAATAATCGTACGATAATAGGACATTCCATTGCTGTGAAGGCAATCGTAACTCAACGTTTACGTTTTCTCAGCTAGTTTGCATGGATACAAGTTGATTTAATTGATATGGAATTAATCTTCGAATAGATTATGTCAGTAGTATATTAGGTAGAAATGGTTTTATTACTTTTACTATCAGTTTATTTGATAATGTGAATCTTTTCATGTCTGTTATTGGTTATCGCACCGAGGCCGAGGTTAGCCTAGCGACAAACATCACCCAGAATATAAGGTTTATTTTGTAGAATTGTAGTATAAGACGACCCCCACTTTGTAAGAGTGATTTTTGGGATTTAAACGTCATTTTATACGCAGAAATATACGATATAATTATTTCCTGAGCGTAAAAGTAGACGCTAACTTCGCCTGCCTAGCTTATGAATTCAACCCTACAACTTGTTTCCCAAAGATGAAATTTGCTTCCCTCTCGCTATTTTCATAGGAAACGCTAAGATTTTTTATTAATTTATTTTGCTTATAAACCTTTTGTATGTCAATTTAAATTCATCATTTTCTTTTTTTAGGAATTCTTTAGATAGTAAGGATTTTACTAATACATGCCCTACTAATTAAACCATATCTGGTGGAGAGAAGAAGGAAATTCATACTTTTGCCAATAGTATTTTTACATGATTTCACATAGCGAAGCCAACTCCGATTAACAATTCCAAGCCCTTATCCATTAAACCACCCATACATCAAAGCTTACAGCGCTTGGTATTCCCAAGCAGTCACCAATCTAGGTACTAACCAGGCTTGACGTTGCTTAACTTTAGGGATCATACGCGTACCGGTGTTTCAACGTGATGTGGCCATAATCTCAGACAAGCAACTTACCTTCGTGCCACTAGTTAAGAGTTTCACGCCTCCATATTACGTACACAAGGTTGAATCATCCTCATCCCCTTTGTCTTCCATTGGTAAGAAGGAAGTTTGACTTTAACAGCATTTTATTACTCTAAACTGTTACTTTATGAAACAAACTTACGAGCAGATGCTTCCCTGATCACTACGACCTGAAGCTTTTCAAGTCTTGTGTCAAACGTTATCTATCCTACATATCCTCATAATATACATCCTTTTTTCTTCCGTCACATTCAGTATTTGAATGTCTCCTGGCCTTTGTATTGCGTGCATGATAGTATAGAAAGTGTTTGTTGTTATCCAATAAATTTCCATTCCATAAAATTTAATACCATTACCTATATAACCATTATCAGAATATAATTATTCTAAGGCCAGTGTTACTTAAACGATTTCCTCCCACATACTCTTTTAATTTTTTGAGTGTACAACATAAAATAGTCGTCAGCTATTTCAAAGCTCCCGAGCTGCGTCCCAAGCATGTTCGCTGATTGGTCAATAAATATTAATGTGGAAATATGCATTTTACATTCTTGTGATCCTATTTTTAAACAGAATTAGGGTGAAGTCTGTGTGATCCTACTTTTGCACAATATATTTAAATAGTTATACTATTTAAATCTATTGACATTTTTCTACAATTTTTAACCATGTTCTACACACTGGATGTAAAGTGTCAGCCTTCTTACATGCTTGCATCAGCTTCTCAGGAAATTTAATGAAGATGAAGATACGTCCTTTACTAATCGATCATGGTGAAATTCGAACACAGATCTCATGGTTGGTAAGAAAACATTCTAACCACTAAGGAACTTTCTCATATATACACAGATCAGAAAAACAATTAAAAACGACCTAAGATATACATGTAAATATACTCACCGAAAAACAATCCTATATATATATATATATATATATATATATATATATATATATATATATATATATATATATATATATATTTCGACGTATGAGTGTCTTTCAGTTCAGTTTTTATGTTTATGTTTCGTATGAGACAACAGCCCACACGAGTGACATTCTGAAGGCTTGACTATCATATTATTATGTATTAGCCCGAGTTTAGTGTTGGTTCTTAATTCTCTCAGATGGTTGAGACGATTCTTTTTAAACTAAGTAGCAGATCTTTCTCCAGTTTATTCTGTTTTCAACAGGGAGTTCGAAATCCACTATAGGGATGTTTGCAGCATTTAAATTGTATTTAAGTTTGTCCTTGAAGCGTACCCACGGACGGCCTACATTACGCTTACCATTGAACGAAGACAGCATTTATAAATAGCATAATCTGACCCGTAAAGAAGTGTGGTGAAAATGACTGCTAGATAGACATTGATTTTAGTTTTCAGTGAAATCCCATGAACATCACATAGGCGATGATTAAGCTTCCCAAAGGAATTGGTTACCTTTGATATTCGGTTAACTATTTTGTCATCCAAAGTGGCACTTGAATTGACTTTGCTTCCTAAGTCCGAGAATGATTTCACATACTTCAGATTCTTGCTGCCAACTGTAATGGGAATGATTGGAAACGTATGGGCAGGTAGTTTTTGTTATACACCCTTCACCTGCTTAGGTGTAGGCCTTGGTTGATGGACATCTTCAGTTTTCTTTATGCTTATAGGTAATCCGAATGCGTTGTAAGCTGTGGGAAAACGATTGACGAGTGCTTGAGCTTCTTCAATTGAGGGGCGTCATCAGCAAACAAAAAATCACGAATAATGCTTACTCGAGTCAGCGATTTTACTTTAAAACGTTGATGGTTAAAGAGGCCACCACTTGTGAGGAATTCAAATTTCAAACCAATTTCATAATCACTAAAAGCATGGTGCAGGGTGACCGAAAAGAAGAGAGCGAAAAGTACAGGAGGCATGACATAACCTCGTTTTGTGGCATTTGTTACATCGAAGGTTTCTGAAAACTCTCCATTAGATAGAACAGATGAAACAAAATGATGACATTTAGCATACTTTTAGCTTTTTGAGTACTTTCCAGGGGTCACCACTGTTTACAGTGCCAAACGTATTGATCAGATCGATAAAGAAGGTATAGAATTCATGATTCTTCTCGCGAACTTTCTCAGAAACCTGACGAAGTGAAAAAATTATATCAATTGTTCCACGACTTGCACGAAAACCACATTGAGATAGATGTCGTCAATGAGATATTTGATTATTTTGTTGAATATATATATATATATATATATATATATATATATATATATATATATATATATAGTGAGAGAGAGAGAGCGAGAGAGAGTGTGAGTGAGAGAGTGAAACTGAAAAAGAAAATCCTATAACAATATGCCAAAGATAAGCCTTTGCAATTCTTAAGTGTTTCTGTCACGGTAATCAAACATTTAATGGCATCTTCCTGGCAATACCAGTAAACCGTCGACTTAATTAACTGGGATTTGTCAAAAATTGGCTTACATTGCATGCACATTCCGAAAAATGGTTATAATTGGCCAGCCGTGATATTATCACTTATTGTTGGAATTCCACTGTCAATAGGCGTTAGAACTACTGCCATTGCCGGAATTTGTTCGCCGAATTGGCAACGAGGATCTCTTTTGGCAGATAAGTCAACGAATATAAAGACAGAATGGGTATATGTGTTTGCCTGTCTTTAAAATATCATGGAACAAAAGAATCAATATCTGTCTACATGTAAAAATCGAGAGCCAAATTCAGATTACAATAGATAGATAGATCTGAACAGACTTTGTTTCCTCCGCCACACACACACACACACACATCTATCTATCTATATAAGGTTGTCTCTTATCAAATTATTTAATTTATATATATATATTTATATATATATATATATATATATATATATATATATATATATATATATATATACAGACATACATACATTATGTGTATTTGCGTAAAAATATTTAATTTATACAAGTGAAACAATTTGTTAAAGAATATTTTTACTTACATTTACTCTATGCCGAACCTTTTATCTGGCTTCCGTTATACATTTAAGCATAAAAGAACGATATGATAATAACGCGATCTGCCACGTTCAAACACATATTTTGAAAACGATAAAATTCTTATGAAATTGAAACAAGAATCTATGATAAGGACTTATCAAAGCCGAAAGTGATAAGACGTTGGATATTACATATTGAAATGTGCAACAAAAAACAGGAAAATGTTCTGAAATATAGAAAAATACCAAATCTCTAACAAAGAACCTGAATATATACAGTGTAAGGAGAAAAGTCCATATAAACATATTTCGCAAATCCTTCGTTTTTTTTTAGTTATTATGTTTACGATAGATTGAGTTAACTGCGAAGTTTCTGTTTAATAATGGCAGGATAATCATATCGTAAGCAGGCAGATATGATTTTTACATACGGCAGCGCACGGCTGTACTAAATTGCGTTTCCAGACCGGAGGTAGCCGAATCATCCAGCCTTTGCTGCTGCTTATCTTCGCGTTGCTGAGACAGGACTCGTAGAACTACAAAATAACAATCGAGTTATAACGAACGCCTGGCTACAAAGAACATATTCTATAGTCGGGTATATATATATATATATATATATATATATATATATATATATATATATATATATATATATATATATATATATATATATATATAAAAGTGAACATTGAAGTCAACACTCAGAAGCAACAGGCTGTTTCATACTAGACGTAATCGTATTGCCGCACTTGACGATTGCGTCTAGCAGAAAACAGCCTGTCGCTTTTGAGTGTTGACTTCAATGTTCACTTTTATATTTATATTTACATACGCTCTATCTCTGATATTGAGCACTTTATCCCATAAATATAGCACACCTTAAAACTATATTTCTTCAGATATATATATATATATATATATATATATATATATATACTGCCACCTATACAACAACCGTAGCAACAGTGGTGAGTCTCAAGTAAGACAGACAGCCTTACGGAGTTTATCACTGTTCAGGTCGCTTTTTACTTTTACTTAGATAGGTTCTCATGTCAGGTCAAGAGAACCGGCTCACTTCTATTAATTAACCGTTGCTAAGGGCAGAAGAGACGTATTCTTACCTTTCCTAATTTTATTAGTGTCAATGAACTTAACAAACTCGAACGGAACTCGAAAACGGATCGTCGATTTTTCTTTCTATTTTCGTCATACGTTACTCTGCTCACACATTGATATTAAATAGGTTTACATTTTACTTAAAGTAAAGCGTTTGAAATGTCTCCTCTTCAAAATATTGTTGGCATTCGTTTTGTCTTTTTTATGGAAAATATAAATAGTTTCATAATATTGGCTCCAGTATTTGAAACAAAAAAAAAAGTGTTAGCATAAAAAGGAAAAAAATCTACAGCGTCATTGAAAAAAAGAATACAATTCGAAAGATAAGCATGAAATTGATACTGGCAGCAGTTTTCCGAAATGTGTTAACCTCTATTGTCTTTAAAATCGATTGATGTGGAGGGTTGATAAGCTATATGTTAATTTTTAATGTACCGATCACCTCTTTCGCTTCAGAAACATTTCCACTCCTTCCTAAGATGCGTGTCTACAGAAAACGGTGCTATATTTCGGAGTACAATAGGTGGGAAATGTGAAAAAAAACAGTTCGAGTAGAAGTTGCATTTAACTATACTAACAGTAAAATGGTGGGACCTAGATGAAAATCTAGTAGCACGTCGGGGCACCAGGAAAAAAAAAGCTCGTCGAAGGATGCCACGGCGCGTTTTATTTTACTTAATATCTTCATTTTTCTTTGCCATATTCAAAAAGAAAAAGACTGACAAATTTTAAACTTTGAATTTCAAGTGATAAAACACAGACACAAAAACAAAAAGTAACTAAATGTAATCGGCTAGACTATATATCCAAACACATATTTAAGAGGAAAAAATTAAATGTAAATTTACTGTATCCCCTTCCATTCATGCTTATGTGTAGTCACATCAACGTAAACATCGATTTTGTCCAATGAAGTCCCAAAGGACGAAACACGACACATAAAAACTTTTTCCGCTTTATCATAGATTTTCCGGAAATTATTATGATTTATATACTTTTTTGCCATATATATATATATATATATATATATATATATATATATATATATATATATATATCGTTTTTCAATAGATATATCGTTTTTGAATATATATATATATATATATAATTTTTCAATATATATAATATATATATATATATATATATATATATATATATATATATATATCTGTTGTAATAGCAAAATTGTTCAAATCGTATAACAGCATGGGGATAATTTTTCATTACACAAAATGTTTAGTATAAAACGCAATAAACTAATTGAGTTACATTACATTCTCCTAGGTTTTTATATAAGACGTTTAACTACCTTGGCATCATTTGTCGTGTGAATCACTGAAAAATCCTTTGACTTATTCTGCTAGAAAGAGAGCAGGTCAAAATCATTTTGGTTCAGAATCACTGTCTTCCCAACTGACCAGTGGTGAGGGGAAAAGGTCATTCAGGCCTTTAGTAATGGTACCAACATTCATACACTGGTTTAGTTCTTCAAAGTCCATTCAAGAAGTATCAGGAGAACAGTGAACAAGTTTAAAAAGTAGGAAGAGTAGAGAGGAAAAACTGGAAGAGGTCACAACTGCAACAGGGATCATCATTTCGACTTAGACCTAAATATATTCTTATTGTTCAAAGTAGAGTCCAATAGTGTTATAAAAACTTCAGAAAATTCCAGTAAGATATTTTTAATCATTTCTAAGATACAATGGTCCAAAGCTTAATCTATTTTTGCTGCTGGATTTAGCCTAAGCCTGGCCCAAATCCCAGGCTGGAAGAAAACAACTATTCAAGAACTGAAATCGACTCCCGCTTTCGGTGACTGTATGGAGTGACGTCACGAAGTGGTCGTCATGTGACCACGGGACTTATCTTCCACCAAAAGGAGGTAAGCGCTTTAAGTATCCCTACAAAACTATTAATGATAGAGAACAGTACAAGAACAAGAATTAAGAATCCAGAAGATAACGATTGGCATTTCATTTACATTTCTGAAGATCAAAGCTAACTAGGAAGCAAGAAACTGGAAGAACTTTTTACAAGCGAGAAGTGCGATAGAAGAAACTGTTGGCGCAGAACTTGCGGTTACATCTATCCATTTGTATTTGAAAATGATGAGACCTTGCTGCCAATGTTGTACTGTATTTAAATTTATAGTCTAGGTACAATAGAGGAAATGTTACGAAATATGTGATGTTCAAAGGAAAATGGAAACAAAAAGGTCACGTTTGCTTAGAATCCTAAGGACATAGTTGAAATTTCTGGCATGCATAATGCGGAAAGAGAGATTACAGAATTGACCATCACAGAATATATCGAAGAACAGATCATTCTGGGTATGACGATAAACTACATCCGGCAACAAGGCTTCTGATCGGGAGGCTTTGAGGAGCGTGAAACAACCTCTTAATTGCTGTTGTTCCCAGGTACACACTGGTCCTCGGTCGTAGCACCTGTTAAGGTATGGGTAAATTGTTAACCACCAAACTTTGGTCAAATCACTATGAAAGTATAAAAATCTATTTTTATAGTAAAAATTACCAGCAATACATTTTACTAAAAGAATTACTAATGCTCCGAAGATAATTAAAATTCGGCGTTAAATGACTCATGAAGAGTTTTATGTGCCGTAAAACTAACCAAACCATAAGAACAGAGAAAAACCACAGACCGGCTCCGAAGGTGTGGCCGAGACACAAGTGCATATGAACAGGTGTCTGCAACAGAATTTCGCTAGAACATTGCTCACGGACTTGCTCGCAAACGAATGGTCAGCCATAATTTATCATTAAAATATTGGTAAATAGAACATCTGTATATGTAGTAAATAGAAATGTCGAATTTCGAAGTAAAATATCTTATAGTAGAATTATACGCTTGGATGGCGTATAGATGGCAGTTTCAGTCAGTTTAGACATTTTGTCGCCAGTTGTCCCAGCTTACATTAAGTCTTCCTTTACAGTTTTCTGCATTAATTTAACCTTCCTCCGTTCGTTCATTTATTTTGGTTGGCAAACGAATATTAAGATCATGTCAAAATAACTGAGGTGTAATTTCAGAAATAATATTAAACGTGACAAGCAATAGATAACAAGTCGTAGACAAATTTGAATGTGTTAGGCGAGAACCAGTTTAGTGGGAAACATCCAAATATGTTATTGGTTTAAACTCTTCAGTACTATTCTGCAACATAGAGCTTCTTATTTACACTATTTACATTGTTCGGACTGTGTGCCACGCTCTGAGTAGCATCCTTGTAGATATAATTGACCAATTAATAGGAAGTCACCTTCATATGTCCGAAACCCCACTCACTTTGTTCAAATAATCAAAGTTGCTCCCAACCAGTCCAACCAGATGGTGAGCCTGGATGTGGTTTGTTCATCTAGGTACCCACGGAGGAGGCACTATCGTTAGTCAGGAACAGACTGGCCTCGGACTCATCCGTAGGAGGATGGACCAATATACCAATAGATAACCTAATGAAGATGCTGACTTTCTGGGCACAAAAAACACGCCTCGGAATGTTATCAAACATATATCGGCAAGATGAAGGCTTGACAATGGGCTTGCTATTATTACCAGCAATGGCAAACCTATATATTGAATACTTCGAAGAAATGGCATTAGGATACACATCACTAAAGCTAAACCTATGGCTAAGATACGTAGATGACACCTTCAAACGCTAGCCACAACAGGAGAGGTTCAGCTACTACGAAATCATGTGAACTCATCATCAATACAATTCAGAATGGAGAAGGAAAACGACAACAAACTAGCATCCAGGGATGTACCAATATTTCGAACAGAGCATGGTCTCAAGACATCCGTATACCTCAAGCCAATATTCACCGGACGTACCTCAACTTCAACTCCCATAACCTATACAGTTTAAAGAAAGGTCAGATAACTGACAAAAATAGGAAAGACCAGATCCCGTTGGAGCAAGTGCCATTAAAACATGCTTACACCGACAAATTTGGTGACGTTACAGTCATTTCTCGGATTAGCGAATTATTATAATATTTATATGTTAGATATGTGAAAGTTGCGAGTACCTGTGAATAATTTATTTAAGAAGTATATGAAATGGAATTGGTCGGCGGAATGTCAAAGAAGTTTTTGAAGGAATTAAAAAAATACTAACTTCAGAGTTATCGCTGAAACATTACGACCCACAGTGACAAATAATATTAACGTCGGAAGAGAGCGAATACAGCATAGGAGAGATACTAGGCCGTAAATTCGAAGGCGGTACAAGAAAAGCCGTGGTTCAAGCTTCAAGAAGTTTGATAAATTCAGAAAAATGCTACAATTAAATGAAACGGGAGCGTTTTATATAATATTTGCTGTAAAGAAATTTCACAGGATGATATTAGGAAGAAAATGCATACTGCAAACTGATCATCATACATTATTAAGTATATTCAGTTCTAAGAAAAGGATTTCCTCACATACTGACTACAGCGGTGAGCTAAGATTTTATTGAACTATGATTTCAAGATGGAATTTCTATCGTCAAAAAAATTGAGACACACATAAATCAAAATTCATTCTAAAAATATACGTTTATTCAGGAAACTATGAATGACGTTAAGTTGAAATGGAGTAAAACTAAAATTAAACGTTGTAATATAGCATTTTCTATTTGTGATAGAGCACTTTTGTACGTGGAAAGAGTAGAAATTTTGTTATCATTAAAAAAAATGATTTTGAAAGAATTATACGTAGGACATCTGGGAATAGTGAGGATGAAGTCCCTGATGAGAAGCTACGTTTATTGGCCAAAGTTGGACAAAGCTATTCAAAATACAGTTAAAAAAATGTAATGGCTGAATTCAGTAAAATCACCACCTCTAAATTAGCAGCCATGACCGAACAGGGATAAGACCGTGAACAAGACTACATATGGACTTTGCTCTACCACGAAAAGATTCATAAAATTTAATTGTGATCGATAGTTTTACAAAATGGCCTGAGGTATTAAAGATTAAACGACCTAATACAGCAATAACGATTAAATTCTTACGTGAACTTTTGCAAGTGTTGGAGTATCTGACAGTTTGGTAGAGGATAATGGAAGTCAATTTAATTCTAGTGAATTTTAAAATTTCTGCAAAAACTGCGCGGTTAAACATTTGACAACGCCAATTTATCATCCGAGATCGAATAGTAAAGCTGAGCGCATTATTGGCACCTTCAAAAGGAAATTAATATATGCTTAAGGTTTGGAGGGTGAAGAAACAGCACTCCAAGAATTTTTGAGCGTATATCGAATGACGTCAAATGCGAACGTCACCGCGAAAATTTCACCTGCAGTGCTCATGTTTGCTAGGAAAATTAGATCCATTTTTAACAAATTACTGACAGGGAATAAAAAGGACATTCTTCATTTTGAAACTCCTGGATAATTTAAAATCGGAAATAAAGTGTTCTTTAAAAGCTTTAAAGCCGGAAAGAAAAATTACGCATTGTCGAAAGTTTACAATTTCAACAGAGACATATAAATCAATTAAGGTCTAGATATGCACAGAATATGAATAATAAGTGCAATTTAATTCACCGATGGAATACTTTACGATACTTTTAAAGTACCTATTCCTAAAAGCAATATAACAATACAACGATAGGGTAAGCGAAAACGTAATCCGACTCAAAGGTTGGAAGTGGATTTATGTCAAAAAAAGTATCGAATAAAGAATGTACATACCTAAAAAGTGGGGTGTTGTGGTGATGGACACACTTCTCCCGATTATGACTTAGACTCGTCCAAATAACATATATACTGACGCCGAAAATCGGCAGCTGAGACCTAGCCGGGAGCGAGCCTTATATACTTACTATTCAGTAAGAATACGTCGACTCCAAGTGACATTATATTTCATGGGTGTGTTATCTCCATTCAGTGGAATACAAACATAACAGAAAGACAGAAAAGTAGACGTATTTAGCGTCTCCTGCTGATATCTCATAAATAATGGATTGTTCAGTTGTCATCGCATAAGAAGACAAAATACATAACAAAGATGCTATTTGATTTCAAATGCAAAATGAAAGACGGGAAGCTAGAAGTGTTTAACGTCCCTTTCTGTGAAATGAAAAAAAATTGTTAATTCCACATCTTTTCATTTATATCCGCTTCTAAAAATGACTACCAGCATTTATATTTATGATTGTTATTGCAATATTTTCTTAAAGTTGTTAAGCTCAAATATTTAACGATGCGACAGAATTTCTACAGATATTTTATTGTCGTAGAGCTCGCCATGAGATTATTCAATCATTAACAGAAGAATTAAGATTCATCACAAAATTTAAAATAGGAAAACCGTGAAATTAAAGAACGCTAAAATAATAGTTAACAAAGAAATTATCAAACCTAAAAAAGAGAGATGTGAAAGAAAGAAAGAATTAAGCAAAAACAGATTTAGACAAGGAAAGAGGTAAACAAAGAAAGAATTAAACAAAAAAAGAAAAAATTAAGCAAAGAAAGAAAGATTTCAGCAAAGACATGCAGAGTTAAGCAAAAAATAACCAAAGAAAGATATCCCCCTTATTTTCCCTGGTACTTCTTGTCGAAGCTTTTGTCTCCTCACTATCTTACGGATTGTCTAAATATTGGAGATCTCGACGGACGGGCTTTTCGATCTTTCAGGATATGTTATTTTCCTATAACTTAGCAACAATCTAGGAAGAAATGTTTCTATCTTTTCTTTCCGTTGTACATATATTAGGTTGGTGCAAAAATAATGTCGTTTTCTCACATGAAGTTGAACGTCAAAAACGACATTATTTTTGCACCAACCTAATATTTTCAATCCGTTTTTTAGTTTCTAGCATCCTTTTTGCTAATCCATTTGATTTCGGATGTTACGGAGGTTATCTGATTTACATCCGATTTTGTTCAACCATTGGCATAGTTCCTCATCATAGAACTCTGGGAAGTTGTCAGATACTAGCGTTTTCCGGATTCCATTTTTTTGAAAATATGATCCGTAATGCTTGTTTCACGGTCGAACATCGTTTGTTGGAAATCTGTATTATTTCTGGCCGGCCAGAATACGAATCTACCAATATTAGTAATAATCGCACTTCATTAACATGAACATGATCCATGTGTACACAGTCCCAAGGGTGGGACTCTTTACGTCTTGTTTGTGATTTTGTCTGTCTAAATTTTCTTCTGTCATTGCACATTTTACCGCCTTTTACGTATTCTTCAACATCTGCAGAATAACCTGGTCACCATGCTTCTAGCGTTAATCTCCTTTGTGTAGACGTCATTCCGCAATGAACATCGTCATGAATACTTTTCATAACTTTGCTCTTTTGCATTGCAGGTTGAACCACGTCTCCATTGCAAATTACACCATTTTCCACAGTTAACTTGTGTTTAAACTCTTTAAACGCCTTTCTGTCTGTGAGCAATTATTCCACTTATTTTTCATCCTGAAATATATACTGTTCAATATGGGATCTCGCTTCGACAAAATATTAGTTTCGACTCAGTGTAATAAAGTATCTTAGAATTTTTCCTCGTTTTTCTCACTTTCAGAAGTAGTAAACACCAGTCTCAACAAAGCGTCTACATGCAGAATGGTATCAAAGCTAAACGCCATTAACATTAAGGCCCATCTTAGAATTCTAGAAGATGAAAATTCTAGAAGTTTCTTCCTAGGATTAAATATGAATTCTAAAGTTCTGTGGTCGGATCTTAGCAGGAATTTCCTTCCAATCAAAAACAGACGAGCTTTGTTTGTCGTCTATATTATAGGCAAGGATTATTTCTCAATATTTGAGTAGTTCAATTCGGCTTTTGACATTTTTCTAAAAAGATACATAACAGGATGACTAACTAGAGCTAATATTACCGAAATTGAGTGTTCACTGGCGTCAGTTGTTACTACTAACTCCTTTCTAATATCGAATATTTTTACTACTGGCTTCTTTGCCAGAACAGATTTTAAATTTTCAAATGCTACTTGTTGTTCTTTTGTCCAAATAAATTCCGTATTCTTTTTTCTTAAAGTAGAAAATGATTCTGTCAATTATGAATATCGCTCTATATATCGTCTGTAGAAATGTTCTTTTTTGTTCTTCAGCTTTTAATATTTTGTCAATTAATGATTGGTCTGGTGATATGCCGTCGTTAGATATGAAATATCAAAACAAAAGAAGATATATCTTCTTAGTGTTGTGCACACATTTTATTTCGTTGTTAATCCAGAATTTTTTAACTTATTCATAACCCTACTGGTTTTCCATTTCAATTCCATCATCCTGGTAGCATATTATATTCTTTATATCGTTTCC
Organism: Acanthosepion esculentum; assembly: GCA_964036315.1. NCBI lineage: Eukaryota > Metazoa > Mollusca > Cephalopoda > Sepiida > Sepiidae > Acanthosepion > Acanthosepion esculentum. Next base: position 882,285 of record OZ038498.1, on the reverse strand, counting down.
AATATCTTGCGTGTTATTCCTTTGCGTCTTTAATTCCATCCGGCATTCTTTTCTATTTTAACAAGCGTGTTTATTGTTGTTATTTCTTTAAATTTTTCGTCAGTTGGTATTTGATGGTATACCGACTTTAGATAAGCTTTAGAGAGTGTTTTGTTTAAAAGCCTATTCTATATTGGGGATATATGAGTCTGCTTATGTTTTCTGGTTTACACCTATTTTGTAGTTATCCCAAATGCGCAGAACCCCATCCTTCTTTCATAAAATTACTAACGACGAGGTCCATTCGCTCCCTCCTGGTGGAATTCTTTGAAGTAAATCTTGTTCCATTAATCTTTTTAGTTTTTCCACAGCTATTAGATGGACTGACAGTGTTCTTTCTTCAAAATATGAAGGGGAGACATTTTCCTTTAGTGTTAACTTTGCTTCATAGTTTTTTAACATTCCAGTTTCTTCTACCTTGACTTTGCTTATTAATTTTGTCGAATTTACCATAAATACATCATTTCCTTTTAGACCGTGATTCTTTTCACAGCTTGCCACCATATTTGATAATACGTAAAACTTGTTTTTTTAGTTCCACGTAGGCTTCACAATACGGTATCGTTTTTCTAACGGATCCGTCGAACTGATTCACTTGTTTTTTCTTTAATATTAGTTTCTTCCTGAAAGAATTAAACAAAGACAGACAGAAGCAAAGAAAAAGCTAAACAAACAAAGGATTAAGCACAGAATTAAAGAGTTAAGCACAGAATTAAAGTGTTAAGTAAAGAAAAACAGAATGAAGCAAAGAAAAAGCGAATTAAAATTGTTTATCGTAAGAAGGAAATGTAAAATGAGAGCTGATAAAGAATAAGACAAAAATAAAAAAGTGAGAAGGGAATTTGAAAGAAAAAATAAAAAGAAAGAAAGAAAGAAAAACATGCTGTAACAGCAAAATTGTCCAAATCTTGTAACAGCATGCGATAATTTTCCATCCCACAAAATGTTTAATATCTAATAAATACTAAGATAATTGAGTTTCTTCTTCCTGGGTTTTCAGATAAGACGCTTAGCCACCTTAACAGTATTTGTCGTAAGAATCACTGAAAAACAAACTTTGAGTTATTCAGCTAGAAAGAGAACAGGTTAATATCGTTTTGTGTCAGCAACACTATATCTTCACAACTGACCAATCGTAGAGGAAAAAGATAATTCAAACCTTCAGTAATGGTACCAACATTCCTACTCTGGCTTCCACATTCAAAGTTCATTCAACAACCATGAAGAGTAAGGTGAATAAGTTTAAAATAGAGGGAGCAATAGAGAATAAAACTGGATCAGGTTGGCACAACAATAAGATGGATCAACATTTCATCTTTGAGGTAAATACATTCTTATTGTTCAAAGTAGAGTCCAATAGTGTTATCACAGATGACGATTTCCGACAGATCATGCACACACTATCTGACAAGATACGAACCTGCGTTCTCCTTGGCAAAGGGGACCGTCATTAGATCGGACGTACTCTAGACCGAGAGAGCTACAAAATCAGAGCCAACATGGCAAGGTTGAATAATGTCTTTAAGCGATTTTTTTTATCATAGACCTTCGAAATTTTATGCCCAGTTTCGTATCCAAACATAAACAAAGCAATTTTCAAAAGAAGTAATGGATTTTTGAATTTTTTAATCCGACAAACATTTCTCACTTTATATATTATTTTTAGTAGATACACGTATTTGAGTAGTCGCTAAATTTATTTATTAAACAGTATATTTATTTATTTTCGTCTACGGGCTCGTATTTATCTTATTAGACAAAATATACGTTACCCGACAGAACGCATATTTTTCTTCAATAGGATTTCTCATACATACACGCGCACACACACAAACATATATATATATATATATATATATATATATATATATATATATATATATATATAGCTCTCCCGTCGAACTCGACGTATGAGGGTCAGACAGATCAGTTCCCAGAAACTGAAAGCCCGACAGCCACACAGGATTTGATTATAGTGGTGAAGGCTTTGTGCAGGGCCATCCACACTTTTTGGAGGAACGAATAAAGGGAAAATCAGCTACAGTTGCACCGAGAACATGGCACATATAATAAAAAAGCACAACAGAAAAATTATTAACAAACCACACGAACAAATTAAACCCACGTGCAACTGCAGAATAAAAAACGAATGTCCCTTAAACGGTAATTGTTTACAAAACAACGTAATCTACCAAGCCACGACAAAATCAGCAGATAATGAAGAAAAGGTATACATAGGAGTAACCGAAGGACCATGGAAACAAAGAAATTATGTACACAAAATGTCTTTCACAAATAGTAAATATGCGAACAGCACAATGCTTTCTAAGTATATCTGGGAAATAAAAAACAAAACACACACCACACCAAAAATATCTTGGAAAATAAGGAAAAAATCATCAGCCTACAACAACCTATCAAAAACTTGCAAACTTTGCTTGGAGGAAAAAATAGCTATCATTACCTTCCCAGATCAAAATAAATTATTAAATAAAAGATCCGAGCTAATCTCAAAATGTAGACATGAAAACAAATTTTTACTACGTAACTTAAAATAGAAAAATAAATAAATATATAAACAAAAAACAATAAAATAAGCAAAATAAACTACTCCAAACAAATCACAAAACCACACCTGTTAGAATATGCGAAATAAAATCAAAACAAAAGAACGGACGAAAGTTATAACTGTTATACAAATAAAAATAAAAATAATAAGCAAAACAATTTGACCCAAATAAATAAGCGAACATGCGATTTCCGGTAAATGGCGGCCATTATAGACTACCAACAATAAGCTATATAAACAATTTTTTTTACTACGTTAACCAAAAACACCGATCAAAATAAAAGAATAAATAAATAAATATATAAGATAAAAAATAAAAATAAAAAAACAAACAAAAAAACAAGCAAAATAATTTGACATAAATAAATAAACAAATAAGCGACTTCCGGTAAAAGTACCCGCCAAAATATACTACCCATAATGCACCACTGACCCTTATATAAACAGCCGAGAAAAATAACAGCACTAGTCACCTGACGATTGCACTAGCATGAAACAGACTGTCGCCTCCAAGTGCTGACTTCCATGTCCACTTTTATATTTACACACTCTCTATCTCTGATATTGAGCACTTTACCCCATAAATATAGCACACTTTAAGACTATATTTCTGCATATATATATATATATATATATATATATATATATATATATATATATATATATATATATATATGTGTGTAATTTTATAAAGGAGAATAGGACAAGTCCGCTAAGTTTCAGTTTCTTGCATTTTTATTTAAATAATTTGTTTTTCATATCTTTTTTCCATATATATTTTTGTTATTTAATATTGCTGAGTACAGGCTATAATAAATAGATATAGTTAAATATAAAATACCTTCTTAAAGAGACCTAGCTAGAGAGATCGACAGAAAGTCCTGGCGAGAGAGATAGACAGAAGAAAAATGAGAGACAGAAGAAATCTTGATAGAGAGATAGATAGTTGAGACCTGGCTAGAGAGATACACAGAAAAAGACCTGGCAAGATATAAATAGAAAAGGCCTTGCTAAAGAAACAGATCGAAAAGGTCTGGCTAGAGAGTTAGACAGAAGACCTGGCTTAGAGAGATAGATAGAAAATAACACTCTAGAGAGATAGACAGAAGAGACCTGGCTAGAATGATAGACAGAAGAGACTTCACCAGAGAGATATATAGAACATACTTGGCTATATATATATATATATAGATAGATAGATATGAACAGACTAACATAGATAGATAGATATGAACAGACTAACATAGGCAGATAGATAGGAACAGACTAACATAGATAGATATGAAAAGACTAACATAGATAGATAGATAGATAGATAGTTAGATAGTTAGAAAGAAAATACTTGGTTTGAGAGATAGAATTATTTATGTTTGCATGCATTTTAATTTCTAAAATATATAACGTATATCAACGATCTGGGTTTTGCCTGTGATATTCTTTTATACGTTTCCTATTTGTTTCCATTTTTTTCTTGCCTAGATGCTTATATCCTCAAGCTGCTAACGGAGACATTTTTCTCCTCATTTCTCGTCAAGTTTTCTGATTTATATTCTTCCCTCTATTTATTTTTCAATATTTCCAAACATAAAATCTAACAACTTGACAATTTATTGAGCAAATATTTTGAAACCTATCGAATCCCCACGCAAAATTGTTATTGAACTATCTCTTATTCACTTGTTTCTTCTTTATTGACTTTCGTTTAAATTTCTTTATATGCGCTTTAAAAAGACAGGTGGAACATAACTGTCATATTTGTCTACACCTTTTCTCGGGTAACAAATATTTATATTGAAATAACAAACAGTTTTTTTATCACTACTTAAAACTGAGCTATGTATTGTTTATATATATATATATATATATATATATATATATATATATATATATATATATATATATATATATGTGTGTGTGTGTGTGTGTGTGTGTGTGTGTGTGTGTGTGTGTCTGTGTGTGTGTTATTCGAAAATTGTAACATGAATATGTTATAAAATCACTACAAAAATAGCCATTTTGTTTCAACACTTCTGGTGTCTCATCAAATGATGATGTTGAATGTAGAATAAAGAGTTTTAAAAGGTTCAAAACAACCAAACACTCCTCGATAAGGGAAACGCTATTATATGCTACAATGATCAGTCAAAATAGAAGTATATTAAAATTCATAAAACTTGACAACGAACCTTGGACCATAAACTTTATTTCAGAACCAAGCTATCAACAGGTTTTATTAATCCTACCAGAGAGGAGATCGGCAGAAACAGCAACAACCATTTTGGAGAAAACCAACTAATCCATTAAAAGCACCCTTGAACACTTACAGTGGATTAATACTCCGGATGTTATCAACTGGTTTACTAGTATCCAAAATAAAGACAACTGCACTTTTATACAGTTCGACATTATTTACTACTATCCCTACATATCTAAAGATCTGTTCCCTTTGGCCTTGGAGTTCGCTCAGGAATACTCTAATATTTCTGAGAATTTTCTGGATGTCAACCTAGACCTTAATAAGAGCTCTTTCTAACCTTATATGAAAGTTAATTGTAACTCGGTATATGTACCGCATAATTCCAACCACCCCCTTGTTATTAAGCACATAACCTCCTCTTTTAGCAAATAGGTTTTTAATAAACATAGTAAATTTCATAATACTTCCATTAAAAATAGTGGCTACAAGGGTACTACTATTGAATATAGAAAACCTGTTAATTATGACCACATTAAGAAAAGAAGATCCAGGAAGATCATTTGGTTAAATCCCCTTTTCAACATATTGGTAAAAAATAAACTAGGACATTAATTTCTAAACCTTATCGAAAAACATTTCCGCGACCCCGGAATAATCCACTCAGTAAAATATTCAATTATAATACCCTTAAATTAAGCTATAGTTGTGTTGATAACCTGGAAAATAATAACAAATAAGAAACATAATAACAGAGTCTTCAAAAATTATAAGGACTCAAAAACTTGACTTGCAACGAGTAAAACTAAGTATAATGACACTAATAATAACTTGTGCTATTGTAGGAATCCTAATAATTGCCCGTTACAGAATAATTGTTAAACTAGTTCTCTAGTTTATCTTAGTACAATTTCTATACTAGAAAAAACCAATATTAAAAGTATTTACACTGGAAGAACTATGAATACATTCAAAAAACGTTCGCGTGGACATGTGCAATCTTTCAACAATAGTGATCATAAATATAAGGTTTCATTGTCCAAGTATTGTTTGAGAAAAACAAGACACCTACTGTGAAAACGAAAATTAATTAAGAGAGCTAAAGCATGTAATTCTCTATATGTCCCTTGTTATTTATGTCTTAATGAAAAATTTGAAATCATTAGATTTAAAGACAAGATCCATCTATAAATCAAAGGAATGAACTCATTGTTAACGGTAAACATAGCTCAAAATTCAACTTACTATAGGGGTAGTAATATTTTTGTCGATAATGCAATGTTATTGTAAGTTTAGTAGGTTTTTACCTATATTATCTGCTAATCCTCTTATCTATGTACATATATGTATGTATACGTTCATTATGTTGTTTCTGTCTGCACATGTCCGCACATGTCTGCACATGTGTGTGTATTTTATGGATAGATGTGAATGTGCGCATATATATATATATATATATATATATATATATATATATATATATATATATATGTGTGTGTGTGTGTGTGTGTGTGTATTTAAATATAAATATAAAAGTGAACATTGAAGTCAGCAGTTAGATGCGACAGACTGTTTCATGCTAGACGCAAACGTCAGGCCACGATGTATGTATTTATATATACATATATATATTATAAAGGCAAGAGGTTTGTGTTTTCAGTCTCCCGACCTGCAATATATTTCCACATATTATTAAAAGGAATTAATGTTTCTTATTTTTCGATGTTAAATATTCTCGATATTAAGCATTCTCTTTTTGTATATTTGTGACCCATATATTTGTACTCGTGTATGTGTACTCATACGTATATAAGTATAGATGAGGTATTTTATATTTTTGTGTGCTAATGTGTTATCTTTTTTTATATATTAGCTGGTTTTATTTTATTTTAAGTGGTGCATTTTGCCTGGACATTGGAATTTAGTGTTTTTTTTATGTGTGTATGCGTATACATTTATTTTTTCTATATATTTAATTGCCTTTTTTCTTTCCGTTGTTCATTGCCGAATATTTGTTTTCCTATTCTACCCCTCCTAAATTTTATCTATTGAAGCCTCTTTTTATCTATATATCTTTGCCCATGTATGCAATATTTTAAGTCTGTTTGCCTTCATTTACTAACACTTTCACACTTGAATCTTTGTGGGTGTGTATATGCCTATGTATTTATTAATATATGTGCGTATGATTGCTTATATATGCCTTTCAGTGTATGTATATGTTGTCTAATTTTATATTTGGGAAGGTCATGGGCATCTATTTCCTGTTTCGTTTGTGTTTTTGCGTGTCTATATATCTAAATATGTCTACGTGTTTGTGTATTATAAACTTATTGTGTATGTATTGTCATTTGCTATATTTCGTCCTCCCCTGCTCATATCAACAATTTAAAAGTATCCAAGTTGTGACAATGTTTTACATCAGCATTAGATTAACGTTTATACTAAATGAGATTTTGGCTTTTCAATTAAAACAAAATAAATAATAAAATATATGTATTTTTCCTCAGTTTCTTCTTTAAATAATTTTATAATATTTTAAACTTAATATAGATTAATTTTAATATTTAAAATTGGTAATTTTTAATTTTCAATTTTATAGTAAAATTTAATATTAATCACTTAGGATGATTTCTATTTTAGTCTAACCCTAACATTAATACAATAATAATTATAACCAAGGTTCTTTGTCAGTTTTTTTTTTAATTTTCATATTCTTTTATTTTGATTGGTCATTGCAGCTTATGTAACAGCGTTTCCCTTATCGAGGTGTGTTTGGTTGATTTGAACCTTCTAAATCTCTTTTTACTACATTTAACACCATCACTTTGATAAGATACCAGAAGTGCTGAAACAATTTGGGTATTTTTTAGTGATTTTATAATTTTATAATAAATTATATTTGCTCTACTCTGTATTGAGCACTCTTTTAAAAATAGTATGTTTGTTTATTGGAATTCATTCTGTATACACCAATCCTATATATATATATATATATATATATATATATATATATATATATATATATATATATATATATTATACAGCATAAAATCAAAAATTAACAAACGTGAGCATAGTCTATTTCAGACCAGCTCTGCCATATGTCAGTCTTCTTCAGTCCTAGAAACACTCTCGGAATGTGGGATTTGGATTTAGTTTAGATAGCAGTCGGTGAAAATGAATGAAAATTTACGGGGCTATTTAAGAGGACGCCCACTTTTTATAAAGATTCTAGGTTTGTGATACGGAGATGGGAGTTTATTGATGGTCAAAGCCTTTAGTTGTATATAAATGAATTTAGGTTCCTGCTAGTGGATTATATTATTAAGTTTGGGGGATTTTACACTCACCCCATATATATATATATATATATATATATATATATATATATATATATATATATATATATATATATACCATCTATTTACACCATTTAAAACAATCGGTAAATTTTGGTTACATTATTAGGAATACCGAACTATACCCGAAATTCTTTAACAGGAAGATATTAAAGTAAAAATATAATCAGCGGGGGTTGGTGGGAGGCTGTTGTTTTTTGGTAGTTAGAGAGTGATAAGTTAAGATCTATATTCATATATAAGCTTGAACCTGCTTCTCTGCTTACACTTTAAAACTAGTTTTGCATTGATCATTGTATTTAATTATTCTAATTGTTCCTCTAAAAATGGCCTGAATCTATCTCTAAAGCTATTAGGGGTATGTGTGGAGCCTATAATCTTCCAATCTATCTGCGGGTTTAGACCCTTTTCCTTCTATTCCCAAACTTTTTTTGAAAGGGATGTTTAGAATTTTAATTTAGGATTGGTAAATGAGGGCCTATGCGTATAAATTCTCTGTTTCAATTCTCCCGCGGAAATTCCAATGTAAACTTTATAATTTGTCATATTTTTTTGGAGGCAATGGTTGCTTGGTATATTACCCTAGTGCATTTGCATTTGCCCTCAACAGTGCATTTTCCTCTATCTCTACAGTTAGGGAGGTCCGTGCGAGATTTATTTTTTCTCATAGAATTTACTTAAGATATAATTATTATGGGAGTCGATAATTTGTTACATTTTATTAGTGCAGGAGTAGCTAATTTTAATCGTTTTCCTATTGAAGATCTACATTCCACTTTAGATTTTTCGGTGTAGAACTAGAAGAAACATCATTAAAAAAGATAAAAGAGAGAGAGAGGGAGAGAAAAAAGAAAGAGAGAGAGAGAGAGAGAGAGGTATGATATATGGGTAGCGTAATAGTTATTCGCGTGGAAAGTGAAATCGGCGAACCGTTGCGTTTACTCAGATGAATTCTACTCTGAATTCAAAACTGTGAAGAATGAACTGATGGCAGAATAGTGACCAGAAGATGTAAGTAAGAGACAAACATTATTTGAGAGATGCTGTAGCCAGCCATGGTTGCCATGTCCTGAAATTACACGGCACTTAAAAGAATCTGAACCTTCCGTCCTCTTTTAGATAACTGTGAATAAACATCAACAATATTTAAATGTTTCATTGAAATATTCTGTAGATTTAATCAATATTTTTAACGTTTATATCCCTGCCAGTTTCTGTTCTGTCATCCATTTACGCAATCTCTTTAGATAACTTTCTCCTGCTTGCCTTCAATATGCCCTGTGAGTGTCAAATTCTCCAAGCCACCTGTCGTCATTATGCGTTTTAAAAAAATCAACTGTCCTTTTCTGATTCGTTTAAATTCTCCTTAAAAAATCCTCCTAACTCATACTTTCTGTCCATGCTATTCTCAGTTTCCTTCTGTAGAACCACTTCTCTTTATCTGTGAACTAAGTTCTTCGCTTCTAGCGAATATTTCCTGTTCCTTAATACTTTGTTTACCTTCTCGAAGGCATCTTCGCTATTTCAATGTGCCTTCCAGTTAATCTTTCATGTCTGTTGTTTCGACTTGAAAGATTTGGATGATCTGTGTTTCCATTCTTCTTCAGTTTTATTTTACTGTTTGGGTAATTCGAGCAGTAACTTTATATATTTGTATGACATGTGAGTGTGTGCACTTTTTAGCACAAATACTGTCATTTAGCATTGTGCAAATCGAGCTGATCTCTTTTCTTTTTCAATGATACAATGCAGTTACAGATGAAAATAGCCAGGAGAAAGAAAAAAGTTATTCTTTAAGAACTATCTTTGTCTGACACGTTATATTCTCGTTCACTGCTGGGTTTTTTTTCGAAGAGAAAATAATATGTATCAATATGAAAAAAAAAGAGTTCGACATAAAGAAACGTCTAACTCTCACGATTGTTATTTCGAAGCTATAGAGACAGTTTCTACGACTGCTTTTCATGAAGACAATTCGTATTCGAATTTTATTCAGAGATAGTCATACATGACGAAAATAGATGTACAAAAATAAGTAACACCAAACACAATAACTTACTTGCAATAATGAGACAAGATTAGTAAAATGAGTTTAATTCCCATTGCCTGTCTTAATATTGTCACGTTGTGCAAACCAACTGAGGCTATAAATAGCAATGAGCGCCTTCCCAAAGAAAGTTTTGTAGGTGCAATACTATTAGAAAAATTGATTGATTAGTTTTTTATGGCTTAGCAACCCTTTGTAGGTTATCCAAAACCGGAAAATATTTTTAAATTGCAAGAATTGTTTTCTGATCAATTTACCCCAAGCAAGAAAATAAAGTCACTAAACGCAAAGGGGTTACCGAAAATATGAGAAAAATAAAAAACTGTATACTTGGATTAGTCATGGCTATTATCTTTTGCCATAGCAGGATATAACCTACAAAATTCAAACCCGCTATCATTCATTCATCTGAGTCACTGGCTTTGCAAATAATATCACCTTCATAATGTTAAAGGTTAAGGATAGAAAATAATAAAAGAACAAGAATTAAGAATGTAGAAGATAAGGATTGATATGACTGAGAACTTACGATTACATCTAGCCATTTCGACTGTGAAATGATGAGACCTTATTACCAATCTAGTACTAGTTATCAGAACAATTACTATGAAAGTATTTATAGAAAAGGCAGGGAAGATACGTTACGGCGATGGGAAAATGACTGAAGCCGAGATGCCAGGTCAGGATCAATATGATTGCAGATTCTTCTTTGGATTTTTTTCAAGAATCTCTAAAATATAATAGCAGTGGCACCAAGCCATTTATCGCAACAATATTCAAAATAAGGACGAATTGGTGGTTTATACATATGTAAGATAGATGCTGGCCAAAAGATTTTCTAGCAAGACACAGTGAACCAACTTTGCTGGCTGAAAATCTTGACGGATTCGTTAAAGCCAGAAAATATTTTTGGATTGCAATAATTTTTTTAGATAATGGTGGTAGTTGGTCGCTTGTATGCTAATATACCTGTGTCTACTAGAGCAATTAGCCTATTACTATTGCAGATTCCTATTCGGGCAAATTTAAGTTTGTTCAACTCCCACAGAGCTAACCTGTGATTCATTTTCAACTATGCTGGGCGAACCTTAGTTTAACTTTCTGGGAAGGAGCGCATTATCTGGCGTGATCAATAGTTTGAACACAACTCAAACCCGATGACTTGTTAGCTCGTGCTAGAATAACCATCGACTGCTCTCAGATAGTTTCTTCCACCCAATCTCACTCACCGGGATTAGGTTACCAAGTGGTATGGTTTTCAGGCACTTCTAAAAGATACCGCACATTAGGTTCGCCTTCCCAGGTCGATGACATCAAGAAGTCACCTTCGGGACAAGTCGACCAATTAGGTCTCATTATCCGAAAATCAAAAGTTCTAACCCCTCGACTACGCGCCCATAATACAATTCTTACTTATTAACTCGTAGCTTGGCGGGGACAAGATGTGGATTTATACCTTTCCCATGGGTATTTGCGCGTAAGTGAATATAAGGAACCCAAAGGGAAGTGTAACCCAGCTAGCAGATTAACAATTCCGTGTCATTATTCATTACACCGCACTTACAATCTTACAGCACCTGGTATTCCCTAGCGGTCACCCATCTAGGTACTGACAAGGCTCGCATTGTACGGAACCGGTATTTCGACGTGGTATGTCCGCAAGCATTGAAGGCATGAGGGGCAAGGGAAAACAGAGCATAACTTGTTTGTGTAAATGGTCCGGCGGAAAAAGGATTAGGAGATATAACAAAAAGACAAACTTTACTAAGGGCTATAAAGAACAGGACATTGTGGAGAGGCATGATCGCCGATGTCCTGGAAGGCACGGCACACAGAAGAAGTATCAATTTGTAGGGCCTGATAAAAGACCGTATTCTTTAAGACCTGGTGGATTCATTCAAGTGTGTATCTATTAAGTTTTAAAAGAATTTTCCTATATTAATGCTAGATAATTTGCAGAATGGGGGTTGAACCATATAATACAGCTGTAGACATCATGCAGAGGGACGGATCTGCACTCTCAAGCCAACTCACCGATGTTATATTAAGTGCAAAGTATATTTTCGCGTGATCTGGGGTGAGACATAGGGCTGATTCCAGCCATAGGGTCTCCCAGCAGCCATCTTCTTGACTCAGAGCAGCACCGCCGCCTCAAGGCACTTGATGTAGGCTTCCGTAAACGAGAGGCCCTTATCAACACATTTTGGAGTTTTTTTCTTATCAAAACGATTTCATCGTAATCACAATTAGACTCATCCAACTCTTTCTGAATCCTCTGTACTATCTTCAGATTGACACTCAAACAGTCTGAAATGTTTATATTGGAGATTCAGGCGACAAGTAGAGCATGCCGTTTCCAAAGTTCTGGCGGAGTGAATTACGTCACGGTGCTCTTTCTCTCACAGACGGTGCCAAGCCGACGCTACTATACTGTGCAGTTGACAAAATAATACAAAACAAACAAAAGTGTATGCGTAAAATTAAAAATATAATATTACGACAATTCAGACAATATCAGACTCTCCATATATTTATGTATAGTATTTATTAGTTTGAGACAAAAGTAACTTTTGACTTTGAAAATTAATTATGGTAAATACAAATAAATGTATAGCTCACTAACATAGGACAATGTTCAACGAAAAAATGTAGTGTATTAACAAGGAAAATCCGTCACAAGTGAACTCAAAAGCAAAACTCTATGGAAGAAATGTAAATAAAAAGAACAATCAATGTCCAGCACCTGCAACATGTCTATGAGAGGCTGGTTGAAATCGCCCTGCGCTCGTCAACATTTTTTTCTCCATGACAACGCGAATGCACGTACAACAAAAACAACATTAAGAACTCGGTTGGTCTGTTCTACTCGACCGACCATATTCACAATTTCTTACACTAACCGGCTATTACCTCATCGGTTACTGCAAAACGCTTTGATGGGAGAAAACCCTTGAGGGAACATCTGTTCATTGTAAATGGTGATAGTTCTGGATCCGATCTGTGATGATGGAATGTCTCTAGTTTAGTTTGCGAGTCATGGAATGTTACCAAACAATTTCTTCTCTCACTAAGCTGCTAGAAGTAAAAGGTCAGAAGAGAGTTTGGCTGCTAATCTGTGCTCATTTAGAGTTTTGGAAATATACCTATGTACTGTTATATCATCAGCATTGATATTCACAAATGATCGGAATATTCTTTTAAACAGATCATTTATATAAAGTAGTGTTGAAACTTGACTAATGCATGGAATAATAATGCAACACAAAATGTACTTAGAACAAAATGTATTAAAACAAGAAAGTGTACACAATATTTACATATAGTCTTTTGTATATTCCTGGGAAGACCGTTCCTGGAGAATGTGTTGACTAAGTCGCAGTCGGGCAGAGTCTCTAGTTGAATCTCTTGATTCGCCTCCTTGTCTTCCCGGTACCAACCATATTTATATCGTCGGTACTCCACTATGCAAATTAGGTGGATCCTACCACAACAAGTAGAAAGAGGGCTGGACGGGGCACGAACCCTGGCGGATTGGACGTTAACAACTAAATTCGGGGACCTACCCGTTAGGAAAGACTTTATAATTGAGAAGACCCTTCCCCTGATTCCATAACTAGGGTGTTTGTACAATAATCCTTTAGTCACACCTTGTTAAAGGACTTTGAAATATCTATTACGATCGTCCTTGAAATGTATTTGTTATTTAGTGCCTGAATGATTCTGTGACTAATGACAGTTAGGATATTAACGGTGGATCAGACCGAACCAAATCGGTAATGTTTGTCACTCAAGCGGTTGTTCTTATTGTCGATGTTTTCCTAGAGAAGGTTTCCTCGATCACTACAATCTTATCCTTTTCAAGTCTGGAGATTACCGTTATCTTCTCTTCTCTCCATATAAACTACCCTTTACCACAACCCTCTACTTCAGGTAGCACCAGACCTTACACAGTGTGAAACATAATGTAAAAAAAGAAAGATTTTACAGTTTCCTTTCATAGATGTAACTGAATTCACTTCAGTTGAGAAGAGGAGTCATCGTCACTCTCTAAATTTTCTATTTATCGCTACCTCTAATTTAGATACACCCACATAAGCTTTAATTTTGAAGTGAGTTTAATCTTATGATTAAAGTGCCGAATGACAAATTCAACTTTATCCCTTACGAATTGTAGTCCTGGTAAAGAAATATATTTTAATCTACATCTTCACGAATACAATGACAGCGACATATTTTCAAAGCTTTATCTACTTCACCGTGACATCTTGCACCGTCATGATATGATGCAGATATTTTGATAACGCAAAAGTAGATTGAAGTACAAAAAAATCAGGAAATACAATTGCATCTAATATCATCGTCTGTTTTTCTTACATATTAATAAAGTGATATGCCATTTTCTTATTCTCGTCTGCATTGTCTTATTCGGCTTCCATTTGCATAAAAATGGCCGACAATCTGCGGATGTCATTTATCGGTTCCATTTTGTCGTGTAATTAACGCGAACCAAGGCAAAATATATTTGGAAAGAAAAACTGTTCGATGATTGCATTGCGCATATAACAAAAATAAAA